>JAAALK010000282.1:39950926-40439039 GCA_019279435.1 Zizania palustris | reverse complement strand
CAATTACATCCTTCCTTTTAGCTGACTTGGCCTGTTCTAGCCGAATCAACACCTTCTTTTCGCCGAGGTCGACGGCATTGACTGGAAAATGATCTTTATCCAGCTTCATCTTTGGATTATGGTCTATCTTCAATCGTCCTTCTTCTATGGCCGATTGTATCTGCCATCGAAAAACATTGCAATCATTAGTATTATGCGAATGTGAATCATGCCACTTACAGTATGGATGCTTCTTTAACTCATCGGCAGGTGGGATGACTTGACCCTTAGTAACCTGAGAAGCTGACTTTTTAAGAGAAAATAAAATATTTATCACATTTAGTTACATCGAACGAGTACTTGACCTCACTAAGTGTATTCTTTGTGGGGGATGGTCGCAACTCAGAGCAAGTGACAGGTTTATTTTTAGTGTTCCAAACCCATTTGGCCACCTACATGTCGGCCGAATCCTCCTCCTCTGACTCCTCCTCATCAGAGCATTACATGATGTGGATCTCGGCCCTAGGCTTGCTAAACGTCTTAATAAATTTCTTATCTTTGGCTCGGCCTTCTTGGACCAGAGCCTATTGTAAACTTGGCTAAATTCTAAAAAGTTTTGGTTATCTAACCTCTCCTTAAGTTCGGAACGCAACCCATTAAAAGCTAATTCCGCCAAGTCCCTTTCTAAAATACTAAGGCTAAAACATCGGTTTCTAGTATCCCTAAAACGCTTGATGTACTCAGAGGCACTCTCACTAGATTTTTGCTTAACCGATGTCAAATGCGAAAGCCTAAGTTCTATCTCACCTGTGTAGAAATAATCATGGAATTTCCGCTCTAAATCATCTCACGTGTGGATGGAGTTCGGCGGGAGCACCGGAAAACCAAGTGAAAGCAGTGTCAGATAGCGAGAGAGAAAATAGTCTAACCTTTAGGGCATCTATCCCGCTAACCTCTCCACACTGCGCCAAAAATTGACTAACGTGCTCTAGTGTGGTCTTGCTACCCTCGCCATCGAACTTAGTGAATTCAGGGATCCTATAGCCGCGGGGGTAGGGTACTATATCAAGATGGTCATGGTATGGTTTACGGTAAACCCTAACCCGTCTCTTGGGCACGAAGCCAGCACACTCCCTAAATAGTGCACAGATCTGCTCCTCTATATCATCTTGGTATGTTGCTTGTGCGTGCCTCTCATGCGGGGGCGTGACACGTGGTGGGATATCGGCATGTCGTCCGTGTGCTTCTTCCCTACGTGCTATCTGTATAACGTGCTCGTGCCCGGGCGTCTGCGTGTGTGGTGCGGGAAGTGTGGGTATTGGCGCAGGTGGTGTGTGGTATGCAGTACTAGTTTGACCGTAGGTATAAAGATTGGTCTCAACCATAAGTGATGAGGCCGGAGACATGATTGCGCGAGTGCTGTCGATAGTTATACCGTACACATGGTTTGCTGGAGGTGCACTAGCTATAGGAACCGGGGGTACAGGCCTCAGTGAAGCCGAACCTTCTAAGAGTTGCCTCTACTTGAGAGCTGACTGCCGAATCTAAACGGTTGGCTAGCGAAGCGCTAATGGCTTGATCCACTGATGCGGCTATTTTTTGCTCAATTTCCAAAGAAGATAAACGAGGTGATACAGGTGTTACTTCGACCTGGGTGAGGTCGGGGGTGACGATGTCATGCTTGATGAAGCCTGCGCGTGTCTTGACGTAGCCCCCAAGCATCATGTCTTGGAATGCCTTTAACTTTGCCTCGATCTCTGCTCAGTCTTCTGCGAGGATATCTTCAAGTGTAGGTGACAATATGTTGCGATTGTCGATATCCGTGCCTCCTATTATGTCCATCGGCGGCGTAGACGTAGTAGTCGATGTAGATGTACCGGTGACCGATGTAGACGTACTCATCATGTTGGCGTAGCTCTTCCCCAGCGGAGTCACCAAAAAGTGTGTTGACACGGAAACGTGCCCCCGCACTTGGGTCAGTTCGATGATCCAAAAGTGCACGGATACTTAGGGACATGCCTAAGCGTGACGTGGCACCAACATTGTGTTCCGACTACCCTTAATAGTGCTAAGGGGGGTGGAGTCACCAGGCAACCAGATTACACAAAATAATCCAATTAACCGAAAAAGATAGATTAAACAGAATAAAATCGGCAAACTAGTCGGAGCCCGTCTGTTTCGAAGTCTTGTGCGAAGGGTGCAGCCGAAGGGTACCTTCGGCGTCTGGTGCGATGTGCTCCGCCGAAGGGTGCTTCGGTGTTCGGACTAATCCGACCGAAGGTGGACTCCGAACGGATCTGGACGCGATGATCAGCTCCGAACGGCGGGGTTCAAGCATGATATCTCTGATACAACAATCTACGGGAAAATGACGCGAGGGCCACGCGCGAGTGCAACTTCGTCCAGTGCGGAGTATGGTCATGGCAAAGCATGTTGTGACGAAGTATGCTGGCGAAGCTTGTTGCTGAAGCCTGCAGTCCCGCCGAAGGGTGTCCTAGGGACCTCCAAAACTGATCTCTCAGCTCCGGACTCCTCCGACGAAGTGGCTCCGAACGTGCGAACCTGCAACAGAAGAGTGTGAAGTACCGATTCGGCCTGAGGACCGAATTTTGCTAAGTGTTGCACTAGCAGCGAAGGTAGCAATCTATTACGCAGATTAGCTGATACTTCATAGGCGAAGTACCAAGGCGATAGCAATCTATTATGTAGATTGACGGATACTTCATAGGCGAAGTAACAAGGATTACCACTGTTCCGTAGTGGTCGGCGGAGGGCTTCCAGGCAAACCCACGAAGAGGTACAGGAAAATAAAGGTAAAGTAAATACGATCAAAGCATGGGCTTTGGTTTGGTTTGAGTTTGGGGGGGGGGGCTTCTCCACGCCAGCCATGCCTCTCTATTTATAGGGGGTTAACTCCTAATCTAATCTGCTATTAAACCAGCTAGATAGAGATAGAGATTGAGCTAGGAAACACGTACAACTCTATCTCCTACCGAGGTGGGCTTCAGCCAGGCCCATCGAGGCCTGCTCCTCGGGCAGAAGCTTCGGCAGCATGGGCCTTCGAAGGCTTCCTGGCCGAAGCCCATGGGCTGGCTAGAGGCTTTTGGAGCCCATAGCTCGATGGACATCGGCCCTGTAGGGCTTCGGACAGACCATGGACATGTGTACTTTCGGCCCAAATCACCAAAAATTGATATTTTGATAATCTAGCCATTAATGCCATTTTTTGCTATCAACACAAACCTTATGCTATCCGACCAAGTCAAGCCTAGGCCAAATCTGGATCATCAGAAGCTTAAGACATTGGTCTTGGCATGCATTACACTGTCCTAGTTCATACCAAAGTGTTATGGTAAGCAGTCCGTAACAATGCAATGCGAACAAAGCAAACCCGCCTGGATCTTTTCAAACCTAGCATAAAAAGGCATGGAATTTTCATTTTTCTGATTTTTATCATTTTTATAGCACATTTTCCATGTTAAAGCATATAAATGTCCAAGTTGCATATCTGCATCTAAGTGAGGACTAGCTACAAGGCATGTAATAGATAGCAAAAGCATTCAGCCTACACATGCATGTTACCAGAGGCAATGGTGATCATTTTTCAATTTTAAAGTATAAAAGCCATGCATATGACAGATATCATACATATCAAGTGAACTGAAGCGAAGCATGATCATCGACAAGTAATCAAAAGCATGTACCCGCTAGAATAAGTATAGCAGTTCAATCATATAACAGAAGCAGGCTCAAAGTGTGATATGTGAATATGCATGATATGAACACAAACAAAAGACTCAAGAAAAGAGTAAAGAAGAAAGAAAACTGACTCAAAATATCCTAAAAAGGATGCACAACACCCAAATCCCCTTGTAAATGCTCAAAAGTAGATTGATCTAGGGGTTTGGTGAAAATGTCAGCCAACTGACACCTTTCTCATATTGATCCCTCAGAAAGTGAAAACGCACATCAATGTGTTTGGTTTTTGAATGGAGACGGGTTTTTCCCTACACTAATCGCACTGGTACTGTCACAAGACAGAGGAACTCTGGTAGGAAAGAACAACCCAAAGTCTCGCAAAGTGGAAATCATCCAAACCAACTGTGAGCAGCAGCTATCAGCAGCTACATACTTAGCCTCAGTGGTCGAAAGTGCAACTCCAGACTGCTTTCGAGAAGACCAAGAGACATGAGAAGAACCAAGAAATATGCAAGTACCGGAAGTCAACTTGCGATCCAACCGGCACCCACCAAAGTCAGCGTCCGAAAAGCCAGATAAATCAAGAGATGATGATGCTGAATAATAAGACCTAGATCGAGCGCATAGGTAAAATACCTGAAAATGCGCTTGATAGCCTACCGATGAGACACGCGTGGTGAAGACTAGAAGCGCGCGCACAGTCCCACGGCGAACTGTATGTCTGGCCTCGTCGCCGTCAAGTACAATAGAGAACCTATCATCCCTCGAAACTCTCTCTCGTTGACCTTGACGCCGCTCTCGTCCTTGTCTAGGCCCCCAGATGTACCCATTGGGGTCATCTGATGCTTCAGCTCTCCACCGAAGTCGAATTTCTTCAACATGTCCCGAGTGTACTAACCCTGGTGGATGAAGGTGTCGTCCTTGGTCTGCTTGATTTGGAGCCTTAGGAAATACTTGAGCTCACCAATGAGACTCATCTCAAACTCACTGTGCATCTGCTCAGAAAACTTGGACACAAGAACATCAATAGTACCACAAAAAATGATATCGTCCACGTATATTTGAGCAACCAAGAAATTTGATGCATCTCTGAGCAAAAAAAGAGTTTTATCCATAGAACCCATCACAAAGCCCTTCCCAAACAAAAACTACTTTAACCGGTCATACCAAGCCCTGGGGTCTTACTTCAGACCATATAAAGCTTTCTACAGCTTAAAAACATGTCGAGGATACTTTGGGTTCTCAAAACCGGGGGGCTGCCTGACATAAACCTCCTCCTCTATGTACCCGTTTAGAAAAGCACTCTTGACATCCATTTGAAAAAGCTTAAAACCCTTCGAAGTGGCAAAAGCTAAGAGAATGCGAATGGACTCAAGACGAGCAATAGGGGCGAAAGTCTCTTCAAAGTCAATACCCTCCTTCTGGAAAAAACCCTGGGCAACTAGTCGAGCTTTGTTTCGCAACACAACCCCATCTTCACCTTGTTTGTTTTTGAACGCCCACTTGGTGCCTATGGGGTTGCATCCGGGTGGCAGCTTAACCAGAGTCCAAACCCGATTGCGGACAAAATTCTCAAGCTCTTCTTGCATGGCATTAATCCAGTTCGAATCAGAAAGATCATGAGAAATGTCTCTGGGCTCAGAAGATGCAACAAAAGTAGATTCAGCAAACACAGCAAGCGAGTCAACAGAAGAATGCAAAGTCCTCTCAAACATATCACCAATGATGAGCTATAAGGGATGATCACGCTGAACTGCTCGGGATCCCTAGTGATCTGAAGTCACCTCACCGGAGTCAGCAGCTGGCACCTCTAGACTCGACTGAGGGGGGCTCGATCGAAGTGGAAGAAGTGATCAGAGGTTCGCCCTTGTCCTCAGTCGAAGTCGTAGAAGGTGTGGGTTCTACAGGCTCTGCAGAAGGCCCACCCTCATCAACAGTTGGAGTGTCATCATCTTCTTCGAAGATGGACTCTCCGAGCTCACCATCTCCAGAACGCTCAAAAGAAGGAGTCAAAGAAGACAAGGACTTATCAAACGAAACCTCGCAAGTCTTGACAAGCTGCTGAGAGTCAAGGTTCCAAACACGGAAACCTCGAGAATGCAAAGCATAGCCAAGAAAAACTACATCCCAGCAATGAGACTCAAACTTGTCCAAATGCCCTCCCTTCTTGAGCACAAAGCACTTGCAGCCAAATGCTCGCAAGTGGCTCACCTTGTGTTGTCTGCTAAACCGCAACTCATACGAAGTCTTACCTAGGTAAGCTCTAAGAAAAATGCGGTTCGCCAGATAGCAAGCCGTGTTCATGGCTTCAGCCCAAAAGCGCCTCGGAGTCCTGTGCTCATAAAGCATCGTCCTAGCCATCTCGACTAGCGTGTGGTTCTTTCGTTCCACAACGCCGTTCTGTGGGGGAGTGTAAGGAGCAAAAAACTGATGATCAAGACCCTGATCACTACAGAAGCTGATGAACTGAGAGTTCTTAAACTTAGAGTCATTGTTAGAGCGAATTGCTTGCATCCGACCATTGTTCTCATTCTTCATCTTCAAAATCATGTCATGAACAAACTGAAAAGTCTCATCCTTAGACTCCAAAACGAAAACCCACGAGAATCGAGAAAAGTCATCAACAATCACAAACGCGTACCACTTCCCACCGACTGGGCGTACCCGAGCTAAACCGACAGTGTCCATGTGTGACAGCTCTCCCAGGTACGAAGTCATCACCTGAGTCACATGTGAGTGAGAAGCGGCAACCATTTTCCTGTGACGACAGGGATGGCAAACTAGATCCTTCTCCATCTAAGCTTAGGCAATCCTCGAATGAGGTCCCTAGAGCTCAATCTTACCAGCAGATCAAAACTCAAATGGCTAACCTCAAATGCCACTTCTAGAGCACAGAGGAGGATCCAGCAATCAAATAGCGATAAGGGCAAAAAGAACTAGAGAAGTCAATCCAAAAAAGCTTACCGAAGGGTAAGATCTGGCAAATCAAAGACCCTCCCTAAAGCGAACCTCTAAACCATCCTCAAGAAGTTGTGAAACAGAAATCAAATTGAAGTTCAAATTTCCAACCAAAGCAACGTTCTTCAATGAGAAATGGTCTGAGATGCGAATTGAGCCAATGTCGTGTACCTTCCCTTGACCACTGTTCTCGAAAGTGATGTATTCCTTGGAGCTCGGGGGAGAGAGAGTGGAGAACCATCTGCGATGTCCATCATGTGGCGAGAGCATCCTGAGTCCATGATCCATACATCCTCTAGTCCCCGATCCTACACAATCAGTGGTCGTAAGGGGGAGCAAATGGTCCGGCACCAGGTTTAGCAAAAGAACTAAACCAGTGTCGAGCCATCTACTCAAAAGACAGAAAGCAGAAATCATCATAAGAGTCTGGACCAAGACACGGCTCAAAGCGCAGTCCTCGGTTCTACCTAAAGTCTCGGCCACGAGATCTAGAGCCGTATCCAAAACGACCTAGAGCTCTGCCGGAGCGAACACCATCCTCCGAAGCACGGGCATGAAATCCATCTCCTCTACCACCACCTACATGACGCGGCCTGGCCTCTAGTCTCTCCCCGCGTCGAGGAACTCTCAGTCTACCACTCTGCTAGTAGAAATTCTCCTGCCCTTCACGAGCTCTCTCTGCTCTCTCAACCCGCTTCTTCCTGAAGCAAAACTCCTCAAGATGCCCATCTCTCTGGTAGTACTCATAGTGATAGGTGGGCTTCTTGGGATGTGATTGAGGCTTGGGGTTCTTGGGCTTATTGGTGTTGGGTGTAGTCTCCTTTGTGTGAGAGGGTCCAGGAAGAGAGTCTAGGGAGGTGCGGAGGTGTTTGGGCTTTGGAACTCAGATGGGCTTCTTGGGTGGAGCTTTAGGTTGTTCTTGGAACACTCCATCCTTGGGTTGACTAGCCTGGAAAGACTCAGTGGAGTGAGTCTTGGGGTATCTCTGTTCAGGAGTCATTTTACTCCACTCCACTGACCAGCTGATGGCACTGTCAAAGTCAGCCTTGGTGTAGGTGTAGCCTACCCCAAACCCATCCTGCCTTTTAAATTGCTGGATCATCATGCCGAGCTGTGGCTCTCTGGCACTCACCCAACTTAGGATTTGACGGAGATAAAAGTTCTCATTTTGGACATTAGCTAGCTCCTCTCTCAAGGAAGCTAGTACCTACACCTGAGACAAGCAGTTCTCACACTCACTAGTAATTTGGACAGACTTCTCGACTTTCAGCTTGATCAACTCCAATCTAAGAGACAAGAAGTTCTCAAAGACAGTGGGTGGAACTGTTAGTGTCTCAAGCTCTAGCCTAGTCTGCACCAGCTCAGCTCTAACTCTCTCCAAATCACCCAATTGCTCATCACCCTTGGCTTTTAGCTCAGGTAAACTAGCTAGATGGGATGAGCAATCAGCACAGGGCACGACGACAGTGGCATGAGCATCTTTCAGCTCCAATAGAGCGCTCTCAAACTCAGTGGCCAAAGCGTCTCTCTCATCAACCCTTTCTGTGTACCTGGACTTCAGAGTCGTTAGGTCACACAACAACACCTCACAATTTGAGCACTCACTGCTATCACCGAAGCAAGGAGAAGAAGATAGACTCTCAATTCTGCCGTTGGCCATGGCAAGCTCACTCTCAAGTTCATCTATCCTCTTCTAAGCCCCTCTAAGCAGCTTTTCCCGATATTTCAACTCCTAACAATTACTTTCAAGTAGATCAACGATTTCACGTTCGTTAGAGGATACCTTTTCATTGTCATCGTCGTTGGAGTCATCGGAGGAGCCCTTTTCTTCCTTATACCCAAGAGCAATTGAGCAGAAGCTCTTGCGGGATCTTCGGCGTCGATGTGAGTGGCTCTTCGGTATGTCCACGAAGGCCATGAAGCAGAGACTCGCCAGATCATCCTTGTCATTCCCCTTTCTTATCACGATCTCATCATCACTTGAGCTTGATGAAGAGTGAAAAGACGTGGACCGCTTGGAGTAGCTTTTGTCCATCTCAGCGAAGAAGGCCTTGTCACGCTTCTTGTTCTCACGCTGGTAGTCCTTCATGGCCTTTCTGAAGAATCTGGTCTTTGGCTTGCCCTTTGTGAAGGAGGAGTTGTCGTGCTTGCCGGAGTCATAGAAGCCACCACTGGTACCCTTCTTGTGACCATTGCGCTTGGGGCAGTCGGTGATGAAGTGACTTGGATCACCACACTCAAAACATCCGGATTTTGTTCCGTGTCTTTTGAACATTCGCTTATCATAGAAACGACGCACCCGGTTGTTAAACAAACACAGGTCATCATCTCCTAACGACTCGAGCTGGTCCTCAGTGATAGACATCAAGGATAACCCAGCGCAGCTCACAGTGGAGGGGTCAGCAGAAGGTGTAGCAAGGGCCAGGGTTTTTGATCCAGAACTAGTGAGATTTGATCTCAACTGGGTATCAACCTTAGTGGCCTTCAGCTTGCTAAACAACTCAGAAATTGTCAAGGTATCATAAGAGGTGCTCCCAATGATAGACGATACCTTGATCTCCCAGATCATAGGGTCCATACGAGCGCCTGCTCATGATCTGAGACTAACTAAACTCCCTCGGCCTTGTTGGCCCGAAGCTTATTGATGATCGATTGGAAACAACCAAACAAAGCTTCAACAGATTCACCCGGCTTCTGTGTGAAATTTTCATATTCACGGTGGTAGGTCTGATAGAGCCGAGCCTTGACCTGGGCTGTTCCATCATGGTGTGCCTGGAGGGTAGCCCAGATCTCTCTAGGAGTGGTGAGATGGCTCACGCACTCAAATTTCGTGGGACCCAAGCCAGAAAACAAAATGTTCACCGCTTTGTTGTTGTTCTGATGCTAGGCGATAATATCAGGAGAATTACGCTCAGCAACAGGCAATACTATGAAAGTAGCGTGAACACAATGTCCCAAATATCCGAGCTTTGGCTCATGAGATTGGCTCGCATGCGAGTCTTCTAATAATTATAGCCATAAGCTTCCAACGACGGGACCTTTCCAGGAGAAGTCATGATCACTACGTGGGTTTAGAACCGGTTAAGGTATGGAAAAACCCTAACCAGGCTCTGATACCACTTGTAGGACCGAAAGTAGCGACCAGAGAGGGGGTGAATAGGTGCCTAAAAAATTCTTTCGAATCAATGGCCTGCTCCCAACACCCAACGCACCTCAACAGACTTAGCAGGGAAAAGTAAACAGATCAACAGAGCCTAAAATAATCTAGCCTAAAAACGACTGGCGTCCTAAATAAAGAAACACCAACACATTACTTAAAGGTAGATTAACACATCATTCAACACATGAGTAATCAAGCTTTGTAAAGATAAATCAACACAGGCATTTAACTTGAGTACACGTAAAAGGAGATGAAAGTTTACTGTTCAAAACTTTGTCTCCTGTTTGGTACTTGACGAAGCCTGTTCGAACCTTTCATGCAAAGCCCTCAGCTTTTTAGGAAAGTCAGACTTCGGTTCGAAGCCTGAAAAGTGTTTTGCCGAAGCCTACTTCGAAAACATTGAAGTCTGTCCGTTCGGAGTGCAACCCTCGAAATGAAAACTTGGAATCGGAGTTCACAAATGCAGAGGTCAATAAAAACGGACTACTTCACAGAATTCTGAGCGAGTCTTTCACACGGGCTTTGTCAAGGAACCGGAGCTATTGGGAGCTTGTTTAGCTACAGAAATACCGAAGCAGGAAAGACCGCCTATGAAAGCCTTCACTTAAGTGACGAGCTTCGAACGAGGCAAACACAGATCCAAAACTTGCAAAAATTCGAATCTAGCTGAGCGAAGGCTGCAGACTGTGCGAGGTCAACTCCGAATGGCAAAGATGCACAACCATACTTCGCACACAAAAATTTTGCTGCCAGGAAGCAAAACACGACGCATCGAGGCGCATGCGAAGGTTGTGTTAGGCTGTAGTTTGAGCTAGTCTGTCATTCTATGCCATATACTGCAAAGCTACACAGTTCTTGCTGCCAGGTTGTATATAAAGAAATGAAAGCTAGTCCTGCTGCCAAGACTCATAAGCCCTCAACAGACCTGCAACGCATAGCAGAAAAACAGGAAAGATGGACTAGTTCCTGCAGAAAAACAGCTGATGGCCTATGCAAGGTTCAGCTAGCTAGCAGTCCTAGCAATTTCAGGCATAGGGTGGCTGCAGCAAGGCCTTAAAAATTTGAGAACAGATCAAGTCAGAAAAAATAGCTGCAGGCTATTTCGTAGGCAAGGGCTCAGGCCTATCAACCAGGCTAAAGGAAAACTGAAATAGCTACACGCCTACACTTAAAAACTGCTGCCTGTCAGACGCGATTAAGAAGCAATACGCAAAAAAGGAGCTAGTGCATGAAATCTGTGAGACAGAAACTGCAGCTCTAGGCCATAGGCACTAGAAGCTATGGAGAGGAAAGCTGTAGCTCTATGCGAAAGGTAGTCAAGAAAGAAACCAAGAAAAAGTATTAAACAATGAAATCACAGATTCCAAAACTGTAACTGCATGGCTGTTTCAAACGTCAACAACAGGATTCAGTAGAAAATATAAACTAAACTTAGTCCACAGATGAAACAACTAGAGAAAAACTGGAGGATTGCACCTTGGGTCTGTCGCAAGTACACGCGCAGGTCACAGCACGCAATACACAGTGATTCGGCTCCTGCACACATGCTCCCAGAGAGATTGTCTTCTTGAAAGAATAGAAAGAACAGCGGCGACGCTCAAACATTGAGACGAACAAGAAAACAACGTTGGGAAAGTGAACTCAAGTTTGTCATTAAGTGAGTTCACCCTAACCCTAGGGATTGGGGCCCTATTTATAGGCAGCCCAATAGCCTAGGAAAATACCAAAAGACCCTTAGGGTTTTTATAGACGCTGAAATAAAATGGAAAAGACCAAACTGCCCTTAGGATATTTTTATAGACTCGACTGACTGACTGTGGGCCTAAGGACAAAATAGTAAACTCCTACTTACAGATGAATTATCCTAAAGCGGAGCTTTCGTAGCGACTACGGCTTCGCCTTAGAACGGTCTGATCCGAGATCAGCAGTAGTCAGTTTTGCGCCGAAACTGACAAAGCGTCCACCAACTTTGCACTAGGTACCCAGATTTGGCCGGCCCAATTCCGCAGCTCTCTCAGCCCAGCAATTGCTCGTCGCCCGTGTACCAGAGTCAATCCTAGTCAACAGCCTAGTGGATCCTGTGCTGCTCCTAGCCCATGTACCCGGATTGGGCCAGCCCAACTTCGCGGCCCCTCTGCCCGACAATCGCATGTTTCCTGTGTACCTGAGTCACATGCGGCCCAGACGCAACAAGTCTTCTCTCCTCTTCTTTTCCTCCTTGACATCCGCTGATAATGACTCATCACATCTAGAGCCATGAGGCCCACTCTCTTCAGCATGGCTCCTCAGCAACGAGACTCAAACTTGTCCAAATGCCCTCCCTTCTTGAGCACAAAGCACTTGCAGCCAAACGCTCGCAAGTGACTCACCTTGGGCTGTCTACCAAACCGCAACTCATACAAAGTCTTACCTAGGTAAGATCTAAGAAAAATGCAGTTGGCCAGATAGCAAGTCATGTTCATGGCTTCAGCCCAAAAGCGCCTAGGAGTCCTATGCTCATCGAGCATCGTCCTGGCCATCTCGACTAGCGTGCGGTTCTTTGGTTCCACAACGTCGTTTTGTGGGGGAGTGTAAGGAGCAGAAAACTGATGATCAAGACCCTGATCACTACAGAAGCTGACGAACTGAGAGTTCTTGAACTCAGAGCCATTGTCAGAGCGAATCGCTCGCATCAGACCATTGTTCTCATTCTTCATCTTCAAAATCAGGTCATGAACAAAATGAAAAGTCTCATCCTTAGACTCCGAAAAGAAAACCCACGAGAATCGAGAAAAATCATCAACGATAACAAGCACGTACCACTTCCCACCGACTGAGCGTACCCAAGCTGGACCGACAGTGTCCATGTGTAAGATCTCTCCCAAGTACGAAGTCATCACCTAAGTCACGAGTGAGTGAGAAGCGGCAACCATTTTCCCGTGACGACAGGGATGGCAAACTAGATCCTTCTCCATCTTAAGCTTGGGCAATCCTCGGATGAGGTCCATATAGCTCAATCTGACTTGTAGATCAAAACTCAAATGGCCTAACCTCCTATGCCACTTCTAGAGCTTAGAGGAGGATCCAGCAATCAAGTAGCGAGAAGGATTAAAAGAACTAGAGAAGTCAATCCGAAAATCCTTACCAAAGGGTAAGATCTGGCATATCAAAGACCCTCTAGAATCAACCACAGAAGAACTGCCCTTCTTAAAACGAACCTCCAAGCCATCCTCAAGAAGTTGCGAAACAGAAATCAAATTGAAGTTCAAATTTCCAACCAAAGCAACGTTCTTCAAAGAGAAATGGTCTGAGATGTGAATTGAGCCAATGCCGTGTACCTTCCCTTGACCACTTTTCCCGAAGGTGATGTATTCCTTGGAGCTCAGGGGAGAGAGACTAGAGAACCATCTGCGATGTCCCATCATGTGGTGAGAGCATCCTGAGTCCATGATCCATACGTCCTCCAGTCCCTGATCCTGCACAATCAGTGGTTGTAAGGGGGAGCAAATGGTCCGGCACCAGGTTTAGCAAAAGAACTAAACCAGTGTCGAGCCATCTTCTCAAAAGATGGAAAGCAGAAATCATCATAGAAGTCTGGACCAAAACGCGGCTCAAAGCGCGGTCCACGGTTCTGCCTAAAGTCTTGGCCACGAGGTCTAGGGCCGTATCCAAAACGACCTGGAGCTTTGCCAGAGCGAACACCACCCTCTGGAGCACGGGAATGAAATCCATCTCCTCTACCACCACCTTCACGACGCGGCCTGGCCTCTAGCCTCTCCCCGCATCGAGGAACTCTTAGTCTACAACCCTGCTGGTCGAACTGCTCCTGGCCACCACGAGCTCTCTCTGCTCTCTCAACCCACTTCCTCCAGAAGCAAAACTCTGCAAGATGCCCGTCTTTCTAACAAAACTCATAGTGGT
This sequence comes from Zizania palustris, assembly GCA_019279435.1. Lineage (NCBI taxonomy): Eukaryota > Viridiplantae > Streptophyta > Magnoliopsida > Poales > Poaceae > Zizania > Zizania palustris. Next base: position 40,425,343 of record JAAALK010000282.1, on the reverse strand, counting down.
AAGTGGGCTTCTTAGGATGTGGTTGAGGCTTGGGGTTCTTGGGCTTGGTGGTGTTGGGTGTAGAGAGTCTAGGTAGAGAGTCTAGAGAAGTGTAGAGGTGTTTGGGCTTTGGAACCCAGATGGGCTTCTTGGGTGAAGCTTTAGGTTGTTCTTGGAACACTCCATCCTTGGGCTGACTAGCCTAGAAAGACTCAGTGGAGTGAGTCTTGGGGTATCTCTGTTCAGGAGTCATTTTACTCCACTTCACTGCCCGGCTAATAGCACTCTAAAAATCAGCCTTGGTGTAGGTGTAGCCTACCCCAAACCCATCCTGCCTCTTAAACTGCTAGATCATCATGTCGAGCTTTGGCTTTCTAGCACTCACCCAACTCAGGATCTGACGGAGGTAAAAGTTCTCATTCTGAACATCAGCTAGCTCCTCTCTCAAGGAAGCTAGAACCTCCATCTGAGACAAGCAGGTCTCACGCTCTCTATCAACCTAGATAGACTTCTCGGCTTTCAGCTTGATCAACTCCAATCTAAGAGACAAGCAGTTCTCACAAACAGTGGGTGGAACTGACAGTGTCTCAAGCTCTAGCCTAGTCTGCTCCAACTTAGCTCTAACTCTCTCCAAATCGCCCAAATGCTCATCACCCTTAGCTTTCAGCTCAGCTAAACTAGCTAGATGGGATGGGCAATCAACACAGGGCACGACAACAGTGGAATGAACATTTTTGAGCTCCAGTTGAGCGCCCTCAAGCTCAGTGGCCAAAGCATCCCTCTCATCAACTCTTTCTATGTACCTGGACTTCGAAGTTGTCAGGTCACATAGCAACACCTCACACTTTGGGCACTCACTGCTATCACCCAAGCAAGGAGAAGAAGATAGACTCTCAATTCTGCCGTTGGCCATGGCAAGCTCACTCTCAAGTTCATCTATCCTTTTCTTAGCCCCCTCTAACCAATTTTTCCCGATATTTCAACTCTTGACGATTACTTTCAAGTAAATCAATGATTTCACATTCGTAAGAGGATACCTTTTCATTGTCATCATCGTCGGAGTCATCGGAGGAGCCCTTTTCTTACTTATCCCCAAGAGCCATTGAGCAGAAGCTCTTGCGGGATCTTCGGCGTTGATGTGAGCGGCTCTTTGGCCTGTCCCCCAAGGCCATGAAGCAGAGGCCCACCAGATCGTCCTTGTCCTTCCCCTTCCTGATGACAATCTCCTCATCGCTTGAGCTCAATGAAGAGGAAGAAGACGTAGACCGCTTTGACTAGCTTTTCTCCATCTCAGTGAAGAAGGCCTTGTCGCGCTTCTTGTTCTCACGCCGGTAGTCCTTCAGGGCCTTTCTGAAGAATCTGGTCTTTGGCTTGCCCTTTGTGAAGGAGGAACTGTCATGCTTGCCGGAGTCGTAGAAGCCACCACTGGTACCCTTCTTGTGACCATTGCACTTGGGACAATCGACGATGAAGTGACCTAGATCACCACACTCAAAGCATCCGGATTTTGTGCCGTGTCTTTTGAACATTCTCTTATCATAGACACGACGCACCTAGTTGTTAAACAGACACAGGTCATCATCTCCTAACGACTCGAGCTGTTCCTAAGTGATAGACATCAAGGAGAACCCAACACAGCTCACAGAAGAGGGTTCAGCAGAAGGTGTAGCAAGGGCCAGGGTTTTTTATCTAGAGCCAGTGAGATTTGATCTCAACTGGGTATCAACCTCAGGGACCTTCAGCTTGCTAAACAACTCAGAAATTGTCAAGGTATCATAAGAGGTGCTCTCAATGATAGAGGATACCTTGATCTCCCAGATCTTAGGGTCCAAGGTATGTAGAACCTTGAGGGCCTACTCATGATTTGAGACCAGCTGAACTCCCTCGGCCTTGTTGGCCCGAAGCTTGTTGATGATCAATTGAAAACGACCAAACAAAGCTTCAACAGATTCACTCAGCTTCTGTGTGAAATTTTCATATTCACGCTGGTAGGTCTGATAGACCCGATCCTTGACCTGGGCTGTCCCCTCATGGTGTGCCTGGAGGGTAGCCAAGATCTCTCTAGCAGTGGTGAGATGGCTCACACGCTCAAATTCAGTGGGACCTAAACCAGAATACAAAATGTTCACAGCTTTGTTGTTGTTCTGATGCTAGGCGATAATATCAGGAGAATTACGCTCAAAAATAGGCAATAATGTGAAAGTAGCGTGAACACAAATGTCCCAAATGTCCGAGATCTGGCTCATGAGATAGGCTCGCATGCGAGTCTTCCAATAATTATAGCCATAAGCTTCCAAGGATGGGACCTTTCCAGTTGAAGTCATGATCACTACTGGGGTTTAGAACCAGTTAAGGTATGGAAAAACCCTAACCTGGCTCTGATACCACTTGTAGGACCAAAAGTAGCGACTAGAGGGGGGTGAATGGGTGCCTAAAAAATTCTTTCGAATCAATGGCCTGCTCCGAACACCCAACACACCTCAACAGACTTAGCAAAGAAAGGTAAACAGATCAACAGAGCCTAAAATGATCTATCCTAAAAACGACTGGTGTCCTAAACGAAAAGACACCAACACAGTGCTTAAAGGCTGATTAAAAGAGCATTTAAAACATGGTCATCTCAAGCTTAATGAAGGTAAATCATCACATGTATTTAACTTGAGTGCACATAAAAAGAGATGAAAGTTTACTGTTCAAAATTTGTCTCTTGTTCGAAACTTGACGAAGCCTGTGCGATGTGGTCATGCGAAGCCTGAGGTTGTCGAAGCTTGTTCAGTGAAGTGTGTAGCTAACGAAGCCTGCTTCGAAACACACAGGACCGAAGCCGAAGACTAAACTTCGAACCGTGCACTTTGGAAATGCGGTGTGCAGTGCTAGCTGTCGAAGTCTGCTCTTGCTGATGAAGTGTACCATGCGAAGTATACTTCGAACATCTGAATCCTAATCAACCAGTGGACACAAACCAAAAAAACTTTCGAAGCATATCAAACAGTGAAGCCTACTTCAGAGATCTTCATGAGAACTTCGAAGTCTATAGGACAAAAACCGAAGCCTAGCACTTTCACAATGTGGGGCCCATGCCAGAGATTGACAGAGAGACCCAAATGCGAAGCTGTGCAGCCGAAGCTCAATACTCCAAGTACTACTTCGCAATCTCTGAAGCAAAGCAAAGATCGAAGCACAGAGCAAAGCCTATACTTTGAAAAACAAACAGCGAGGTCCTGAGCACAGACCCAAAAAATAATGCCTGAAGAACAAAAAGTATGGGGCCCACGCTCTAGCTCCGAACATTGAGACCTCCGAAAAAATTACTCCGGTCAAGATGAACTTCGTGCGAAGTACTAAGACAAGCTGCTGCCGAAGCTATTCTTTGCCTAGGAGGGTTACAATGCTAGTGTCCAGGCTGCACGAAAATAAAAACAACCTATTGCATAGGCTGCTACTACAAAACGCATCAACGAACTCCGTGCAAAAAGAAAACATACTAGCCTGCTGCAAGCAATAAACAAACTAGCCCCTCGAGGCTACCTCTCAGAAATGCTGTGGGAAACAAAGCACTAGGTGATAGGCCTGTTGCCTAGCCTGTGTGCTATCGAACCCAAACAGCAGGTGAGAGAAAAATGCAGCGCAAGTTAGAGGGATCACAGTGTATTCGAGAGAAAGAATACTCTGTGGCGAACATAGATCAGAAAAATAACCATGACACATCAAAAAACAAGGCAACAGTGCAATCACAGCAAGACGTCAGAAAATCAATAATGGAAGAATAAAACTAACGAAGTGATTTCTTGACGTGTGCGCGATGAACAGTGGCGGCCGAGAGACATGGCGGCGCTCACATGAACAGGAGACGGACAGGAGCATACCGTGGGGAAAGTGAACTCAGATGTTTAGATTAAAGTGAGTTAACCCTAACCCTAGGGATTGGGGCCCTATTTATAGGCAGCCCAATAGCCTAGGAAAATACCAAAAGACCCTTAGGGTTTTTTACATACGCTGAAATAAAATGAAAAAGACCAAACTGCCCTTAGGATATTTTTACGGACTCGACTGACTGACTGTGGGCCTAAGGACAAAATAGTAAACTCCTAATTATAGATGACTAATCCTGAAGCGGAGCTTTCGTAGCGACTACGGCTTCGCCTCAGAACGGTCCGATCCGAGATCAGCGGTCGTCAGTTTTGCGCCAAAACTGACAAAGCGTCCACCGACTTTACACCATGTACCCGGATTGGGCCGGCCCTATTCCGCAACTCTCTCAGCCTAGCAATCGCTCGCCGCCCGTGGACCTGAGTTAATCCTGGTCAATAGCCCTGTGGATCCTCTGCTGCTCCTAGCCCATGTACCTGGATTGGGCCAGGCTGACTTCGCGGCCCCTCTACCCGACAGTCACTCGCCGCCCGTGTACCTGAGTCACATACGGCCTAGACACAACAGGTCTTCTCCTCTCTTTGTGTCCTCTTGACTTTCATTGACAATGACTCATCACATCTGGAGCCATGAGGCCCACGCTCTTCAGCATGGCTCCTCACCGCACTCGATCCCTCTAGCCGCCTTTTCACTTGTACTAGCTTCCCTTTCACTGTCTTAACGACAACTCATCTCGATCGACCATACATCTGAGGTCACTCTCAACTTTGACTGACATCTTCGACCATCTGGCATTAGACTCCTTGTCTAATCATGATCCCTTGCCATCGACAGTTGACGAGTATCTCAACCCTACACACACGAGACAAGCATAGACACACACACTTCCAAGCATCGATACATGAACATCATAGAAAAAACCCCCCCAATCACTCATCATAACCTTGAACCATGGTGAAGTCTCTCACTTGGTTCCTCAAAGTACGCTAATGATTTTATGGATGTCAGTTGTCTGATGCTTGCCCGCATGTCCTTTGAGTTTCAGAAATAATATTAGGACAGAGATGCTTACAATACGATCGTAGGCCTCAAGGGCGTGTTTCAGAACCAGACACAGGCTGAGAGATACTCCCTCCATCCAAAAATCCTCTACCTATTACTTTTGCATCAAGACCAGGGATACATTAAATAGTACTACTATTGCAAAAAATTTCTCATATATTCATCCTAATGCATTAAATAGTACTATTGTTGTATGCATGTAACCACATGGTTATCGCTATGAACGAAGATCATTTAATACTTGAGTCTAGGTAAACTACAAATATGTAGAAGATTTTTTGGAAAAAGCTAAAAATGTAATAGGTAGAAGATTTTTGGATGGAGGGAGTACAATGTATTTAAGTCCTTGTTTGGGTGTAGGTTGGTAGAAGGGAACACAGTTAATCCTCATATAATCAAAAGGATTGGTTACATTGAAACCTTGGAGAGGTTGTGTTCTCCACTATATCCAGACTTGTCTATATATGTTATTCTCTAATCGCTACCATTGAGCTTTGAGTCGTTCATTATGAATTTTCATATCAATGGACTAGAGAAGACCCTAGCCGAGTTGCATGGGATGCATAAAAATGCTAAGGAGAGTATCAAGAAAACTCCTAATAATGTGATGATAGTTCAGAAGTAGCGCAAAAAGAGAAAGAGTAAGGGCAAGGCTAAGACTTCAAATGTGATCTCTAGTGCAAAGTTGAAACCGATGAGAATGTCCAAGTCGGTTCCTGCTAGATCTGATGTTTTCTACCACTGCCATAAGACTAGGCATTTGAAGCACAACTACAAGGTGTACCTAGAAGAGAAAAAGAACAAGAAGGGAAGTGTGACATCCGCTTCAGGTATAAATGTTACAGAAATTACTCTTGCTACTCGTCCAAATGATTCATGGGTATTTTATACGAGTTCAATGATTCATACTTGCAAATCATTGCAGGGGATGAGTAGTTCAAGAAAGAGTGCTAGTGGCAAACTGGATGTTCGCATCAGAAATGGTGCAAAAGGTAGTATTTGCCATCGGCGTTTATTCACTATTGCTACCTTCAGGGTTAGTTTTGGAATTGAATAATTTTTATTTCATTCCCACCTTAGGCAGAAACATCATATATTATTGATGTTTACAAGAAGATGGTTTTGAATTCATAATAAAGAATAAGTGTTTCTCAACATTTTTGAATGGTATGCTCTATGGTGTTTGTCCATTAGTGAATGGATTATATATTTTGTGTCTTAAGAATGCACACATTTATAACATTATTATAAAGAAACAACAACTCAATGATTTAAATCCTACCAATGTCTGGCATTGTTGTTTGGGTCATATAAATGAGAAGCGTATGGAAAAGCCCTATAGAGATAGACTTTTGGAGTCATTTGATTTTGAATCATATAACACATGTAAGTCTTTTTACTTGGCAAGATGACAAAAACACTTTTCACTGGTCAAAGTGAGAGGGCAAATGAGTTATTGGCCATTGTACATACTGATGTATGTGGATCGGTGAGTCATATTACTAGAGGTAGTTGTTGGGGGAATAGATTTCCCTTGAATAGGGGCCAAATGACGTCAGCCTCCGACAGCCTTCGGCCCGGAGCCCAACACTGTTGAAGCCTGTATCCTCCCCAAGAAATTGTTCCCAAGTCTCAAGGTTCATTCCAGAGCTTGCTAGGGTGAAGCCCCCGGGCCCCGTCGAAGCCCTCTGGAGCGAGGTCCCTTGGAGCCCTTTGGAGCAAAGCCCTCAAGATTCCCTGAAGGACGCTAGAAGCTAAGTCTCCGAGACCCCAGTTCGGAGCCCAGTTTGGAGCCTCGCTCGGAGCATGCTTCGAAGCCCCCCTTCGGAGTGTACTTCGAAGCCTTCTTCACAACCTCCACCAAAAGAGCTCTGCTCCCTGCTCCGAAGCGCACTTAATATCTAAGCCTCGCTGCAGTGTATAGGCCATACCGGGGGCTCCTCCGACCCTGGTATGTTGTTTAGCTGGTCAAAGTATGACGTTGTCTGACACGTCTGTAAAGCTGTAAAGCACTTTTGTACAGTAGCTAGCTCCTTTTCCCTTTTTAACCCCTATGAGGCTAGGGCTTATAGAGGGCATTTTGGTCTTTTCCTTAAGGCTTGCGTGCCTATAAAAGCAGGGCCAAGCCCTTGTAATAGGCACGGTGGCTAGGGGCCATGAGACCCTGGAGTTCACTTCTCCACACCAAGGCACACCATGCCAAATCCACCACAAATTGGATGTAGGGCTATTATCCCCTAGGGGAGGCCCGAACCAGTATAAATCCTTTCTCCCTCTGAGAGAACCCTTCGAGGTTCATACTACACATAATAGACACACATACAAAACCTGTGCTTGTAGCTAACGCAATTGTTACAACAGTTGGCGCCGTCCGTGGGGAACTTAGTTCTAAAAGCTAAGTTCTCTACCAATGTCTGCAATTTGAAGTACGCTTGAGGGGGGAGCTTCGAAGCTTCATGCTTCGCACACCCTTCAGCAAGGGGCTTCAGGTCCACTCCGAAGGCCATCTTCGCCTTCCCTTACCCTTCACATACCAGAGTTCACCCTCCAGCAAGGGGCTCCGCTTCATGCGTCGAAGGTCGTCGAAGCCCCAGGGGCTACGAGGCCAACCTTTAGCCATTTTGCGAGGTATGTCCGCTGTCCGAAGTACCACTTCGATGTACCATCTCACAGTCACTTTGATATATATATTTGAAGCCTTGCTTTTCCTTGAATTCGAAGCCTAGCTTCGTCTTCAAAGCAAACTTTTGCCCCATCTTATTGGAAAAATCTGAAGCCTTGCTTCACCTCATTTAAAATTTGAAGCCTCGCTTCGCTTTGCAAAATCCGGAGCACTCCTCCAAAGGCTACACAGTGCCTCTGGGCCCATAGCAATGAGCTTTGAGGCTTCCGGGCGACTGGCTCAGTAAGTCCGGGATTCCAGGCTCTGGCCTGATGCATCCTCGGGTCGAAGGTGGCCCAGGGTCGTAGGTGACCCCGAGTCGAAGGTGGCTCAGAGTCGAAGGTGGCTCAACTTATCGCAGGTTCGGTGAATCCACACCAAATATCCTTTTCACTACAGGACCAAGCTCCAGAAGCCTTTCTTCGCTATCTAAACACGCACCGAAGCCGCACTTCGTGTGACGTGATCTAAGCTAAAAAATTAAGCACGTCGAAGTCATACTTCGCCTAAAAATCTAAGTGAGTTTCGGAGCATTGCTCACGCGCAGCATCCTAGATCCCAGCATGCCAAAGCATGCTTCGCGTAATTTGGTTGTGCTGAAGCCTTGCTTCGCACCAAATTAGCGCGTTCGAAGCCCAAAAGAGGCCTTCGCCCAATGTATTCCAAACATCCGAAGCCGCCAAAAGGCACACCCCTTCGCATTTTTTATTGCTCGCACCAGCAAACAGCTAAGTCCCTAGCTGCCACGAGCAAGGGGGGAAGCATGTATGCGAGGTGTGCGGATGTGATACGCAGTACGAGCGTGACAAGCTAAAATGTTGGAAGCCATCAAACAATGTGAAGCATGCAGACGAAGTATGCAAATACAATAAACCCCATTCATTGTATGATAATTGAGAAGTGTGTTACAAATATACTTCGAAAGCAAAACTACGAGTAATCTGTATCTAAGCCTAAGAAAAATCAAGTGCGAGGCCCCAACCCTCACATGCCTTTCTTTCGGCCAGGGCCCCCTCGGCTGGACGAGGCCTCGTCAGAGCCCGCTCTCCCACGTCTGGCTCGTCCAGGCTCTGAAGCCCGCAGACCTTGTCTTCCACTTTGCAGGTCACTCCGAGTTAATGAAGCAGGCGGTGCCATGTCGAAGGCAAAGACGTCTAAAGCTTCGTCGCCTGCTAAGACCGTTCGCGAAGGCAAAAACGAAGAACTCTGAAGGGACTCCGTCTTCACAGCGGCTAGCAAATCCTGAGCTACTTCTGAGATGGCTTTGCTGTTAGGCCCCCTCGGAATCTTAAACCGAGGGAGGGCCTTTCGGACCTAGCTACTTCGAGGACTGCCCACAACTGTCGAAGTTCTTCGGAGTCCTCGAGCACTTCGAGGTCAACATTTGGAGGCTGAGCCTAGGCAGGTATAAAAAACCCCCGCATTCATATTAATAAGCTGTTAAGTTTTTACAAGCCTGCAGCTAAGTATTACAAGAAGCCTAAGGAGATCTACACCTTCGGAGGTGGAGGCGGAGGTGTCGATGTCGAAGGCCGATCGGGCGCAGCAGGTGCTTTGGCTTGGCGAAGGCGGAGGGCCTTCTGGAGGTCGAGGACTGCTTCGCAGCCTTGTTCCTTCGAAGGCTCCTGCAGCCGCCGCCAGGCTCCACAGATGTCCACCGGAGGCGTCACCATGTGCTGGCCCCCGAAGGCCACCGGGGTCACGAAGGTTGCTTCCTGGAGGTGGTTGCACCCCGCGGCATGAAGCATCTACAACACCCCTTGGCCCGCGACTCGACCGGCCATAAGGGCGAAGCCCTTCAGTGATTGCTCCGCCGTCGAAGCCACCACCTTCAAGAAATCGACGCGGTCCCCGATTGGGTCCTGATCGCCGAAGTCCGGACCCCGGCATTTGGTCCCAATTTGCTCAAGGACTTCGGTCAGGCTCTAGGTGGCTTCGCCAAGGTTGTCCACGACGAAGTCTTCAAGCTTCTGAGACCGTCGGTGGAGTGAAGAGTTCTCCTTCGCCTCCCGGGCTTCGGCGTCGTTCAAAGCCTTGAGCTCCATGCGGAGCCTATCCATCTCCGAGGCCAAGGCTTCCTTAGCCTTGTCGGCCTCAGCCTTCGCCGCCTCTGCTTCAGCCCTCGTCGTCTTGGCCTCGCCCCGCGCCGCATCAGCTGAAGCTTCGGCCCACCTTCGCTTCTCGGCTTCCACCGAGACCTCGCATCGGAGGGCCTCCTTCTCCTCTGCCAAGCGCATCATACGTCTGTCTACAGAAGTCGAAGCCGCTGCATTCAGTGCGAAGGCCTACCAGAATTCAAGAAATCATTAGTATCGGTCGAAGACTAAAGAATAATTCGAAGGTTGTGAAGGGCTTCGCTCACCCGCACGAGGGCTTCGTTCACGCTGATGAAAAGCTCCGTGGGGTTCGAGTGGCTGAGCTGAGCCACCAACTCCCCTGCCTCCGCAGCTACACAAGCCTCGCGGAAGCTGTTGATTGCCACCTCCATCATGGCACCCTTCGGCCGAAAGGGATGGACCATCTCCTCCGCCGCGACCACATACGCAGGCTTCGGCAAAGAAGGGCTCAGGTTCACCACGTCGACTTCCTCGTCGCTTTGAGGATCCCCTTCGCCACGGCCGCTGCCTCCGTCTTCTTTAGACGAAGAGCTTTCGGACTCCGAGTCGCTGCCACTGCCACTGCTATTGCCGCTGCTACCCGAAGCCTCTGCTGGCTTCGCCGCGGTGGACCTCGCTCCGGCTTCGTCTACCGGCTTCGCCATGGTGGGTCTCGCACCGGCATCCTCCTCTGCAAAAAAGACCAAGTCAAGATCCGTATATTGAAGAAAAGCATGTTAAAAAGATTTACCTTCGTCGGAGATGTCTTCGAACGAAGGAGGGTCAATGTGTGCCCCCCAGTCCCTCCACTACGAAGCTGGCGTGTCGGCCTTCACGCCCGAAGTTGTCGCTGTCGAAGCCTCCGCGGCCTTCTTGGTGGTTGGAGTGAGCGCGTCGGCCTCCGCCGCCGAAGTCGTCACCGTCGGAGCCTTCGCTGCCTTCTTGGTAGCCGGAGCACTTGTGGGCTCCGCCGCTGCCTCTTCCGAGGTAGAGACCTCGATCGCAGGGACCTCCGGCCGAGCCCTCGAAGTCTCTGGCTCGTCGTCATCCCCTCTCTTCCTCTTGGCTTCGGCCGCCGAAGTTGTGAGGTGGGAGAAGTCCGGTAGGGCAGGGAACACCTCGAAGCCAAGCATGGTCCATACCCTGTTCCAATGCTCCTAGGACCCCACCGAAGTAAGGCGCTGGGCCTGCTCCTTCGGTGTCGGAGTCCCAACGACGCGCTCCGCCACCGCGATGGCCTCCTCCGGAGTCCTCACTTCAAGATGGGCTTCATAAAAGTTCAAGTCAGAAATGAAATTTTGCGAAGTATGAAAGTAGAAAGATTTCGAAGCCTTACAAAAGCGATCGGAGGCCAACTCACTCAGTCCCCCTTGACCCGAAGCTTGGAAGAGCCCCTCCGGCCAAGAGCACACGAGGGGGGCTGAGTCGGAGGGTGATGAACTCCTCTGCGAGGTCCCTCATGCTCATCTTCGCTGCTACCTTCCGAAGTAGCGAGATCCTCGAGCGAAGGGTGTCCTGGCTGGTCTTCACCACCCCTTAGCGTCGATATGAAATAAAGGCGTTAGTACTCCGAAGGGGAAAGTTCGCACCGACGGAGGCATAGAACCACTCCTGATCCCACTTCGAGTACCACTTGTTGTTGACAGTCCTCGCTGGGAAGGCATCCTGGAACTCCCTCCGTAGTTGGAAGTTAGCGGTGCCGAAGGCCAATGCCCTCTTGACGTGGTCGGACCCTTCCCGGGGCTTCGGCTGGCAGTTGGCATCATGGAGGGCGACAAAGACATCGGCGTGACCCTCGCAGCCTTCAGCCCTCATGGCCCATTCAAAGACAGCAAGACTCACCATGGCGTTGGGCGAGAGTTGAGGAAGCTCGAGGTTGTAAGCCCTCAAGACTTCGCTCAGCATCCCAACTGCTGGCAGCCCGAGGCCGGTTTCGAAGAATGCTTCAAACACAACCACTTCGTCAGCTCGAGGCCTCGGCACGGCCTCCGACTTCTCCGGGACCCTGAGCTGGATCTTCGCCGCGATCCTCCCTTCGCAGGTCCTCCGAATGGACTCCTCCGTAGATATCGAAGCCCTCATCTCCAGCGTCTGCTCGAACTTGTCGGAGGGTGTCCAAAGTTCCCTCGGCCCCAACCGCCTAGGTGCTGGCTTCGCTGCCACAGACGCTGCTGCCTGCAGTTGGGCGAAGCTCGAGCTCGGGCCCAAGGCCAAGGACTTCGAAGCTGCCTTCTTCGGCATTTTGGTGGGACTTCGGCGCGAGGGGCTAAAACTAGCGAAGGGCACTCTGCGTGATGCCAAGGAGGAGAAGAGAGCAAAGGTTGTAAGGCGATGAGAAGGAAGCAAATGAGAGCGTGCCGAAGCCACACGCGGTAAACCCCTATTTATAGGTGGTAAGAATTCCGACGGTCATGGGCCGAACCCACTGCAGGGTAACGGTAAAATTTCTAGCCGTTGCGGGGCCGTTTGATCTCCCCGAGGTCGTTCTGACAGCTAGCGCATGCATTTATTACATGCGAATTTCGAAGTCACCTTCGGTCCAAGCTCCGAAGTTGTTATTTTCAGGTCATTTGTCCCAAGGGCGCGCACACCCCTTTGTCTCAAAGGCTTGCGCACGAGGGGCTTTTGTTGGGGGAATAGATTTCCCTTGAATAGGGGCCAAATGACGTCAGCCTCCGACAGCCTTCGGCCCGGAGCCCAACACTATCGAAGCCTGTATCCTCCCTAAGAAACCGTTCCCAAGTCTCAAGGTTCATTCCGGAGCTTGCTAGGGCGAAGCCCCCGGGCCCCGTCGAAGCCCTCTGGAGCGAGGTCCCTTGGAGCCCTCCAGAGCAAAGCCCTCAAGATTACCTGAAGGCCGCCAGAAGCTAAGTCTCCGAGACCCCAGTTCGGAGCCCAGTTTGGAGACTCGCTCGGAGCATGCTTCGAAGCCCCCCTTCGGAGTGTACTTCGAAGCCTTCTTCACAACCTACACTAGAAGAGCTCCGGTCCCTACTCCGAAGCGCACTTAATATCTAAGCCTCGCTGCAGTATATAGGCCATACCGGAGGCTCCTCCGCCCCTGGTATGTCATTTAGCTGGTCAAAGTATGACGTTGTCTGACACGTCTGTAAATCTATAAAGCACTTTTGTACAGTATCTAGCTCCTTTTCCCTTTTTACCCCTATGAGCCTAGGGCTTATAGAGGGCATTTTGGTCTTTTCCTTAAGGCATGCAGGCCTATAAAAGCAGGGCCAAGCCCTTGTAACAGGCACGGTGGCTAGGGGCCATGAGACCCTGGAGTTCACTTCTCCACACCAAGGCACACCATGCCAAATCCACCACAAACTGGACGTAGGGCTATTATCCCCTAGGTGAGGCCCGAACCAGTATAAATCCTTTCTCCCTCTGAGAGAACCCTTCGAGGTTCATACTACACATAATAGACACACATAGAAAACATGTGTTGTAGCTAACACAATTGCTACAACAGTAGTTTCAGTACTTTCTCACTTTTACCGATGACTTGAGGAGATATGGTTATTTCAACTAAATGAGGCATAAGTAGGAATTCTTTGAAAAGTTCAAGCAGTTTCAAAATGAGGTAAAAAATCATACAAGCCTGTTGACGCCGATATTTGGTAAAGCTCAGGGCTCACCATAGATACCGCATGGTCAATAGAAGTCGAAGAGGTCCTGTCAAAGATGGTCAAGGAGGCATGTCCATGACGTGTAACATGATCGGATAGGAAGAGTTGATGGAGATTAAAGTGATAAGAAGATAAAGATTATCCAGAATCGGTTAGGATAGAATACTTGGACGACAAGTCTCCAAACTATAAATATGTACCCCTTAGCTAGGTTAAAAACACATCTCTATCAAACAACTACTGGGAAGCATCGCCACACTTAGTTTTTCAAGGATAATCCCAGTGGGATTTGACACTTGGAGTTGGGCTGCATTGTTTTGATCTCTAGTGAAGAGGTGAGTCCCGCAACCCCTGACGACCATACCGACTAGGTCAGTATCCTCACGGTTGTATCAATTTGATCTCATGAGGTGAATATCGAAACAATACGGTCGCTGGTTTATCTCGGTATATTAGCTAGGTCTAAGGCTGCATCATATTAATCTCTTGGATTTATGTGATCTAGGTGTAGTAGTTTGAGGCTTCATTGGTTAGGTCTGACATCTCTTGCTATTGTATCGTTTTCATGTTGTATATCATTCATCTAAATAAGCCATGTCTGATACTTTGACATATTGTTAAGATCATCGTGACTAGATATTGTATTTGTTAGGTCCGATCAAGTTATTGTGATGATTTTTATGATATAGACATATTATCTGGTACATTTTATTTATTTCTGTTGGAGTACAAGACGATGGATTATCTTCAATTCAATGCCATATCTTATTTGCCATCAGAAAAGCACTCATCGGCCCATATGTGTAAACTGTCTATCTCATCGGTCGATGGCATGCTCGCCAATTGCTTCACACATGGTCATCAGCCCTATGGACGATCGGCGTAATAGTCCTTGATTATCCTATCCTCATTATGGTCATCGGCTCGATAGCCCATAGGCTATGCTACTAATTATCTTTTCTTGTTTCCCTTATCAGTTGCAGGGTCAAACTAATTGCCATGTCTTAAACCGTTTTTTCTAAGAACACGGGACCATCACTAGAGTTAATCAGATCTTCCAAGCCACGCGTGTGTCAAAGTGTGACAAAAAAATGCACCAACGCACTTTTTGGCACACCCGGTGGGACCATCTTCAGCGACTCACTCATGGCGAGTGAGATCAACAACAAAAACATCATCCTGATCACTCTCGAGACACTGAGTAAGGAACAGAGGGTAGAAGTGCAAAAGCACGTAGAAGACTTCCAAAAGTTTTGCCTGCTGGCCTACGACATGACTTGGCTAGGATCTATTGCCGAGATCAGCGTTGGCCATAGAGGCTGGTCGGCCGATGCCAAGCCCTCAGGCTCGTCTCTAAGAGATCATCGACCAAGCAATTCACCATGCACTAGTCAACCAATCCGGGACATTAGTCAACACTCTTCACGGGCTAATCAAGAAGACTATTGATGGAACTGTGATCCACGAACCACCGCAAGGTCCGACGTACCTCCCCGACAACCAAACAAGATTACTACAGCATACTTAGTCGGCACCACAGTTGCAAGGGCCGATGAGGCAAGAGCAGTCGGGCACCTCGCTCGGCCATGATGGGAACAAGACAACTCAACCATTGGCTCTCGCACAGAGTTCATCATACAGCGCACCATATGGCATCAGAAGGAGTGCGTCGGTGCCATTTCCAGCATATAACCCAAGACTACCAAGACAAGAGATGGCTCAAGTGACATACAACATCGCAAGAAGCATGCTACTAGACCTCGTGCTATCATGGGGGGGCAACCGATGGTATCCCTCGGGGTATCATCAGATGGCATACTATGGAGCACAGCCCTACGGTGATGAGGGGCAATATAGATACAACGCTGCCCAACAAGAACAATATCAGCAGGCCCCAATGCCTTACCGGTACCCAACGTCGGGGCAGCAAGAAGATGACTGGGTGAATCGGATCACAAAAGTTATAATATATCAATTCGGTCTGAAGCCTAAAGAGTAGATGTACATGTATCGATGGCCATATTCAGAATGGTTCGATCGAGTACCGCTACCACGCTGATACGAAGTACCCGACTTCACCGAGTTTTCAGGACAAGACTCGATTTCCACGATCGAGCATATCAGTTGTTTTCTCGCCTAGTGTAGGGAGGCATCGGCCGATGAAGCACTGAGGGTCTGATTCTTCCCACTTTCTCTATTGGGATTGGCCTTCACGTGGTTTTCTTCATTGCCTGTGGATTCTATCAGAGGATGGGTGGACTTAGAAAAGAAGTTTCACAAGTACTTCTTCACCGGCATTCAAGAGATGAAACTTATCGACTTGACGACCGTAAAGCAAAGAATGGCTGAGTCAGTACAAGATTATGTCCAGAAGTTCTGAGACGTACAAAGCCGATGCTACAGCTTGAGCCTGAGCGACACCCAGTTGGCAGAATTGGCATTTCAAGGACTCTTGAACCCAATTAAGGAGAGATTTTCATCACATGAGTTCGAGAGGTAATAAATGTCCTGAAAGTTCATCGCCTGAGCACGACGTTCATCCTTGATATTCTTGATTATATGTGCTTTGCCGCCTAGCCTTAATCTGAGTAGTGCCCTCATGAAATTTTTCAAAGTTGTCCAAATTTCTTGTGTAGTTCGTAGGTGTTGTACCCTATCAAACTCATTGGGACTCAGACTGATGAACAATATGTTTCTTGCCTTGCTATTACAATTGTACTGTTCCTTCTCGGCCTGAGTGGTGCGAGTTTCAGGGATCACTTATCAGGAATCAACAATGTCGCATATAGCACTTTCTTGTCTTAGTAGATAAACCTCCATGCGCATCTTCTAATAGACAAAATCTTGACAATCAAACATCGAAATCTTAGAATTCTTATCCATGTCGCCAAAAGGATCACAAACCGGTTAAGGTCAACTTGTGATCTAACCTGGCTCTGATACCAATTGTGGGATCAGATTAGGCAACTAGAGGGGGGGGGGGGTAAATAGGCGCTCGACAAATTCTCGTGAATAAGATGGCCTGTTCAGATCACCCAATGCACCTCTAAAATATTGCAGAAGTAAAATTGAGAATCACAGTACAAATCTAGAACAAAGATCAACCCAATTTGAAATTTCCTTCTAGATCATAGTTTGAAATGCTGAGCTGCTATGTCGGTAATTGATGTTCTGATTTATAGTTTCTAGTTAGGCAGCTAAAGTTCCGATGGGAGGCTATCGTCCTTTGAATGGTCGATAGTGTTCAAAGATTCAGAATTCACAATTGAGTGATAAAGCAAAGACACTTTTAGTAGATGTAAACTCACTTGAATCAGAACAGAGTGTGAAACATTAATAACAGAATAGTTACAAGCATTCTTCACAAGATTACTGAACTTCACTAAACATTTGAAACATATGACAATTTCAGAGAAACAAAGAGAAGTTCCATGAGAAAGTTTATCATTCAGATATGAAGTATTCAGAGCTAAACACATTAAATAGCAGAATCAACAAGAATTTGTTTCACTGAAACATTTACTTAGTAGAGAAACTAGTCCCAAAGTTGAATCAGAATATCCCTCATGGCAGCAATAAAACAACTCTGATGAAAAGAAGTATATTCCAGAGATAAATAGAACATTCAAATGTTTCTCACAAGGAAAACAACACAAATTCAGTACCTGTGACACAGCTGAGCTCTTCTGGAAGTTCTCTGATCCTGGCAGCACTGTTCATCGTCTAGGACAGAGACAAGGAATCATTGTGCAATAGATGAAACAGCAGAGAAAACCACTAGACAACTCAACCAAAAATCATTTCAAAATAGCAAGAACCTGATGCTAGCAGGCAGTAGCAATTTGACAAAACACAACCACCACTGTAGCAGATCAGAAAGAGCTCTGTAACATGACAGAGAAGAAACTCAGGTGTTGTGGATTTTCAGACAAACAAAGCAACACAGCTCTTGTTGCTGATGATGATCAATACACGGTACATCACACGAGGATGAACAACAAGAACTTCAAAAGTTCATGAGCAGTCTGATCAAAGGATCAGCACACATCCATGGTGCTAGAAATAGTTCTTAGCTGAAAGTTTTACAGCACAACTGACAAAAATACTTGAACAGAGGAAGGTTCCAAACAATCATTCGGAAGAGAATCAAAGAACCAAATCAGCAAAGAATTAGCACACAAATTCCAGGAGTTTGATTTTCACAGCAATCACTTGTGCAGGGAAGAAACCTTGTTGGCGCTGGGTGTTTCTGGATGTGAAGAAAACTTGCTGCCGAACGCTTCTTCCTGCTCTGCACTATACTCTATCCGAGACACCAAATAGAGAAAATAACACTAAACAGTACACAAAAAATTTATCACTGAAACACACTGTTGTAGCAAAACCTGAAAGATTTAGTTCTGGCACCGCTGTTCATCTTCTGGGACATAGAGACTCAAATGGGCTTTGCGTTGTACAATTTCGGGCAATAGAATCAACGCAGCAAAGTCTTTTGATGATGAACAGTGCTATACATGGAACAACACAAGATGAACAACAAAATTTCAATAGTGCATGAGCAAAGAAATCATAAGAACAACATACAAATGGAAGAGAGAATAAAATTTCTGGTTAGGTAGCCCCCAAAAGTTCAGCCAAAAAAGTCTCCTAACCATTGGGCATAGGGTCCTTTATATAGGCAAGCCCATCAAGGTATTTCCCAAAATGCCATTAGGGTTAAAAGTCTAAGTATTTATCTAATTTCCATTATGTATTTTCAGAATTATCAATTCTAAAAGTACACAAATGTATACTCCTAATTTATTACATCATTGATCTTATTCTTTTAATATTTTTTTAGAATTTGAAAATTCCAAAAAATACTAAAAGAGTACACTTAATTTAGACTATTAAACAGAAAAATAAACTCCTATTTATTGGAATTTAAAAACATTTTCTAATGTGACGGTTTTTAGCAAAAAAATGACAAAACCTCCCAGATCTTCGACATGTGTCGTCAGTCCGCGAACTCAACTGCCAGCAAGTCTCTCCCGCTCTCGATCCCTCGAGCCACCTTGTCACTTGCACTGGCTTCCCTTTCACTGACTTGATCAACACTTCATCTCGATCATTAGTTCATCCATGTCTTGCCTTATCTCCATGTGTACACTTGAGATCACCTTCAACTTCAACTGGCATCCTCGACCATCAGGCATTAGACTCCTTGTCTAACTTTGATCACTCGCCGTCGACAGTTGACCAACATCTCAACCCTGCACACACGAGACAAGAAAAACACGCAACTCCATGCAACCCATACCATGACTCACACAAACCACCAAATTAATCAGACAATCTTGTCAATCACTCATTATCAAGATAAAACCACAGTGAAAGCCTCACTTGGTTTCTTACTTGAAATTCATCCCGAAGCTAGAAGTTTATGCTTTCGAAGGCCACCACTATCTTCTCCCCTCTGGGTCTAGTGTATGTCTTCGGCTGACATGGAGCCTTGTGGAGAGCAGCGAAGATATCCACTCTACCAACACACCCTTCGGGCTGCAAAGCCCATTAGAAGATGGCCAAGCGAGTGATGGCACTCGGAGAAAGTTGAGAAAGTTTACATGGCATAGATCCAATACATCCATCAAGAAGTCCATAGCAGGGAGCCCGAGTCTGGCTTTGAAGAAGGATTCAAACACCATGACTTCTCCCGCTTGATGTACCAGAATATTCTCTTTTCTGGGGGATCGCACTTTTACTCTGGGCCCCAGCTTCCTGTCCACCGCCTTGGCTTTCATCTTCTTTGGCCAGGTCGATGCCCCTAAGCTATACGACTGATCCGTATACTTGGTGGATGTCAGCTGGAGATCACGAGGGCCGGCGGGGTGAGGGTTCTCCGAAGGCCACGCCACCGCCGCCGCCACCGCCATGGCTTGCTGCCAGGCCAAAGCCGAAGTTGGTGTAGGAACTTTGGAGCTAGTTTTCGCCATTGGAGAAAGCTAAGAAGATTGAAAATGGGCGCTCGGGAAGGAGAAAAGCAAGTCTATAGAGCAGTCAGTAATGTGCCTAAAAATCACTATTCTCCTTCCTTTTATAACCCCTGAAGTCCCTTGTGCTGCACGTTATAGAGCAACGTTTCGGTTGCTTTGTTTCGGTTTCAATGCTATTATGACATACAGGGCCATCACAATGAAGACTTACAACCGCCGTGAAATTGTGCGACCAATAGCCTTCTCAGAGAGTAACGTCTCTAATTTGGGTCTAACGGCTCTGATAACTAATGGCTAGTTTGGCTCCGAAGAAACTTCGACTCTGAAGCCACTTCCTTGGACACCTCCGAACGGGTTTTGGGTCTAGAGATTTCTTATCTCCGAAGCCATTATTACTAATGGCTGTAAGGACTTTCGGATTTTTTCCATGTTTTAGACAAGAAATTATTTCTTGCGTATACTGCCCTCTTCACTGCACATGCAATTCATAGAGAATTATTCAAGGGGCTATTGTTGGGGGAAAATATTTCATCCTCTGCATCATGACAAAACCTCTACATCAACGCTGTTAGAAGACAAAATGAAGTCAGAAGATTTGATCTCCGAAAGTCCTAAAGCATCAAAGCTTCCCTGCATTCGGAGCCTCCTATGATAAAAGCCTCCACAAAGGCTTTGGTGAGATGAAAAATCCTAGAGCCTCTTTACTCGAAGGGGTACTGCCAGCAAGGACAGAAGAATTACTTTCTCACTGTTGATTTAGTCTTTCCTCTTTTAACCCTACGAAGAATATTGAACAATATTGTCTAAGTAGGTTGTAATTAGAGGGTAAAGGAGTCTTTTCCTAATGTATCTTGTCTACAAATACCCCTCTTCGCTCTGTAAGGGGTATCGAATACTCAGATAGTCAATATACATGTCGAACTATCTCAAGGTATTATCCAATTCGGAGGCTTGGAATAGTCCTCATAAGCAAACACTTCGTTTGTCAGTCTTTCGAGTTCACTAAACCTGTTAGCGTAATCTTTTGTGCCAACAAATATGATAGCCTATCAGCTATCGAGCCGATGACCACGATGAGGATAGGATACCCATGGAATATCATGTCGATCGCCGATAAGGCCGATGACCAGGGGTGAAGCAATCGGGATAGCGTGCCATCGATCGATAAGATGGGTAGTTTTACCACATAGGCCAATGAGCACTTTTTCGATGGCAAATAAGATGTTGCGTTGAATTTAAGATAACTCGTCGCTTGCACTCTGATAGAAATAAATAAAATGTTCCAAATAACATGTCTATATCATGAAAATCATCACAATAACGAGATCAGACCTAACTAAGACAATAGCTAATCACGATAGGTGTTGCCTAGACCGATGCATCTGTGTTCATTCATGGCAATGTCGGACTAAGCTTCATCCAACATGGTTTTTGTATTGGTGTTCTTTAAGTCGAACTCATGATTACCTTTTGCCGAACGTTGCAGGTGGCCCCACCAAATATGATGGAATCGGCTTGACTCGGCTACCGAGGAGTTACTTATTGCTTTATAAGTATCCCGGTCACTCCGCCCTTCTTCGCTACACTTTCTGCTCACTGCTTCTGCATTTTCCCCTTGAGCTTGATGTCGTTGCCTTGCGACCGTCGCCGCTCGACGTTTCCTTCCTCTTTGCCAGTCCCATGTTTTTGGCATTACCAGCGATGGTCACCGTCGACGCAGTCCCCAAGGTAAACTGTTTGGCATCCTCTTTCTTTGGTTCTTCTTGGTTCGTCCGCTACCTTTACTTATTTTTCCTTTTTCTCTTTTTCTTTCTTTTCTTTTTGTAGAATATGCAGACCCAAGTTCTGATCCCCATCGGCATTAATCCATCTTATTTCTTTTTGGGTCCTATGGGTAATCTCGACCCTACGGACTTTAATAATGCTGAATCCTGTCGAATCCCTTTCAAATTCTCTTCTATGCTTTCTTCAGTCTGGCAATCCAGTTTTGAATCATTTCCTTCTTCTCTCCCTGACTAACGTGATTTGTACATCAGGGTATTAGCCGTCAATCATCCGTCTTGTGAGGAAATCGGCATCGGCAACTATATCATCCATTCTCTTGTTGAACCTTATAAGAACAAGTCACTCTTTGTCGCTCCTTGCTACTTTTGGTCTAATACTTTACCGCCTTTGTTTTCCGTAGTGGTTCGATGACTCCTTCTCTTCTTGATGTACTTTATTTGACCTCCCGTGACATCACCTCCCCTTGCAATACTCTCTCTTTCCGCTCTAAGGCAATCCATCATCTTGGTGTAAAATCCACCGGTGGCTGGAGCAAGTATATTATGAAGCACAACAAACAGACTATCCCTATTGGCACCGAAGAACACGTTGCCTTCCTTAATCACTGGTTGGAGCAATTTGTGTTTTGTGGATCCACCCTAGGTCCAACCGCCCACCTCCAATTCTTGGCCAAGCAACTTGCCGCTGAAAAGAAAATCCCTCTCGATTGATACCTTCTTGGCCCAACTTATCATTTTCTCTATCAGGTATTGGCTAGATTATCGACTGGTGAGTCTGTTAGCCACTTTGGAGGCCCTTGGCGGTTTTTATAGCTTTGGCTCAATGTTTAATTCGTCAAAGTGACCGATGATTCCTTGTGAAACCAAGTGAGGTCGCACTGTGGTTTTTTTCTTTGTGATGAGTGATTGACAAGGTTGAGTGATGAGCTGGAGTGATGAGTGAGTGATGGTTTGATTGCATTGATGGGATCGATGTGTGGATATGGAGAGTGGATGCTGAAGGGATCAATGTGCGTCACATTTTGTGTTTTAGCTTGTCTCATGTGTGCCGGGTGGAGATGCTAACCAATATTCAACAACGGGTGATCAAGGGTCAAGCAGGGAGCTCGATGCTAGATGATCAAGGATGCCAGGTGAAGTTGGAGATGATCTCAGGAGTGCATACGGAGATAGAACAAGACATAGACGAATAGATGATCTAGACAACGTGATGGTCAAATCAGCGAAAGGGAGGCCAATGCAAGTGATCAAGCGGCTCGAGGGGATCGAGAGCGGGAGAGACTTGCTGGTGGTCGAGTTTGCGGATTGGCGTAACATGTCGGCGATCGAGGAGGTTTTGTCGGTTTTTGCTGAAAACTATCAAATCAGAAAATGTTTTTAATTATACTAATTAGGTGTTTGTTTTTCTGTTTAGTAGTCTATATTAAGTGTAATCTTTTAGTATTTTTTGGAATTTTCAAATTATGAAAAATATTAAGAGAATAGGGTCAATGATGTAATAAATTAGGAGTATGCATTAATGTATTTTTCAGAATTTGTAATTTGGAAAATACATTATGGCAATTAGGTAAATACCTAGAACTTTTCCTCTAGTGGCATTTTGGAGATTTCCTTAATGGGCTTGCCAACTATATAAAGGACTCCATGCCCAGGGATTAGGAGACTTTTTGGCTGTCATTTTGGGGGCTACCTACCACAAAAAATTATGTTTTAGCTCTCTCTTTTGCTGCTCTTTCATTTTGTGCAATCACTGATCATAATCTTAAAAAAATCTTGCGTCCAGGTTTTGCTACAGAAGGTCCTAGCGCAGGTCAGTATTCTTTAGGGCTATAAACTGTTCATTCTCCTGGATTCAATGTTTGAGACGATTTTTGAGCAGTTTTTGGGTAGTTTTTGGATCTGAGTTCTATATAACTTTTGTTGTCCAAGTTACCAGGGTTCCATTTTTGAAGTATGCAAAAGTTTTTGATTACTTCTTCATAGAGTTTTTGCTTCACCAAGTGTGCTGAAATAATTTCTAGAAGATGAATATTTTTCCTCTCTGATTTGGTTCTTCCTGTTCTTTATCTACTGCCAAGTGATTAATCCTTAAGTGTTGCTGCTGAATTTTATTCCTAGCTTTTGGCTGAAGATTTGGCTGAATTTGCAGTTTTAAACTATAGCTTGATAAAATTTTGTGCAACCTCTGTTCTTCATACCAACTTAATTTCATAGATTTGACTGCTTGAACTTTGATTTCATTCTGTTTGTATTTCTTGGCTTTAGCTGTGGTTCTTGCTGTCATCCCAATTGAGAAACAACACCACTGTTATTCAGCCATGAGAAATATTTTACAAGGGAATATGCTCAAGGTTTTTGTATGCAGAAAATAGTATATTGAAGTTGCAGTTTTATTGCTAATGTGATTCTAAATGTCCTGAATTTTTATTTCAAAGCTTTTATGTGAGTTTGTCTTTTCTCTATTCTTCATCATCTGGTTCCTTAAGATCTCTTCTTGATATGATACAGTAGCATTGATGAAGTTTGTGTGATTCAGTATGTTATTCAAGTAAAACTTCCTGGTGTGTTTCTTTTTGTCTGTTCTGGTTTCAATCTGTTTAATCTACCTGATTAGGATGGCTGAACTTTGGGAAAAAGAGTACTGCAATTGAGAGATTTGCATCTCCTCTTCTCCTACTCTCAGCCATAAATTTCATCTTTGATCATTTTGTGGTTTTGCCTGATTTAGTGCTGGTTTTATTGCCATATTGAGAACAGATTTCAGAACAACACTTTTGTCTTACAACGAATCTGCTGCTGTGAGCTGAACTATTTTCAGTCTTGTTGATAGCAAAAAATAGCATTAATGATTAAGATTGTCAAAATATCAATTTTGGTAATTTGGGCCAAAAATACATGTCCTGGGTCAGGCCAAAGCCCTACAGGGCCGAAGGACCTTTGGGCTACTAGCTCTGTAAGCTTCCAAATAGCCCATAGCCTTCGGCCAGGAGGCCTTCGGAGACCCACTTCAACGAAGCTTCGGCCCGAGGAGCAGGCTTCGGCGGGCCTGGCCGAAGGCCCACTTCAGGAGGAGATAGAGTTGGATCCATTTTTGGCTAAGTGTTTATCTTTACGTATGATTCAGCTGAATTATAGCAGATTAGATTTATAGATTAGAAGTCTAGCCCCTATAAATACAGGAGCAAAGCCGGTTCAGAGCCCCCCAACAAAATCAACCACAAAGCCCTAGTTTTGAATCATAGTTACTTTATCTTTACTTTATCTTTACTTTTCTGTACTCTTCGTGGGTTTGCTTGGAAGCCCTCCGACGGCCACTTCGGAACAGTGGTAATCCTTGTTACTTCGTTTGTGAAGTATCCGTTAATCTACGTAATAGATTGCTATCGCCTTGTTACTTCGCTTGTGAAGTATCCGTTAATCTACATAATAGATTGCTATCGCCTTGTTACTTCGCCTGTGAAGTATCCGTTAATCTACGTAATAGATTTCTATCGCCTTGTTACTTCGTCTATGAAGTATCTGCTAATCTGCGTAACAAATTGCTACCTTCACCACTAGTGCAACACTTAGTAGAATTCGGTCCTCAGGCCGAATTGGTACTTTGAATCTACTTTGTTGTAGGTTTCTACATTCGGAGCTACATCGTTGGAGGTGTCAGGAGCTGACAGATAGGTTTCGGAGGCTGCTAGAACACCCTTTGGAAGGACCCCTACTTCGATCGCACACCAACAGGCTCCACCAATAGACTTCATCACGACAGGCTTTGCCACACTCGTACTCCGCTCCAGACGAAGTCACGCTCACGCGTTGCGTCTGAGTCATTATTCTGTATCCTATTGTATTGGAGACTTCACGTCGAACCCCGCTGTTCGGAGGTGATTGTCGTGTTAGATCCGTTCGGAGTTCATCTTCGGCAAGATTAGTCCGAACGGCGAATGTACCCTTCGGCGGGACACTTCACACCAGACACCGAAGGTACCCTTCGGTGACACCCTTCGCACCATACTTCGAACAATCGGGATTCACTCGATTTGTTGATTTATTGTGTTTAATATATTTCTTTTGGCTAATTGGATTTTTTGTGTGATCTGATTGCCTGGCGACTCTACCCCCCTTACCATGGCTAAGGTTAGTTAGAACACGACGTCGGTGCTGTGTTACGCTTAGGCTTGTCCCTAAGTATCCACACACTTTTGGATCGTCGAACTGACCCAAGTGTGGGGGCACGTTTTCATGTCAACACACTTTTTCACGACTCCGCTGGGAGAAGCTATGCCAACATGACGGGTACGTCTAAATCGGCCACCGGTACATCTACAACGACTACTACATCTACACCGCCGATGAACACCGTAGGAGGCGCGGATATTGACAACCGCAACATCCTAACACCTACTCTTGAAGATATTCCCGCAGAAGACCGAGCAGAGATCGAGGCAAAGTTGAAGGTGATCCAAGATATGATGCTTGGGGGCTACGTCAAGACACGTGCGGCTTCATCAAGCACGACATCATCACCCTCGACCTTGCTCAGGTCCAGGTAACACTAGTATCGCCTCGTTTATCTTCTTTAGAGATTAAGCAGAAAATAGCCGCATCAGTAGATCAGGCCATTAGCGCTTCGCTAGCCAACCATTTAGATTCAGCAGTTAGCTCCCAAGTAGAGGCGACACTTAGAAGGTTCGGCTTTACTGAGGCCGTACCATCAACCCCTATTGCTAGTATACCTCCGGTAAATCATGTGTACAGCAGAACTGACGGTAGCACTGGAAAGAACGTTACGTCTCTGGCCTAAACACCCATGGCCGAGACTAGTCATTATGCTTATGGCCAAGCTAGCACCGCGTACCACGCGCCACCACCACCTGCGCCGGTATCAGCCATGCCCGCGCTGCCTGCACCACATGCATAGGAGCCTAGGCTCGAGCACGTCATACAGCTAGCGCATAGGGAAGAGGCCCATGGCCGACACGTCGATATCCCACCGTGTGTCGCGCCCCCGCATGAGAGACGTGCACCGGCAGCAAGCCAAGATGACCTAGCGGAGAGAATTCGCGCACTGTTTAGGGAGTGCGCCGGTTTCATGCCTAAGGGTCGGGCTAGGGTTTACCAGAAGCCATATCCGATCATTTCAATACAATACCCTACCCCCGCGGCTATAGAATCCTCGAATTCACTAAGTTCAACGACGAGGGTAGCAAAACCACACTAGGGCATGTTAGTCAATTTTTAGCACAGTGTGGAGAAGCTAGCGGGACAGACACTCTAAAAATTAGACTATTTTCTCTCTCGCTATCCGGCACCGCTTTCACTTGGTTTTTGACGCTACCGCCGAACTCCGTTCAGACGTGGGATGAATTAGAACAAAAATTCCATGACTACTTTTACGCAGGAGAGACATAACTCAGGCTTTCACACTTTACATCGGTTAGGCAAAAATCTAACGAGAACATCTCTGAGTACATTAAGTGTTTTAGGGATACTAGAAACCGATGTTTCAGCCTTAATATTTTAGAAAGGGATTTGGGGGAGCTAGCTTTTAATGGGTTGCATTCCGAGATTAAAGAAAGATTAGACAACCAGAACTTTTTAGAGGTTAGCTAGGTCTTGCAACAGGCTATGGTCTAGGAAGGCCAAGCCAAAGATAAAAAGTTTATTAAGTTGTTTAACAAGCCTACGGCTGAAATCCATGTCGTGGAACACTCCGATGAGGAAGAATTAGAAGAATAAGATTCGGCCGACATGTACGCGGCCAAATAGGTTTGGAACGCAAAGAGTAAACCTATCACTTGCTTCGAGTTACGGCCGTCTCCCACGAGGAATCGGCCTAGTGAGGTCAAGTAATCATTTGACATAACTAAGTGTGATAAAATATTTGATTTTCTCTTAAAGAACTAGCTTCTTAGGTTGCCTAAAGGAGAAGTCATTCCATCTGCCAATGAGTTGAAGAAACATCCATACTGTAAGTGGCATGACTCGCATTCACATAATACTAACGACTGCAATGTTTTTCAATGGCAGGTTCAATCGGCCATAGAAGAAGGATGATTGAAGATAGACCACAATCCAAAGATGAAGCTGGACAAAGATCCCTTCCCCGTCAACGTCGTCGACCTCGGCGAGAAGATGGTGTTGATTCGGCCAGAACAGGCCGAGTCGATTAGAGGGAAGGTGGTAATTGTTGGAGAACCACGCATGCACACACTCATACCTAAGAACCCCAAGGTGGGAGCGTGGAAACAAAATGTTAGCATTCCTTTGGCTAAGGCTCACAAGAAGCCAAAGGTAACATACAAGATGCTGTTGAACAAGCATCAAAGAAAAGCCAAGGAAGTAGCCCCCCACGCTAAAAAACTAAGTCAGCCGAAGGGCCCAAGGCATCCGGAGGGTGGCTTCGGACCATAGTGGCCGAGCCCCCCTCATGATGGTTTCGGATAGCAATGGCCGAACCCTCTACACGGTGGCTTTGGACCACAATGGGCGAGCCCCCCTCATGATGGATTTGGACCACAATTGCCGAACCCTCCGCACGGTGACTTCGAACCATAGTGGCCTAACACTCCATATGGTGGCTTCGAACCTCAATGGTCGGACCCCCCGTACAGAAGCTTCGGACCCCAGTGGCCGAACCCCATGCAGAGCGAGTTCGGTCCCCAATGGCCTAACCCCGCACCACTCTAGACGAACCCTTCGACAGGAGGCTTCGGCCCGCACTGGCCGAATGTACCTCCGGCCTGGTAGGAACCCTCACTGATATGATCTGAGACACCGTCGACTCTACCGAACCCCCCTCCGGGTAGCAGGTTCGGCTCATAGTGGGCGAGGCCACTGGAGCCACCAATGCCTCCACCGTACAACTGGGCGGGTACTCCGTGGGCTCCATATGTATCAAAGCCAGAGTACCCTCCGCAAATTAATGCTATGCCTTGTTTTTCTTTGGAGTATTCGGAATGGCAGGGACAAATGAACACTGCGGAGGGAGGCATCGTCCACAACTGTCCGTAGTACCTCCGAGCCGGCTCAGCGAAGTCGAAGGGTACGGGCGCGAAGGGGCAAAGGATAGGGAATCCGAAGCTATCACGGTCAAAGTAGGGTCTCAGGAAGTCCCAATCCTGAAGGCCCCATCGCCGAAATCTGACGGAGGTAAGTCCCCTGCCTCGGCTGAAGACCACGCTGGAGCCTAGTCCGATCGGCCAAACGAGGCCGGTCCGAGTGCTGGGGTCCGCAGCGAAGGCTCCTCCGAATACAGAGTGTGCAAGGCCGAGGTAGGTAGTACCACTTTGGCTAGAGTTAACAGGGACCAGGCAGTGGCACCTGGTACCAAGCCACAACCATCTTGGGCACCTCCAGGTATGTCCAAATCACAAAAGAGGCGTCTACAATGACTACAGGCGCAGGAGATGCGTGAGAAGAAGGCCGAGGACGAGCGCGACACTATTTTTGAAGAAATACGCCCTCGACCAACGACGAGACATGTATGGAGGATGAAGCCAGTTGAGATGACCAATCCGGATCCTAGTCCGAGCAACGACGATGATGACATGCTCAACGATGACTACTCGCCTATCTCCGAGGGGCCTGCACCCCAGGCGATGGACATCAACGTCATCATGCTGCCCGCCGAGTTTGCCCTACCACAGGATGAGAACGAGGTAGCTCAGTTGAGCCTCGGCCCACGCAATGCTATTTTTGAGAAGCCCGAGGACTCGGCTCGCCATCTGAAGCCTCTCTACGTCAGAGGTCACATTGATGGAAAGTCGATTTCTCGGATGCTTGTTGACGGCGGCGCCATTGTTAACTTAATGCCTTACTCACTGTTGAAGAAACTTGGCAGGGATGAGGATGATCTGAAGAAGACCAACTTGATTCTCAATGGCTTTAATGGCGAGAGTTCCGAGGCCAAAGGTGTGCTCTCCATGGAGTTGACAGTAGGCAACAAGACAATGCCAACAGCATTCTTCGTCATCGACGTACAAGTTAATTACAATGTTCTGCTTGGGCGTGACTGGATTCATGCAAATTGCTGCATTACTTCTACCCTGCACTAGTGCCTAATTTAGTGGGATGGCGATGAAGTATAAGTTATACCCGCCGACAGTTCAGCCCAAGTGGCATTGGCCAATGTGTCAGTTGACGCCATTCACAACAAGGTAGAGTGTTTGTCAGGTAGAGATCTTTCAGATTATGATTTTGTTAGCGTGTCCGGAGGACGTTTTGTGCCAGTGTCTGTAAAGTCAACTGGTGTAGCATGGCTGTTTCTATATTAGTAGTCATGTCTAGCAAGAGTAATCTAGATTGGCTAAAGTCTCGTGTAGAGCAGTATCGGTCTACTAAAGATGGTATTGCCGAGGCCATGGAGGACTTTAGCAAAATAGAGAAATTAGGACAAGTTTTTGCATTGGCCGATCCCTAAGAAGAAGTTAACATAGGTGATGGTAGCATCCCAAGGCCGACTTTTGTAAACCAACATTTATAGCCTGATGAAAGGTCGAATTAATAAAGTTGCTTCGGTTGTATGTCGATTGTTTCGCATGGGAGTATAGCGAGATGCCAGGACTAAGCCGCGAGCTCGTAGAGCATCGGCTACCTATCAAGTCTAGATTTAGGCCTTATAAACAACCTCCTCGTCACTTTAACTCGACCGTCTATGATCTAGTTAAAGAAGAAGTAGAGCGACTGCTCAAAGCTGAATTTATTAGGCCATGTAGGTACACAGAATGGGTCGCTAACATTGTGCCTGTAGAGAAGAAAGGGAGCGACAAGATACGAGTATGTATTGATTTCAGGGATCTGAAAAAAGCCACTCCGAAGGACGAGTATCCAATGCCGATAGCTGACATGCTAATCAATGATGCTTCAGGACACAAGGTACTAAGTTTTCTTGATGGCAATGCTGTTATAATCAATTATTTATGGCCGAAGAGGACGTCTACAAGAGTGCCTTTCGATGCCCTGGTTTTGTCGGTTTATTCGAGTGGGTCGTTATGACTTTTGGTTTAAAGAATGCTGGCGCCACATATCAGCGCGCTATTAGGATCCAACAGTATGGTTTAAAAATGAACCCACTCAAATGTGCTTTTGGCGTGTCAGCGGGTAAGTTCTTAGGTTTCATGATTCATGAAAGAGGCATAGAGATTGATCCTAAGAGGCTTGAGAAAATTAGAAACATTATGGCGCCGACATGCAAAAAAGATGTGCAAAAGTTGCTAGGCAAGATGAATTATTTGCGTCACTTTATATCTAACTTGTCTAGCAAGATTGATGCCTTTGTCCCCATACTCCGGCTAAAGAACGAGGCCGAGTTCACTTGGGGGTCAAGCCAGCAAAGCGCCTTTGAGAAAATCAAGGAGTGCTTGTCATCGCCGCCCGTGGTGAGAGCACCCAAAGCCGGAATTCTGTTTCGGCTATACATCGCTGCTGAAGATAGCGTGATCGGGGCTGTGGTAACCTAGGAGGTCGATGGAAAAAAGTACATCATCATGTTCTTGAGCCGCCGCCTGCTGGACGTTGAGACCAGGTACGCGTTTGTGGAACGTTTGTGTTTATCACTTTACTACGTGTGTACCAAGTTGTGCCACTATCATCTCCATACTACATGTGTTGTCATTTGCCAAACTGTTGTTATAAAACACATGTTGCAAAAGCCGATTCTAAGTGGAAGAATCGTAAAGTGGGCTTACGCTTTGATTGAATAGGATTTGGCCTATAAACCCCTAAGAGCTATGAAAGGCCAGATCGTAGCCAACTTTATAGTTGATCACCACATAGTTGTCGGTTGGAGTAACAATGTTTCTTTGATTGAGGTAATACCATGGAAACTTTACTTTGATGGTTCAGCTTACAAAAATGGCCAAGGTATTGGAGTGGTTCTCATATCACCTAGCGGAGCGCACTTTGAGACCTCGGCTCATTTAGAGTTTCCTTCTACTAATAACCAAGCTGAATACTAGGCTTTACTACTAGGACTTGAATTGTTAGATTCCATGGGTGTTAAACATGTTCATGTGCATGGTGATTCCCTGTTAGTAGTACAACAAGTGTCTAAGAGTGCTCAATGTTTTAACGACTTGCTAAACAGCTACTTGAATAAGTGCCTAGACATAGTTGCTACTTTTGATGACTTCAAAATTTCTCATGTATCGAGAGAGGCCAATTCAGTTGCAAATGATTTGGCTCAGCAAGAATCTGATTACCAAGTCGGGAGAGGAAAATTTTCTGTACGGGAGAAGCTGATGTTTGGTCTCACTACCGAAGCCAGTGACTTCAGACAGGCGCACCCTCCGGGTCGGACCCCTCCGGCTACCAGAGGCTACCACGCGCCGAGGTCCCGGGACCGGAGTACTCCGCTCATCGAAGGGTCTGACGCGCCGGAGACCGTGAAACAAAGTCATCCAGACATTGAGGGCTTATAGGAGCCTGGACCCTCCGGCAGGGGGCTTCGGCTTGATGCGCTCCGCGCAGCTAGTCTAGCCAAGCTTCGGCAGAACCCAGATGGGCTCGGGGGGCACTCCAAAATCAATAGCTTAGGCATTTTCTCAAAAAGCAAGCTAGCAAAACCCTCAGAAGTTCACAAGAGCGATTGGAGAACTCCAATCGTCAAGTATTTGAGACACCCTAGCCAAAGGGTTCATCGAAAAGTTCGGCGGCAAGCGTGTAAGTTTGTATTGCTGGATGATAGTCTATATCGCCGAACTATATATTGATGGAGTATTGTTGAAGTGTTTAGACAATGAATGATCCCAGGTGGCTACGGGAGAAGTCCGTGAAGGACTTTGTGGCACTCATCAGTCGGCCCAGAAAATGAGTTGGATGCTCAAAAGAGTGGGTTTCTACTGGCCGACTATGACTGAGGATTGTTTTAAGTATTATAGAGGGTGCGAATCATGTCAGAAGTTTGGCAATATTCAATTAGCTCCTGCTTCATTACTTAACCCTATTGTCAAGCCATGGCCATTCCGAGGTTGGGGTTTAGACTAAAATCGGCCAAATTCATCCTCCTTCCTCAAAGAGGCATCAGTTCGTGTTGATGGCAATGGATTACTTCACCAAGTGTACCGAGGCCGTACCTCTAAAGAACATGACTCACGCCGAGGTACTTGACTTTATCTTGAAACACATTATACATAGATTCGGCATTCCTCAGACTCTCACTACAGATCAAGATAGCTCATTTGTTTCTTAATAAGTGAGGGACTTTGCAATATTATGGTATTAAGTTGATAAACTCTTCGCCCTACTACGCTCATGCCAATGGTCAGGCCTAGTCTAGTAATAAAACTGTGATTAAGCTCATTAGGAAGAAAATTGAAGAATTCCCTAAAAGGTGGCATGAAGTGCTCTCCGAGGCACTATGGGCTTGTAGAATTGCAAAGCACAGTGCTACCAAAGTTGTCCATATGAGTTGGTGTATGGACAAGAAGTCGTTCTACCCGTAGAAGTAGATCTTGGCTCTCTAAGAGTGTTAAAGCAACATGGCTTATTGGTCGACGAGTATGAAACTCTTTTGAAAGAGAATCTAGAAGAAGTGACCGATTAGAGATTGAGGGCTTTAGAAGCCATAGAAATAGACAAGAGGAGAGTAGCTAAAGCCTACAATAAGAAGGTTAAACAAAAATCGTTTCAAGTAGGAGACTTGGTTTGGAAGATGATTTTACCCTTAGGCACTAAGATACCCAAGTTTGGTAAATGGTTGCCTAGTTGGGAAGGCCCTTTCAAAATAGCTGAAACCGCTCCTGGCAATGCATATGTGTTAGAATCTCGGACGAGGAGAGCGGTATCTAAGAGCTTTGAATGGTAGATACTTGAAAAGGTATTTCCCAAGTGTGTGGCAAACAACTTAAAAGTATCGTCTTTAGCCTGTTGTGCTATTAGTTCACTTAGTTCACTAAAAGGCATGGGGCATGTGTTGATAGCAAAAAATGGCAATAATGATTAAGATTGTCAAACTATCAATTTTGGTAATTTGGGCCAAAAATACACGTCTCGGGTTAGGCCAAAGCCCTATAGTGCCGAAGGACCATTGGGCTACGGGCTCCGGAAGCTTCCAGCCAGCCCACAGCCTTCGGCCAGGAGGTCTTCGAAGGCCCACTCCACCGAAGCTTCGACCCAATGAATAGGCTTAGGCGGGCCTGGCCGAAGGCCCACTTCGGGCAAAGATAGAGTTGGATCCATTTTTGGCTAAGTTTTTATCTCTATGTATGATTCAGTCGAGTTATAGCAGATTAGATTTAGAGATTAGAAGTCTAGCCCCTATAAATACAGGAGCGAAGCCGGTTTAGCGCCCTCCCTAACAAAATCAACCACAAAGCCCTAGCTTTGAATCACATTCACTTTATATTTACTTCTCTGTACTCTTCGTGGGTTTGCCTGAAAGCCCTCCGACGGCCACTTCGAAACAGTGGTAATCCTTGTTCTTTCGCTTGTGAAGTATCAATTAATCTATGTAATAGATTGCTATCGCCTTGTTACTTCGCTTGTGAAGTATCTATTAATCTACGTAATAGATTGCTACCGCCTTGTTACTTCGCCTATGAAGTATCCGTTAATCTACGTAATAGATTGCTATCACCTTGTTACTTCGCCTGTGAAGTATCCGCCAATCTGCATAACAGATTGCTACCTTCATCACTAGTGCAACACTTAGCAGAATTCGGTCATCAGGACGAATTGGTACTTCGAATCTACTCTGTTGCAGGTTTCTACTTTCGGAGCTACTTCATCGAGGTGTCCGGAGCTGAGAGATCGGTTTCGGAGGCTGCCAGAACACCCTTCGATGAGACCCCTACTTCGACCGCACGCCAACAGGCTCCGCCAACAGACTTCATCATGACAAGGCTTCGCCATGCTCGTACTCTGCTCCAGACGAAGTCACGCTCATGCATTGTGTCTGAGTCGTTATTCTGTATCCTGTTGTATCGGAGACTTCACGCTGATCCCCGCTGTTCAGAGTCTATTGTCACGTCAGATCCGTTCGGAGTTCATCTTCAGCTAGATCAGTCCGAACGCTGAAGGTACCCTTCGGCGGGACACTTCACACCAGACGCTAAAGGTACCCTTCGGTGACACCCTTCGCACTATACTTCGAACAATTGGGCTTCGCTCGGTTTGTTATTTATTCTGTTTAATATTTTTCTTTCGGCTAATTGGATTATTTTGTGTGATCTGATTGCCTAGCGACTCCCCCCTTACCACGGCTAAGGGTAGTCAGAACGCAACATCGGTGATGTGTTACGCTTAGGTTTGTCCCTAAGTATACAGCACACTTTTGGATCGTCGAACTTACCCAAGTGCGGGGACACGTTTTCGTGTCAACAAGTCTATATGTTTCAATATGATCATCAAATCTTTAGGGAGATTTACATTGTTTTAATTCTTGATAGTTCTCTTCTGATCTAGTACTGCCATGAACTTATTTTCATTGGATTGAATCAGTTTTGTTGTCCCAGGTTCTGAAAAGGGTTTAAGGATATTCAGAGAGTGTTTTCTGAAACACACACTGAAAATGTTATATTGTACTTGGTTAGCAATTGTTTTGTGATCTAAACATGTACTGAGTAAGTGTCAATTGTGTGCTAGACTTGTTCATAAACAACAGAAATAATGCTGAGAGCAAAATTCAGTAAATGAACAAGTTGTTTTTGTCAAGCTAGAGAGTTGTTCTTTTGAATTTTTATTTGTGTGCTGAAGTTATAGCAACTAATTTGAGACTTCAATCCTGAATATTCACAGCATACAAAACTGAAGTTTACCTTTGTTTTAGAATTCATCTAGATCAGTTTGTGTTTAGCTATATTGTGCTTTCTGTCTGAAATTGTTATGTGAATTCAGTTGAATCTTTGCTTATAATACTAATTCATGTAAAACAAATGTTAACTAAGTTGTTAATGGATACACATGGTTAGCTACCGAGTTTTGAGAATTGAACATCCTTCTTGTGTGTGTATCTTAGTATTTTTATTACATGAGCAAAAAATTTGTTTGGTAACACAAGAGGTTCTGATCATCTTAATTGTCATTGTTTTATTGATTCAAAGTGATTAAACTTGATCTGAACAAACTCTAGTTGCGTGAGTTGATCTTCTGTCACAGCCCTTGAGCCTTCCAAGGTTCTTGAAGTCAGTGCCACGCTCCGTGGAATCAAGAGGTAGGGATGTCAAGCGAGGGCCTCCGAAGGCCACCGGCGTGGTCGAGGTCGCTGCTTTGAGGTGATCACACCCTACTTCATGGAGCAGCTGCAACACCCCTTGGCCAGCGACTCGTTCAGGTCATCAGCACAAACCCCATTAGCGTCACCTCCAACGTCGCCGCGGCCGTCTCAAAAAATTCGAGGCGGTCCTCGATTGGGTCTTGAGCACTAAAGTCCGGAGCCACACACCGGGTACCCAAATGCTTAAAAACTTTGGTCAATGTCGAGGTTGCCTTATCAAACCCTCAGACCATGAAGCTTTCCAAAGCTTGGTTGGCGGTGCAAAGATCAGAGTTCTCCGCTGCCAGCTTTGCGCTGGCCTCCTCCGAAGACGGAAGTGCTTCCCGAGGCCTCTCCATCTCTGAAGACATTTTCTCCAAGGCTTCGTTTGCCCTGGATGTCTTGTCCTTCGACGCCTCAGCCACTTCCTCATCATGTTGCTGCCATTGGACGACATCCGAAGCCTTACGCCGAAGGGTTTCATACCCCTCTACCAGGAAGCTTTCCTAGCAACCCACGGAGGATGCTGCTGCTTGAGTTAACGTGAAGGCCTGGCAAGGTTAAAGAAATCTTTTAACATTGAGAAGAAGCTAAGTACTGCACAGACCTTGTGCAAAGCCTCACTTACATGAAGGATGGCTTCTCTAGCATTAGCGAAGAGATCACTATGGCGGTTGCGACTAAGCTACGCCACCAAGTCCACCATCGCTAGAGCCACACTGCCGTCATAGAAGACGTTGAAGGCCGCCTTCGTCGATGGTCCCATCGGGAGCAGAGGCCGCATTAGGGGCGCCTAGTTCGTGGGCACCTCCAGAGCTGGGCTTCAGTCTACTACATTCACCTCTTCATCCGAGTGCTCTTGAGGGGTCACTCCGCCATGGTTTCCCCCTTGTCTTTTTCGTCCGAATAGTCCTCTTCAGACCACGAACTGCTGCCTTCATCGCTGCCTTCATTGCTGTTGGAGGCCCCATCCACATCTGCAACTATAGGCCTCGTGTCCTCACCAACACTTGAGAAAAAGTTATGTCTTGGAACACCGCAGGAGCAAGGTGCCTCACCTAGTCCCTCCGCTGGGCTGGCTGGGCCCCAGGCTCCTCATTTGAAGGGGCCACCTCCGAAGCCTCCACCGCCATTGTCATCGTCACAGCCTCCGGGCCAGCACTCTGGTCATCACCGCAGCATATGGCACTAGCACTTCAGTCATGGCAGTGGGCGCAATCTCTAGCTCCCCTCTGGGGGGCGAGATATGGAGATACTTGCTCCTACACACATAGGGCTTTGCCCTCTGAGGGCTACGAGTGAACCCTTGAAGACTCTACAACCCTCATGGCCTCAGGCTCCTCATCGTTTGCTCTCTTTCTCTTCGAACCGCTCGCCAAAGGGGCCGAGTTGGTGAAGTCCAGAAGTGTTTGGACCCCCTCAGCGCCGAGCCAGGTCCATACTTTGTTCCATCTTTCCCAGGACCCCACCAAGGTGAGCCTCCGGATCTACTCGTCTGGTGTCAGAGGTCCCACGACACGTTTGGCTGCTACTATGGCCTCTTCCGGAGGTTGCAAGTCGCCGCGCAGCTTCATCAGAAAAATCTAAGTTAACACAAGAAAATTTCAACAAGTGCGAAGGCAAAGAGTTCGAAGCCTTACCAAGGCGATCCACTGACACATCCCTCAGACCATTTAGGTATGATGCTAGGAATAAGTTTTTAGTCAAGAGCATGCAAGGGGGCTGAGCCGAAGGGTGATAAACTCCTCAGCCAAGTCCCGCATACTCATCTTCGTCGCTACCCTTCAGAGCAACAAGACTCTCGACTGAAGCATCTCGTAGTCCGACACCGCTTTGGCTTGGTGACGGTATAAAATGAGCGCGTTGGTACTCCAAAATGGGGAGTTTGTGCCCACCAAAGCATAGAAGCACTCCCGGTCCCACTTCGAGTACCACCGATTGTTTACAACCCTCAGAGGGAAGTCATTCAAGAATTCCTTATGGAGTTGGAAGTTGGCGCTCTTGAAGGCCAAAGCCCTCTCGACGTCATCTGACCCCTCCCTCTGCTTCGGCTGGCAGCTGGCATCATGGAGGGCTACGAAGACAACTACTCGCCCTTCGCATCATTCGGCTCTCATGGCCCATTCAAAGATTGTGAGCCTCACCACAGCGTTCGGGGATAGGTAAGGGAGTTCAAAGTTGTAAACTTTCAATACTTCGCTCAACATGTCCATCGCAGGTAGCCTAAGACCAGCATCGAATAAGGCCTCGAAGACCACAACTTCGTCGGGATGAGGCCCTAGGATGATATCTGTCTTCGTAGGTACCCGAAGGCAGATGTCTTCAAAAATCTTCCCATCGTAGATACGCTGGACAGACTCCTCCATGGAAATTGAAGCTTGCAACTCCAAGGTTTGTTCGAACTTATCTGAGGGCGGCCGGAGGTCGGTTGGCTTGAGATGCCTCACTGCAGGCTTCGCCGTAGCTGCAGCTGCCTCTTGGGCTTGAACGGAGATCGCCCCTTCGCCCAAGGCCGAAGCCTTCTTCAATGAAGTCTTCTTTAGCATCCTGCGAGGGGCTCCGACATGAAGGGTGCTAAGGGGATCTGGAGCGAAGTGTGCATGAAGATCAAGGAGGGAAAGAACGAAGGTTGCTAGGGGTTCAAGCATGAAGAAAATGAGGGGCGTGAGTGGAGTAGCGGTCCGCCAAAGCCTTTTATAGGCGGTAAAAAGCAATTGTGCGCCCCGCAGCCGGGATTTCGTCATAAGAAAACCAACCCCCGTGGTCTCTGACTGATGGGGCCAAGGTAATTTTCGATGCGAACTATTGTGAAGCCGTTTGGACTCCCCTAGATCATCACATTCGCTCCGTACAGACATTTATTGACTGCGGGTCGAGGCTGGCCTTCGGGACCACGATCTGAAGGCTTGCTAATCGCGAAGCTTCATTTTATAAGCATCATTTGCCCTAGGGCGCACGCACCCCTTTGCTGTGAAGGGCTACGTGCGAGGGGCTACTAGTGGGGAAATGGCTTTTTCCTTAACTAGGGGTCAAATGACGTCAACCTCTGAAGGCCTTTGACTCAGAGCATGCTAGGCTAGCAAAGCCCAAAGACGGACTCTTGCCCCCTTCGTCCAGATTACTCCAAGTGCTACAAAGAACTACACAATGAAGGCCAATTCCGTGGGGCCTCTTCGAAGCCCTTCCAGAACAAATCCTCCAGGAATCCCACTGAGGCCTCCTCCGGAGCCTCTTTGGAGCCCTCTTTAGAGTCCCCTCCGGAGCCCCTTCGAGGTCCCCTCGATGTGCTTCGGCTGAGATCCTCCGATAAGTGCTCCGGTCCAGAAGATGAAAAAATATCTTAGTACTACTACAGTGTAAAAACCATACCAAGGGCCCACTGCGCTGGTATGTCGTATACCTACCCTTGACATGATGTATATCTACCACCTCTATAAAGCTGTAAAGTTGCATGTATTGTATCCTAGCCTTTTTCACCTTTTTACCCCTGTTTACCCCTACAAAGCCTATGACCTGTAGAGGGTAGTAGGCTCTTTTGCTTTGGCCTGCGAGCCTATAAAAGTGGGGCACTGCCCTTGTAATAAGAGGAGAGGACATAGAGGCAAAACTATGCCAAATCTATTGTAAACTGGACGTAGGGTTATTATCCCTCTTCGGAGGCCCGAACTAGTATGAAACCCTCTCTCTCTGGGAGAACCCTTCGAGGTTCATACCATATATTCGACACTGTTTCATAGAAACTTGTTTGTAGCTAACACAATTGCTACAA
The DNA here is from genome assembly GCA_019279435.1 of Zizania palustris. Classification (NCBI taxonomy): domain Eukaryota; kingdom Viridiplantae; phylum Streptophyta; class Magnoliopsida; order Poales; family Poaceae; genus Zizania; species Zizania palustris. Next base: position 40,386,335 of record JAAALK010000282.1, on the reverse strand, counting down.
CAACCACATAGGCTGATGAGTGCTTTTTCGATGACAAATAAGATGTGGCATTGAATTGAAGATAACTTGTTGACTTGTACTTCAATAGAAATAAATAAAATGTGCCAGATAACATGTCTATTTCATGAAAATCATCAAAATAACTAGATCGGATCTAACCAAGATATTAACTAATTACTATGATATTAATAATATATCATAGTATCGGGCATGCTTTATTTAGATCAACGGTATACAACATGAAAAATATACAATATCAAGAGATGTCAGACTTAACCAATGAAGCCTCAAACTACCACACTTAGATCACGTCAATCTAAAAGATCAATATGATGCAGACTTAGACCTAGGGTTAATTTCTTCTGTGACATTACAATTTTCACGGTTTTCCAATATGCCATCGGTGTGTCAATGACAAATAGGGGCCACCACAGTCACTGACAGTGGCATGTAGGAAATTATTGAAAACATTAATGGCATGTGAGTAATTTTCCTATCCTAGCCAATACAATGAGAACCAGCGACCGTAGAGTTTCGATGTTCACATCAAGAGATCAATCTGATGCAGCCGTGAGGATACTGACCTAATTGATACGGTCGTCGGGGGTGGCAGGACTCACCTCTTCACCAGAGATCGAAATGATGCAGCCCAGCTCCAAGTGCCAAACCCTGCCTGGATAAACCTTGAGAATCAAGGGTGGCGATGCGCCGAGTAGTTGTTTGACAGAGATGTGTCTTCCTAAGATAACTAAGGGTACATATTTATAGCCCGGAGACTTGTCATCCAAGCACTCTATCTTAACAAATTCTAGATAATCTTTATCCTCTTTTCATCTTTATCTCCATTGGCTCCTCTGAATCCAGTCACATAGTAACAGCAGGGACAGGCTTCCTTGATAATCTTTGACCGGATCTTCTTTGACTACTATTGACCATGTGGCATCTTTAGTGGGCCTAGGCTTTACCAAATCTTGGTGTCAACAGTCTGACAACACCTCTTTCACTGCCGAGGGCAACTGCTTCACGGCCAACGAGGAAACACCAGCAGCTTCCTCCTCCATGTATGGCTGAACGTCAAAGGAAAATTGTCAGGCGAAAGAATGAAATAACAAACTTAAGGACAAACCCACCATGTTATGGCTGAGTACAAAAACACTTACGTCGACGAGCTTGGTAGAAGCGGCCAATCACAGAATGCTATTAGTAGAAGAAATGGCTACATCATCATCAGCCACTAGAAGAGCGTGTGAACCCTCCTCAAGAATGGAAGATTGCAAGACAGTCAATCGAAGAGACACAAAAAATCTCGAGATGAACAGGAAAACAAAATCACTGGCGGCGGTGGAAGGGTGAACAGTAAAACAGGGGATGAACTCTGATTTTTAATTAAAGTGAGTTAACCCTAACCCTAGGGATTGGGGCCCTATTTATAGGCAGCCCAATAGCCTAGGAAAATACCAAAAGACCCTTAGGGTTTTTACAGACGCTGAAATAAAATGGAAAAGACCAAAATGCCCTTAGGATATTTTTACAGACTCGATTGACAGACTGTGGGCCTAAATGCAAAACAGTAAACTCCTAATCACAGATGACTTATCCTAAAGAGGAGCTTTCGTAGCGACTACGGCTTCGCCTCAAAACGGTCCGATCCGAGATCAGCGGTTGTCAGTTTTGCACCGAAACTGACAAAGTGTCCACCGACTTTACATCAGGTACCCGGATTGGGCCGGCCCGATTCCGCAGTTCTCTCAGCCCAGTAATCGCTCGCCGACCGTGTACCTGAGTCAGTCCTGGTCAACAGCCTAGTGGATCCTCTGCTGCTCCTAGCCCATGTACCCGGATTGAGCTAGCTTGACTTTGTGGCCCCTCTGCCCGACAGTCGCTCACTGCCCGTATACCTGAGTCACATGCGGCCCAGACGCAGCAGGTCTTCTCCTCTCTTTGTGTCCTCTTGACTTCCGTTGACAATGACTCATCACATCTAGAGCCATGAGGCCCACGCTCTTCAGCATGGCTCCTCAATCTCCCCCTTGATGAGTGCATTGTCAACACTTCTCTTCATCAGCTCTCCAGTACCTGTGAGTACATATGGAAACACGAAAACAAAACACAAGAAAACAGAGAAGAAGAAAATAAAGTAAAAGTTTAACCCGAATGACCAAAAGCCGGACAAAAGCAAGAAGGTGGTCATTGAGGTTAACCAAAAATAAAGACTCAAAATGAGTGCAATCTCAGAATTATCAACAAGCATATCCAAAGAGTAAGGACAACCGGGACAAAAACTCCCCCTGAAACAAATCCTAGAGAAAGCAAAAACTCCCCCTTAAACTCTTCTCCAAAATTTCTCCCCCTTATTGACAATTGGACTCATCAAGCGAGACTAAATGACATCTAAAGAGACATAGGCTCCCCCTGAAATGAAACTCCCCCTCAAAATATGCAATGAATGCAACTGAGGTGCAGGTGGAGTGTAGAAAGCATGCTTCTCAGATATGATTGACTGCAATTACAACATCTAGCAGGTATAGCAAAAGACATACTGTCTAAGACACATGGCATGATCAGTGCAACAGATGATATCAAAAGAAAGTCATTAGCACATATTTTTCAATTTTTGCAAACAAAAGCGTCACCACATTTTCTAGTTGACAAGCAAGGTAAAGCATGAGATGCAAAAAGCTAACTGATATCTACCAAGATAAGCATTGTCCAGAACAAAGTGCTTCAGCAAACTTGTTATCTTTTTAAATTTTTTCAGACTTTTTATTTTTCATTTCTGCCAAAGGTTATTTGCTTGTAAAACCTTATGCTAACCGACCAAGTCAAGCCTAGGCCAGAACTAGACCATCAGAAGCTTAAGACATTGGTCTTGGCCTACACTACACTGTCCTAGTTCATACCAAAGTGCTATGGTAAGCAGTCCAGAACAATGCAATGCGATAAAGCAAACCCACCTGGATCTTTTCAAATCAAGCATAAAAAGGCATGGAATTTTCATTCATTTTTGATTTTTATCATTTTTATAGCACATTTTCCATGGTAAAGCATATAGATGTCTAAGTTTCATATCTGCATCTAAGTAAGGATCTAGCTACAAGGCATGTAACAGATAGCAAAAGCATTCAGCCTACACATGCTAGTTACCATAAGCAATGGTGATCATTTTTCAATTTTAAAGCATATGACAGATATCAGACATATCATGTGAACTGAAGCAAAGCATGATCATCGACAAGTAATCAAAAGCATGTACCAGCTAGAGTAAGTAAAGCAGTTCAATCATATAACAGAAGCAGGCTCAAAGTGTGATATGTGAGTATGAACACACACAAAAAAATACTCAAGAAAAGAGTAAAGAAGAAAGAAAACTGACTCAAAATATCCTAAAAAGGATACACAACACCCAAATCCCCTCGTAAACGCACAAAAGTAGACTTGATCTAGGGGTTTGGTGAAAATTTCAGCCAACTGCTGATGGGTATCAACATGAACAAGGTCAATGACACCTTTCTCATATTGATCCCTCAGAAAGTGAAAGCGCACATCAATGTGTTTGGTTTTTGAATGGAGACAAGGGTTTTTCCCTACATTAATCGCACTGGTGCTGTCACAAAACAAAGGAACTCTAGTAGGAAAGAACAACCCAAAATCTCGCAAAGTGGAAATCATCCAAACCAACTATGAGCAGCAGCTAGCAGCAGCTACATACTCAGCCTCAATGGTCGAAAGTGCAACTCCAGACTGCTTTCAAGAAGACCAAGAGACAAGAGAAGAACCAAGAAACTAGCAAGTACCGGAAGTCGACTTCCGATCCAACCGGCACCGACCAAAGTCAGCGTCCAAAAAGCCAGATAAATCAAGAGATGATGATGCTGAATAATAAAGACCTAGATTAGGCGCATAGGTGAGATACCTGAAAATGCGCTTGACAGCCTGCACAGTCCCATGGCTAAGTGTATGTCTAGCCTCGTCGTTGTCAAGTACAGCAGCGAACCGATCATCCCTCGAAACTCTCTCTCATTGACCTTGACAGCGCTCTCGTCCTTGTCCAGGCCCCCTGATGTACCCATTGGGGTTATCTGAGGCTTCAGCTCTCCACCAAAGTCGAACTTCTTAAACATGTCCCTTGTATACTTACTCTGGTGGATGAAGGTGCCGTCCTTGGTCTGCTTGATCTAGAGCCCTAGGAAATACTTGAGCTCACCCATGAGGCTCATCTCAAACTCACTATGCATCTGCTCAGAAAACATAGACACAAGAGCATCAGTAGTACCACCAAAAATGATATCATCCACGTATATCTGAGCAACCAAGAAATCTGATGCATCTCTGAGCAAGAAAAGAGTTTTATCCAAAGAACCCATCACAAAGCCTTTCCCCAACAAAAAATGCTTCAACTGGTCATATTAAGCCCTAGGGGCTTGCTTAAGACCGTATAAAGCTTTCTGCAGCTTAAAAACATGTCGAGGAAACTTAGGGTTCTCAAAACCAGGGGCTGCCTAACATAGACCTCCTCCTCTATGTACCCATTCAGAAAAGCACTCTTGACATGCATTTGAAAAAGCTTAAAACCCTTCGAATCGGCAAAAGCTAAAAGAATGTGAATGGACTCAAGATGGGCAACAGGGGCGAAAGTCTCTTCAAAGTCAATACCCTCCTTCTGGCAAAAACCCTGGGCAACTATTTGAGCTTTGTTGCGCACCACAACCCCATCTTCACCTTGCTTGTTCTTGAACACCCACTTGGTGCCTAAGGGGTTGCATCCGGGTGGCAGCTCAACTAGTGTCCAAACCCGATTGCGGACAAAATTCTCAAGCTCTTCTTGCGTGGCATTAATCCAATTTGAATCAGAAAGAGCATGAGAAACGTCTTTGGGCTCAAAAGATGCAACAAAAGCAGATTCAGCAAACACAGCAAGAGAGTCTACAGAAGAGCGCAAAGTCCTGTCAAACAGATTACCGATGATGAGCTCTGAGGGGTGATCACGCTGAACTGCTTGGGATCCCTAGTGATCTAAAGTCACCTCACCGGAGTCAGCGGCTAGCACCTCTGGACTTGACTGAGGGGGCTCGATTGAAGTGGAAGAATTGATTAGAGGTCCGTCATCATCCTCAGTCGAAGTCTCAGAAGGTGTGGGTTCTGCACGCTGTGCAGAAGGCCCATCATCAACAGCTGGAGTGTCATCATCTTCCTCGAAGATGGACTCTCTGAGCTCACCATCTCCAGATAGCTCAAAAGAACGAGTCAAAGAAGGCAAGGACTCATCAAAGGAAACCTCGCAAGTCTCGACAAGCTGCTGGGAGTCGAGGTTCCAAACACGGAAGCATCGAGAATGCAAAGTGTAACCAAGAAATACTCCATCCCAGCAACGAGACTCAAACTTGTCCAAATGCCCTCCCTTCTTGAGCACAAAGCACTTGCAGCCAAACGCACGCAAGTGGCTCACCTTGGGCTATCTACCAAACCGCAACTCATATGAAGTCTTACCTAAGTAAGCTCTAAGAAAAATGTGGTTGGCCAGATAGCAAGCCGTGTTCATGGCTTTAGCCCAAAAATGCCTAGGAGTCCTGTGCTCATCAAGCATCGTCCTGGCCATCTCGACTAGCGTGCGGTTCTTTCGTTCCACAACGTCGTTATGTGAGGGAGTGTAAGGAGCAGAAAACTGATGATCAAGACCCTGATCACTACAGAAACTAACGAACTGAGAGTTCTTGAACTCAGAGCCATTGTCAGAGCGAATCGCTCACATCCGACCATTGTTCTCATTCTTCAGCTTCAAAATCAGGTCATGAACAAAACAAAAAGTCTCATCCTTAGACTCCAAGAAGAAAACCCACGAGAATCGAGAAAAATCGTCAACGATAACAAGCGCATACCACTTCCCACCGACTGAGCGTACCCGAGCTAGACCAATAGTGTCCATGTGTAACAGATCTCCCAGATATGAAGTCATCACCTGAGTCATAGGTGAGTGAGAAGTGGCAACCATTTTCCCGTGATGACAGGGATGGCAAACTAGATCCTTCTCCATCTTAAGCTTGGGCAATCCTCAGATGAGGTCCATAGAGCTTAATCTGACTAGCTGATCAAAACTCAAATGGCCTAACCTCCTATGCCACTTCCAGAGCTCAGAGGAGGATCTAGCAATCAAACATCGAGAAGGGCCAAAAGAACTAGAGAAGTCAATCCAAAAAACCTTACCGAAGGGTAAGATCTGGCAAATCAAAGACCCTCTAGAATCAACCATAGAAGTACTGCCCTTCCTAAAATGAACCTCCAAACCATCCTCAAGAAGTTGTGAAATAGAAATCAAATTGACATTCAAATTTCCAACCAAAGCAACATTCTTCAAGGAGAAATGGTCAGAGATGCGAATTGAGCCAATTCCGTGTACCTTCCCTTGACCACTGTTCCCAAAGGTGATGTATTTCTTGGAGCTTGGGGGAGAGAGACTGGAGAACCATCTGCGATGTCCCATCATGTGGCGAGAGCATCCTGAGTCCATGATCCATACGTCCTCCAATCCCCGATCCTTCTCAATCAGTGGTTGTAAGGGGGAGCAAATGGTCCGGCACCAGGTTTAGCAAAAGAACTAAACCAGTGTCGAGCCATATGCTAAAAAGACAGAAAGCATAAATCATCATAGGGGTCTGGACCAAAATGTCGCTCAAAGCGCGGTCCACGGTTCTGCCTAAAACCTCGGCCACAAGGTCCATGACCGTATCCAAAATGACCTGGAGCTCTGCCGGATCGAACACCACCCTCCAGAGCACTGGCATGAAAGACGTCTCCTCTACCACCACCTACACGACGTGGCCTAGCCTCTAGCCTCTCCCCGCGTCGAGGAACTCTCAGTCTACCACCCTGCTGGTAGAACTGCTCCTGGCCACCACGAGCTCTCTCTGCTCTCTGAACCCGCTTCCTCCTAAAGCAAAACTCCGCAAGATTCCCGTCTTTCTAACAAAACTCATAGTGGTAAGCGGGCTTCTTGGGATGTGGTTGAGGCTTGGGGTTCTTGGGATTGGTGGTGTTGGGTGTAGACTCCTTGGTGTGAGAGGGTCCAGTATAGAGTCTAGAGAAGTGCGGAGGTGTTTGGGCTTTGGAACCCAGATGGGCTTCTTGGGTGGAGCTTTAGGCTGTTCTTGGAACACTCCATCCTTGGGCTGACTAGCCTAGAAAGACTCAGTGGACTGAGTCTTGGGGTATCTCTGTCCAGGAGTCATTTTACTCCACTCCACTGCCCGACTAATGGCACTCTCAAAGTAAGCCTTGGTGTAGGTGTAGCCTACCCCAAACCCATCCTGCCTCTTAAACTGCTAGATCATCATGCCAAGCTGTGGCTCTCTGGCACTCACCCAACTCAGGATTTGACGGAGGTAAAAATTATCATTCTGAACATCAGCAAGCTCCTCTCTCAAGGAAGCTAGAACCTCCACCTGAGACAAACAGGTCTCACACTCTTTATCAACCTGGACAGACTTCTCAGCTTTCAGCTTGATCAACACCAATCTAAGAGACAAGCAGTTCTCACAGATAGTGGGTGGAACTGACAGTGTCTCAAGCTCTAGCCTAGTCTGCTCTAGCTCAGCTCTAACTCTCTCCAAATCACCCAATTGCTCATCACCCTTGGATTTCAACTCAGCTAAACTAGCTAGATGGGATGGGCAATCAACACAGGGCACGACGACAGTGGCTTGAGCATCTTTCAGCTCCAGTAGAGTGCTCTCAAGCTCAGTGGCCAAAGCGTCCCTATCATCAACCCTTTCTGTGTACCTGGACTTCAGAGTCGTCAGGTCACACAACAACACCTCACACTTTAGGCACTCACTGCTATCACCCAAGCAAGGGGAAGAAGATAGACTCTCAATTCTGCCATTGGCCATGGCAAGCTCACTCTCAAGTTCATCTATCCTCTTCTTAGCCCCTCTAAGCAGTTTTTCCTGATATTTCAACTCCTGACGTTTATTTTCAAGTAAATCAACGATTTCACGTTCGTAAGAGGATACCTTTTCATTGTCGTCATCGTCGGAGTCGTCGGAGGAGCCCTTTTCTTCCTTATCCCCAAGAGCCATTGAGTAAAAGCTCTTGCGGGATCTTCGGCGTTGATGTGAGCGGCTCTTCGGCCTGTCCCCGAAGGCCATGAAGCAGAGGCCCACGGGATCATCCTTGTCCTTCCCCTTTCTTATCACGATCTCCTCATCGCTTGAGATTGATGAAGAGGAAGAAGACGTGGACCGCTTGGAGTAGCTTTTCTCCATCTCGGCGAAGAAGGCCTTGTCGCGCTTCTTGTTCTCATGCCGGTAGTCCTTCAGGGTCTTTCTGAAGAATCTGGTCTTTGGCTTGCCCTTTGTGAAGGAGGAGCTATCGTGCTTGCCGGAGTAGTAGAAGCCACCACCGGTACCCTTCTTATGACCATTGTGCTTGGGGCAGTCGGCAATGAAGTGACCTGGATCACCACACTCAAAGCATCCAGATTTTGTGTCATGTCTTTTGAACATTATCTTATCATAGACACAACGCACCCAGTTGTTAAACAGACACAGGTCATCATCTCCTAACGACTCGATCTGGTCCTCAGTGATAGACATCAAGGAGAACCCAGCACAGCTCACAGAAGAGGGTTCAGTAGAAGCTGTAGAAAGGGCTAGGGTTTTTGATCCAGAGCCAGTGAGATTTGATCTCAACTGGGTATTAACTTCAGTAGCCTTCAGCTTGCTAAACAACTCAGAAATTATCAAGGTATCATAAGAAGTGCTCTCAATGATAGAGGATACCTTGATCTCCCAGATCTTAGGGTCCAAGGTATGGAGAACCTTGAGCGCCTTCTCATGATCTGAGACTAACTGAACTCCCTCGGCCTTGTTGGCCCGAAGCTTGTTGATGATCGATTGAAAATGACCAAACAAAGCTTCAACAGATTCACCCGGCTTCTGTGTGAAATTTTTATATTCATGCCAGTAGGTCTGATAGAGCCAAGCCTTGACCTGGGCTGTCCCTTCATGGTGTGCCTGGAGGGTAGCCCAGATCTCTCTAGTAGTGGTGAGATGGCTCACACGCTCAAATTCAGTGGGACCTAATCCAGAAAATAAAATGTTCACCGCTTTGTTGTTGTTCTAATGCTAGGCGATAATATAAGGAGAATTATGCTCAGCAACAGGCAATACTGTGAATGTAGGATGAACACAAATGTCCGAGCTTTGGCTCATGAGATAGGCTCGCATGAGAGTCTTCCAATAATTAAATCCATAAGCTTCCAGGGATGGGACCTTTCCAAGAGAAGTCATGATCACTACCTAGGTTTAGAACCAGTTAAGGTATGGAAAAACCCTAACCAAGCTCTTATACCACTTGTAGGACCGAAAGTAGCGACCAGAGGGGGGTGAATGGGCGCCTAAAAAATTCTTTCTAATCAATGGCCTACTTCCAACACCCAACGCATCTCAACAGACTTAGCAGGGAAAAGTAAACAGATCAGCAAAGCCTAAAACGATCTAGCCTAAAAATGCCCGGTGTCCTAAACAAAGAGACACCACCATAGTGCTTAAAGGAAAATTAACAGATCATTCAAAACATGAGTATTCAAGCTTCATGAAAATAAATCATCACAGATAATTAATCCAAGTGCACGTGAAACAAGAGAAGATCTTACTGTTCAAAGTTGTCTCCTGTGTGATACTTGTCGAAGCCTATTCGAAGTCCTTGTGCGAAGCCCATTGCTTTTTTAGCGAAGTCAGACTTCGGTTCGAAGTCCACCACGTGATGAATACTCCCTAGAATTTGTCGAAGCCTGTTCGAAACGAGCGCAGCAGGCCCCGAAGCAATTATACTTCGAACGCAAGGTCAGCAAAGCACCTTTGGCAGAAAAAGTGACGTTGCACGCTCTGAACCCATCGCCAAAAGCACTCCATAACCGAAGGCCACAGAACCGAGGCAAGCAAAAGGAAAAATTCGAAGCCAGCCAAAAACTGTAGTGGGACCCACGCGAAAGGACTGACGCCAAGAAAAACACACTCTGCACGCTTTCAAGCTAGCTTCGCTGTGTAGCTTCGCTTGTCGGATCGAAGCTTACTGAGACATCACAAACTCAGCAACCGGACTGCGAACACTAAGCTCTGACTCGAAGAACGAAGCCTGACGAGCTACTCTGTAGGGCCCATGCAAAAACTTTGGTCAGTGAAAAAACTTCCGCCCAAACAGTACTACTGCCAGGACACTCAAGTGCAGCAGGAGCTATGCACAAAGGCTAGCTATGCGAAGCTAGTGCCCCTAGGCAGTCCATCAAGTAGCATCTATGCTGCAACTAGCCTGCTGCCACGCTCATGCTGGGGACTAGCTACTACAGCCATGCAGCTACACACCTTGAAAGTAATGATGAAAATGCTGCTCACAGCTGCTAGCTAGTTGTACCACACATAAACTAAACAAACAGCCATTTGAAACGAGAAGCACTGTAGAAAACAATCAATAGAGTTGAGGCCTATGTCATTTACTCAAGAGCCAAAGATTCTTGATGTGCTTGCAGAATCCAGAGAAAACCAAACAAGGATTAATAGCAGGTACTACTCAAAAGGATTCCTGCACATGTTCTCAAAGATCATGAAATCCCTCTCGATAAAACATGAGCCAGATGAATATCAGAAACAACAACGGCACAAAAATTGAGAGCCTGGATGGAAGGACAGCACCGAGATATCAGAACCTGGTTGGAAGATTGCTAGACAGTCGATCGAAGAGAAACAAAAAATCTCGAGATGAATAGGAAAACAAAATCGCTGGCGGCGGCGGAAGGGTGAACAGTAAAACAGGGGATGAACTCTGATTTTTAATTAAAGTGAGTTAACCCTAACCCTAGTGATTGGGGCCCGGTTTATAGGAAGCCCAATAGCCTAAGAAAATACCAAAAGACCCTTAGGGTTTTTACAGACGCTGAAATAAAATGGAAAAGTCCAAAATGCCCTTAGGATATTTTTACAGACTCGACTGACAGACTATGGGCCTAAAGGCAAAATAGTAAACTCCTAATTACAGATGACTTATCCTGAAGCGGAGCTTTCATAGCGACTACGGCTGCGCCTCAAAACGGTCCGATCCGAGATCAGCAGTTGTCAGTTTTGCGCCGAAACTGACAAAGCATCCACCGACTTTACACCAGGTACCCGAATTGGGCCGGCCCGATTCCGCAGCTCTCTCAGCCTAGCAATCGCTCACCGCCCGTGTACCTGAGTCAATCCTGGTCAATAGCCTAGTGGATCCTCTGCTGCTCCTAGTCCATGTACCCAGATTAGGCCAGCCCGACTTTGCGGCCCCTCTGCCCGACAGTCGCTCGCTGCTCGTGTACCTAAGTCACATGTGGCCTAGACGCAGCAGGTCTTCTCCTCTCTTTGTATCCTCTTGACTTCTGTTGACAATGACTCATCACATCTGGAGCCATGAGGCCCATGCTCTTCAGCATGGCTCCTCAAGTGCCTTGCCTCTAAGGACTTTACCTCGGGGTATCTTTAGCCGGAGTCCCCCTCCACACTTACTGCCTTTAACTGGTGCACCTCGACCCGAGGCCTGATCTCGTCTTCACACAGCCTCCGTGACCAAGCTCCCCGCTTGTCTGGCGCCAAGCTCCCTGCTTGACCTAGTTCACCTTCTATGCTGACTAACACATCGCCTCCGAAGTCACCTACACCAACAACAAACAGACAAGTGTCTCTGATACCGCGGAGACTTCTCCGAGTATAATATCCTCTGGTACACACATCAGTGTACTAACCCTAAAGGTGGCTGGCATGAGTATATAAGGCGTGGCAGCCTGTAGAAGGCGAACAGACAGCCTGTAGAAGGCGAACAGACTCAGACTATGGGCCAACTCAGTACAAGGTCCAACTCGGCCTAATTCTGTCATGTAGGACTGTTTCAAACACACAGGACGACTCGAGACTCCAAATGAGGTGAAACAAACGGCAAATGATCCGACTTCTCCTCAGCTTTCCAAAAAGTCCAAGAACGCGCCAATCGGACTTCGTATGAGGAAGTTACGCCCATTTTGATGCAGGGTGGTTGATGTAGTCCGAACCAGCGAATTCTTGACTTCAAATCATCCGTGCGACTCCGTCTTCAACTCCAACTCTCCTATTCCATCTCCCATGTTCCTAAGCAACAAAATATCACTAGTATTCAGTAGCATCTCATCCAAACAAATATTATCATAGTTGCTAAGGAAAGAATTAACCTCATGGTTCAAGCGACGGGCACGGGCGCGTGTGATTGGTCCCTGTAATTTAATTGTAGGTTGATGGTGCATGTGAGTATCATGTTGGTGCATTTGTGTATCATGCTGGTGCGTGTGTGTATCATGCAAAGTGATGTCCTCATCAGTGTTGGACTGACCCACTTGAGATACTGCTGAGATTGTTATGTGCCAACAGTTGACATCTCAAATGGTGTACCTGCAGAGTCCTTGGACCTGAGATCATCATTTGATTCTAGAATGCGTAGTGACACACTTAGATGCTTCCTAACGCTATTCTGTAACACGGTAGTAATAAGGGTTGTTTTTAGGTGTGTTGTGAAACATGTCTTGGGATGTGAGTGGTCAAGATAGAATTTACCCCTCCTAATAATGGTAGAGTCGCCTCTGGGCCCCTCAAGGTATTGGATTGGAAAAGTGCATGGCCATGCCACTATGACTAAGGAATTAATCATGATTTGAATCTGATACTTGATCGAGTGAACATGTCAAATTAACCAACAAGGGTGGCACATATCTCGCCTTAGACTCAACTGACGGCACGTGATGAAGGAACTAGTGCATGCGTATATCAAGGTTCATGAAAATTTGATTTTGTACGCTTTTGGGGGTCAATATGTGCTGCTAGGTACCGTTATTGATCAATGAGTCGGAAACGGTTTCCGGTTCACAGCTGTTAGCGTATGAACCTATCGGGTCACACACTAAAGGGGATGGATTAAAATATACAAAGAATTGGTTCTTGTTCAAGTGGGAGAGTGAAGGATATGCCCAAGAAGATTCGGTGTATCGGAAGTTCCGATAGTGAGTATCGGAAGTTTTGGTTAATGTCTGGTTGCGATACAAAGAGAAGTTGTTACTTAAGAAGTTTCGATATGGTATTGGATGTTCTGATAAGCCAGAAGTTCTGATTTGGAATCGGAGGAATTTTGTACTGATCTGAACTTCCGATATGGTATCGGAAGTTTCGAGGTGGGCGATAACAGATTGCATCTGTTGCGTGTCGTACTGTGTTAGGAAACCTAAAATACCCTGTTGGATGTTCCGATACAAGATCGGAAGTTCCGACGTGGGCAAACAGATTGGATCTATTACGGTTTCGGGATAAGCACGACCCAGGGGGCCTCAGCCCTATATAAGAAGAGGAGGATGTCTTGGGTACAACAATAAGCCTAGATTAGACCTAGCACCCAAGAGTTCTCTCCTCCCCTTCTTGATCTCAAACAGTTGAGGTCAAGGATCCCCATCTCTCATGTCTGGTGCTAGCACGCCGCCATGGGAGGTACTCCATCCATGTAGGTGTGGACTCCGTGGAGACGTTGCTCCAATAGTGACGCTCGTGAACGTCTACATGCGAATAACTACGTCATCTTCATCGATCGGATCAGCGAAGGACGGCAAGGACGAAGCGATGAGAGGCTAGACGCGCTACTCCAACATGTTCTTCAGCTGCACCTAGCGCGTCAAGTACTAGAAGGTACCGATCTATGATCTCACACGCGCATGAACCTAGGGCCATATGGCAGAAATTTTGAATTTTTGTCGGCTAGCGTAGCTTCCCTATAACCCAATAGGATCTGCTTCAGGAATTGATGTCGAAGGAAATAGGGGTTTACCCTCAATGTCTTCGGGATCTTCTTCTTCAAAGATGGTCACTTCCATATCCTTTTCACTGGCAAGGTCAAAAGATGAACTAACATAGGGTGTTGATTCATCAAAAGTCACATCACATGACTCTATGACATTGTTAGTATCTAAATTGAAAACCCGATAGGATTGACCATGAGTGGTATAATCCAAAAATTTCCCATCTAAAGAATGCGACTCAAACTTATCCAAATTTCCACGCTTTAGGATAAAGTACCGACAACTAAATATTCGAAGATGGGTAACTTTGGTTGTCTCCCAAAACATAGTTCATAAGAAGTTAAGTTCAAAATTGAGCACAGAAAGATCCGGTTTGAGATGTAGCAAGCTGTGTTCATGGGCTCCGCCCAAAACCTTCTAGTAGTCCTATGCTCATCGAGCATCGTCCTAGCCATCTCAACCAGAGTGCGGTGCTTTCTCTCAACAACACCATTCTGTTGAGAAACCCGTGGATCGGAGAATTGATATTTTATGCCATGCTCCATGCAAAAGTCAACAAAGAGACTATTTTTGAACTTAGTGCCATTATCACTTCGAATGAATTTCAATGCACCTGGAAGTTTAGTAAATAATATCAAAGCTAAGCTCCAAAAGTGTGAAAACACTTTATCCTTGCTAGCTAAAAAGAAGACCCAAGAGTAATGAGAGTAATCATCGACAATGACAAGAATGTACCATTTGCCGCCTAAAGAACTAACCCGAGAAGGACCTACAGTGACCATATGGAGAAGTTCTCCGGGTTGTTCAGTCACCACCATATTGACTGGTGAATGCGAAGCGGCAATCATTTTTCCATGTCGACAAGGAGCGCAAACTAAATCCTTCTCAAATTTGAGCTTGGGCAATCCTCGGATCAGGCCTAGGGCAATAAAGCGAGCAAGCAATTCAAAGCTCAGATGCCCTAGTCTCCTATGCCACTTCTAGAGCTCAGAACAAGATTGAGCAACTAAACAGTGAGAAGAATTTGATGACTCAGAAAAGTCATCTCTAAAAACGCTCCCAACCCTAAAAATCTTGCAAACCAAAACGCCATCAGAATTGAGTACTTGTGAAGTATTGCATTGAAAACGCACTTCGAAGCCCTCATCAAGTAACTGAGATACAAAAAGCAAATTGTATCCCAAATTTTCAACCAAAGCAACATCTTTGAGAGTGAAGTTAGAGTTGATTGTTACCATACCTTTACCTTTCACTCTGCTCCTTCAGTTATTGGCGAAGGTGATATGCTCCTTTTGCTTGGTTGTGGTGAGGCTAGAGAACCATGATGAGTTTCCGATCATATGGCGCGAACAACGGAAGGCCATGATCCATGTGCTCTCCAAGCCTCTATCTAGTACCTACACAAAAATAGAGAATCTCGAGTGCTCAGTGTTGGGTGAGTGAAATACTTACGAGGTATCCAGCATCGAGAGACTCGAGGAGTAGGCAAAGCAACAGTAGGACGTCTAAGCAAATTATGAGTAGCATGATGTAAAATGTGAGGTCTACCTACATGAAAACTAGACAAATGTCGAGGTATCCCAATCTATCGAGGACCAATGCCCCTAACACATGATCTAGCACCATATGATTCATGGTGTACACCACGAGGGACAAATCCTCTCATGTGAGCACAGGAAGCCTTGAAAACAGGACGAGAGCGATAAACAGACTCATGCATACCTAAATATGGGTAATGCATATCCTAAAAAATCATCTCATCTAAGCGTCGCTCATCCTTGATGCAACGAAAATAGAACCCGACTAAGTGATCCACTCGCTGACAGTAAGAGCAATGAAAAACTCTCTTGTGGGCACTCACATGGGTCTTAGGAGCAACTCTCATATGCTTCTTAGGTTTCTGCTAAGGGACTTTCTTTGGTGGAGGTGGTGTTTTCAAGGTAGGCTGGATGGGTTTCTTGGCTTTCTATAGAGTGTCTAACTAGGCTCTTTCTTCCTCTAGGGTAGTGGGTGATGTAAATACTATTTTGCTCTCAATATCTTGAGAGGTTCTCTCAAAAACCAACCCTAGAGATAACCCTGTTCCGTCAGCACACATCTTGGTCTTGGCCAAGAGCAAATCCATCATCCCCTTTCCCTCAGTGCATTTGTTTACCACGGAAAGAAGGTATTCATTTTCAGTCATGAGATTTTCAACTTGCCCTCTAGCAAAACTGAGTTGTTCTTTAAGGGTGATGCAGGTAGAACAAGCTGGTTGCACATCCTTAGAGCACTCAACAATCTCCAATCTAGACTCTAATTCATTGACATGCTTGTCCCTCAAATTAATGCTTTCAATAAGTAAAGGATAGTTCATGCATTCATAACAATAGTAGGTCTAGACTCCCCCTCCAAAAGCTTATTCTCTACAACCTCAAGCTTATCAATAGCTTGAGCATGCACAGAACGAAGCTGGGAAAGCTCATTCATGACAACAGAACAAGATTCACAATCAGCATCATCAACTTTAGACTTAAACATGGCCTATTCAGTTGAAACAGTTTCGAGTCTAAGTCTAAGTTCTCTTCTTTCTCTAGCAGCTTGTTTCAGTAATTTATCCTGACCAAGAACTACATCATTCAGTTCATCTATCTTAAAAGAAAGCTGATCATGGGATAATGGTATCAAAGATGAGTCTAGCTCATCGCTGCTATGGATGTTGTTAGCCATGAAACAAAGGCTGGTGAAGTCCTTGGTCTTCTTCTCCTCCTTCCTTGGAGACTCCTCCTCCTCAGAGTTGGACTTCTTAGTTGATGATGTATCAATGTCGCTGAGAGCATCCACAAAGGCTCTAGAAGTGGCCTGGGCTACCCTCTTAGCCACTTTGTCGCGCTTACCCTTAGAGAAGGGTTTCCTCTCTTTCTTGTAGTGTTTGGGGCGCTCAATCTCTTCTCTCTTAAGCTTCGAATAGTTAGCCTTGATGTGAGAAGTGTCACCACACTCAAAACACCCTCTAAAACCACTTCTCCACTGATCCCATCTCTCATTGTAAAAATGGGTGAACCTCCTAGCAATGAGAGCAAGCTCTTCATCATCTAGAGTATCCACGTGCTCTTTAGTAACAGAGACCAGGGAGGACAAAGCAAAACCTCTTGCAAGAAAACAAGTACTAGATGTGCTTGGTTCTGCTGAGGTGCCATGGATAGAGCTAGAAACTAGTGCCAAGGGAGGAGGCAACGAGTTTCTATGCCCTACAAGAGATGCCTTGGCAATCTCTGTGGACTTGAGATTGCTGAAGAGCTCATCACAGGTTAATGTGTCATAACCTATAGACTCCTCAATACTGGATATCTTCACCTCTCATACACTACGATCAAGAGCATAGAAAAGTTTGATAGCCCTATCGTGATCAGAATAAGCAAGCATGCATGTGGAGCGCAAATTACTCACTATTGCATCAAAGCGAGAAAACATGGCATCTACATATTTTCCAGGGCCTTGCACAAATAGCTGATAGTGTTGATTGTATATGCTCTAGCGCCTAGCTTTGACCTGTGTAGAGCCCTGATGAAAGATAGTGAGTTTGCCCAAATTTCCCTAGCAGTTTTGAGATGTTGAACTCGATCAAATTCGCTCCTACTTAGGCTTATAAATAGTATGTTCTTAGCTTTGTTGTTGCTCTCATATTGTTGTTTCTCAGCTTGAGTAGTGCAAGTCTCAAGAATAACATATTCTGACTCCACAATCTCTCAAACCACACTTCCTTGGCTTAAAAGATAAGCCTCCATGCGAACCTTCCAGTAAGCAAATTCAGTTCCATCAAACAGAGGAATTTTGTTGACTCTATCCATGTCACCAAATGATCAAAAAACCGGTTAAGGTCAACTAGTGATCTTAACCCGCTTTGATACCAATTATTGGACCGAAATAGGTGACTAGAGGGGGGTGAATGGGAGCTTTTTAAATTTTCTCTTCTACTAAACAAACTTTGAACACACCCTTCGAAGTGTATGATTCGTAGGTATCGAACACGCTCTAAACACGGGCTTTGAACGGGCTAAAAGTTTGAAGTGCAGAAGACTTCGCTCGCACTCAAAAACCCAAAAACACACTGAACTCAGCAATGGTTGTGCAGGCTCCACACACCAAGGTGCCTTCAAGCAGGCTTCACACAAGAGTACTTCGTACGAATGTGTTTCCCTCAAAGAGCTCCGATCAGATGCTCCGCACTAGTAATGAATACTTAGGCATCGCACTGAATGCTCTGAAACGGACAACAAAAATGAATAACTAGGAAGACTTCGGCAAGCTCAAAGATGGCAACTTTGCCCACACTCAAAAGTACTTCGCTAGTAATCCATGAGGACTAACCTCTGGTATACATAGAGCGAACGTACACCTAAATCACTCAAAAAATGCATGCACATGAGACAGGAACCTTCGTCAGGGAGAGCGCAGAGTAAAAACTAAAGTTTGCACAGGACTAAATGAACTGCAGAAAACTCAACCCTGACAGTGTGAATAACACTGATATAAGTTCATGCAATCAAGAAAACATAATGAAAAATTCATTGCAAGAACAGGGAACAATAAAACTCACAAACTCATAGTACAACTCATGGCGGCTGCCCAAGGCTACAGTGAGTACAAAAGATTCTAAAAATGAGGTGAATAGTGTTGCCCTAAGCCTCAGCTTGCCTCTCCTTTTATAGGCACTACTCTAACCTACGAATAGACTACTATACCCTTAGGGTTTACGACTTTACTGCCTGTGGTAGTCACGAGGGTATAGATGGTAGTCAACTTTATTGGAAGCTCCTTTTGTGTCAGCTTTGCAGACTAGAATCTTTGCCCCCCCCCTTCACACACGAAGTGCTGCCGTGTCTTCGGTAGTAGGCTATGAACCCATAGGCCTTCGCTACACTGAAGTCTGTCTTCGATACAAGTGACGGTTTTGATCCGAAGCTGTCAAAGCCCTTGAGTCTCCACACCATCACCTCTAGAGTGGACCACCATGACTTAGCAGCTACTCCAAGCTCAAACTATGTTTGTCCATGTAGCGAAGCTATGCCTGGTCGAAGTACGTCAAGGCAAACTGACTTTGAAGCCCCACCTTCGAAGTACCTTCTTACGAAGGGTTTTGTCCACCACCTTTCGAAGTCCCTCCTTCGTCCAAGGCCTCCGCATGAAGCACTTCCATAAGCACCCATTCGCAGTGTCTTAGCCTCGAGCACACTCCACGAATAGTATTATCCGGACCATGCCTTCAATGCACCTTGACTTTTGAGACCTTCGTCAGGTGTCCTTCCAAATGCATTAGTCCAGAGCACACTTGGGAGCCTTGCCTCATTCCTGAGGACTTTGTCCGCCAGTCTTCGAAGTTACTCCTTTGGAGTCCCCCTTCGAAGTGCCTCGCCTCTGAGGTATTTTGCCTAAGGGTATCTTCAGCCAGAGTCCACCTCCGCACTTCCTGCCTTCGACTGGTGCACCTTGACCCGAGGCCTGATCTCGACTTCACATGGCCTCCGTGACCAAGCTCCCCGCTTGTCTGGTGCCAAGCTCCCTGCTTGACCCAGTTCACCTTCTGTGCTGACCATCGCGTCACCTCCGAAGTCACCTGCACACCAACAACAAGTAGACTAGTGTATCCGATACCCCGGAGACCTCTCCGAGTGTGAAACCAAGTGTAGTCGCATTTTGCTTTTTGTCTTTATGATGAGTGATTTACAAATATGGGCGATCGAGTGAGTGATGGTGTGTTTGCATCGAAGGGTTCGATGTATGAATGTGAATTGTGCCGAGGTGTTCAGTGTGCGTCGCATTCTTATTTTGGCTTGTCTCATGAGTGCAGGGTGGAGATGCTAACCAACTGTCAGTGGCGGGTGATTAAGGGTCAAGCGGGGAGCTTGATGCCAGAGGATCAAGAATGCTGGGTGGAGTAGGAGATGATCTCAAGAGTGCACGAGGAGATAGAGCAAGACATGGGCGAATGGATGGTCGAGACAGGGTGACGGTCAAGTCAGTGAAAGGGAGGCTAGTGCAAGTGACCAGGTGGCTCGAGGGGATCGAGAGCGGGATATACTTATTGGCGGTCGAGTTCGTGGATTAGCGTCACATGTCGGCGATCGAGGAGGCTTTGTCAGTTTTTGCTAAAAACCGTCACATCTCTAATGTTTTAAATACAATAATTAGGGGTCTTTTTGTTTTGAGTAATTTAGATGTGTGAACTTTTAGTATTTTTTAGAATTTTCCAATTCTGAAAATATATTAAAAGGGTAGAGTCAATTTGTAATAAATGTAAGGGGTATTTTTCAGATTACACAAGTCTGAAAATATCTCAAGTTTTTTTGTGTAAAACTGAAAAGTTTAAGGGTCTTCATGTAATTCTGCCATCTTGGGTGGGCCTATAAAAAGGGGTATCCTCACCCAAGGTGGATGTCCACTTTTTGCAACACAAAAAATTCTTATGGCTGGTGTGTTTTTCCTCTTGTGATCCAAGACACCCAAGATTCTCTCCTGTTTTTCTCCTGCCTACTGCTATTTGATGTGGTATTCATCCTGCTTGAACAACACTCTTGTTGGGGGAAAATATCCCATCCTCAGGGTTATTGCAGTAACAAGACAAAGGCCGATGATTAATTCAAAGGTTTTCAGCATATAACTCCGGAGATACAGTAGATCAAGTTCGAAGTATCAAGACGGACTCTAGTTCGAAGTATATCTTCGAACCTAGACTCTTCCGAGATCTTCCCTGCCAGCTAAGATGGAAGTCTTATCTTCTTTCTCATTAGATTAGTCTTTTACCATTTTGGCCCTATTAAGGGTACCGAATAGTTTCCACTATGTCGGTTGTAATAGAGGGGTAAAAAGGTCTTTTCCTTAATGTTTGAGCCTATAAATACCCCCTGTTTTACCCTGTAATGAAGACCAAATACAAGTTATTCAATACACACTTTCGAACTATTTCCAGCTATTATCCTTTCGGAGGCTTGGAATAGTTTACTTCGCAAACACTTCGTTTGTTAGTTTCTAATCTTCAGAAACCTGTTAGCATAATCTTTTACGCCAACAGTTGGCGCCGTCCGTGGAGAACCTAGTCCAAAAAACTTCGTTCTCTACCAAGTTCTCAAATCATGCCTCCTAAGCGGAGTGCAGGTAGTAATCCTGTTCGGAGGTCTCCTCGGACCTTCGGAACAAGATCCTCGGACACAGTTGAGGTCGGAGGACCTTCGACTTTTCCTCCACCTCAAACTCCAGAAGGGATCCCCCTTCCCCGAGTATACGGAGTTCCTTCGCCAACTCCATCTATACTTCGGCCAGCCGGAGTCCCTCTTCCACCTCAAGTTCCACTTCGAACCGATCCCTACAGTTCTCAAGACCCGGAAGTTCCTTCCGGAGGAGATGAAGACAGACTTGGTGATATGGCCGCTCAGATGGCCAGTCTCCAAGCCAAAGTAGCGAGGTGGCGGCAAGAAGCCGCAAATAGGCTTCGTTCTCAAGCCACCCCGGTTATTCCCGAAGTGCCCGAAGACGACGAACCTATTTATCCCGAAGCCCCGTAGAACGCTTCCTTCGACACCGAGTCTCCGCTGCATCCTGAGTTGCATAAAGTGCACTTCGACTCTAAGTTTAAGACTTCGAAGCTTTGCAAGTATGCCGGAGATGAAGATCCTGGAGAATTCGTCCGTTCTTATGCTTTGGCGATTGAAGCAAGTGGAGGAGTGCGGGACACTATGGCAAAATGTTTCCCCCTAGATCTTCAAGGAGTGGCATTGCGGTGGTTCTGGTCTCTAAAGTCAGGATCAATCAGTTCATGGGGCAGTTGAAGAAGAAGTTCGTAAGCAATTTCCAGGGCACCTTCGTGCCTCCAATGTCAACAGGAAGTCTTTTCCAGGTGAAGCAGCTCCCTGGAGAGACCTTAAGACAGTATTTCAAGCGCTTCGCTCATACGAAGTCACAAATTCGAGGGTTAACTACGTCTTCTGTAGTTGACGCAGCTCGAGAGGGAGTTATTCATCCAGGCCTACTTGATAAACTTCACTGGAAAAGTATATCTTCTGTTTCTCAGTTGATGTCTTATTTCGAAGTGTATGCAAGGTCAGAAGAGGGATGCCTTCGAAGAACTGCTGCAACCCCGTCGATACTGCAAGAAGTTAAGTTGGAGGTGAAAACTTAAACACAGCCACAAGGGCCTAGTTTCGAAGCTCAGCATGACAGGCGTCGGGGGCAAAAGCATCCTCGTTCAGAAGTTTTGAACATTGCACCCTCGCAGAAGTTTGCCCCAAGAGCTCCGCAGCCTTCAGGAAACAAGTCCAGTGGCTGGAAGCCACCAGGGAAACCAGCTGGCAAAGGCCAGACCTTTTTCTGCTGTATCCATGGTGAAAATCGAAGTCACGCAACTAACGCGTGCAAAGCTATACTTGCTCTAAGAGGAGAGTATTTGGAAAGAACTTCGGGTCGAGGCACTACTGACCGAGTTCCAGCTGAAGTGCGCCCAGAGCCTGTCCAGGCTGTGGCGCGAATAGAGAACTTCGATCCGGCAAGACGCCCTCCGGTGGTTAATGTTATGCCACCACCGAAGCAAGAAGAAGGGCTAGATCGAAGAAAAAGAGTAGTCCTCCCCATCTCTGGTGGAGGAACCCTCGGAAGTATATCAAAGAGGCAGAGAAGAGAATATGTCAGAGAAGTGGGGCATATTGGGACTTCTTCGTCTGCAGCTGCTATGCCCGAATGGTCACATGTGCCAATATCTTTTTCTATGGAGGATGCAGCTGGCATTAAGTTTCCACATGCAGACCCACTTATCATTACTGCCAACATAGCAGGAACTGAGGTTCAGAGAGTGCTAATTGACGGAGGGAGTTCAGCAGATATTATATTTGTTCAAGCTTTTGATCAACTCTGCATCTCCAGAAAGCATCTTTTCCCAGCAGCCCGTCCTTTGCAAGGCTTCGCAGGACCCCCTCTAGATGCCCTCGACCAAATTGGCCTGGAAGTTACTTTCGGAGAAGGGCTACTAGCCAAGACAGAGGAAGTGATCTTCGACGTTGTGGATGCTCCATATGCATACAATATCATCTTTGGAAGAGGCATGTTAAATCAATACGGAGCTATGGTGCATCATAATTACTTATGTATGAAGATGCCCACACAGGCGGGAGTGCTCACTGTTTTCGGTTATCAGGCCATTGCGCGAAGAGCGGAGTATGGTCATGGCCCTCCTCTTGACCCGAGGCAGGTGAACAATGTGCAAGATAATTCGGAAAATTTTTCTGCTCCTAACGAATCTTCGAAGAAATCCTTCCCAAGACCAAGTCCCGAAGGAGAGATTGCAACAAAGGTTAGTGTCAAAGATGGCAAGGCATATTCATTTCAATTTGGTAAAGACTTGCCTCCAGAAGTTGCTACCTCCTTAGAGAAAGTAGTTGAGGAGAATTTAGATGTCTTCGCTTGGTCTGATGAAGACATCACCGGAGTCAGTCGGGACATTATTGAACACAGTTTACTTGTGAACCCGAAGGCTCAGCCCGTTCGGCAAGGACTCCGGAAGTTGTCTACGGAGAGAGCTATCGTTGCTAAAGACGAAGTTGAAAAGTTGATGAAGGCTGGGATTATCAGAGAAGTGGCTCATACGGAGTGGTTAGCTAACCCAGTCTTCGTTAGGAAGAAATCTTCCGGGAAGTGACGCATGTGTATTGATTTTACATCCCTGAATAAAGCATGCCCCCGCGACCCCTACCCCATGCCTCGAATTGATCAATTGGTCAACTCCACTGCCGGTTCGGAGTTATTAAGCTTCCTCGATGCGTATTTTTGCTATCATCAAATTTGGTTGAAGCGCGAAGATAAAATCAAGACAAGCTTCATAACTCCTTCAGGAGTCTTTTGTTATGTAAGAATGCCCTTTGGCTTAAGAAATGCCGGGGCTACTTTTTCGAGGTTAATTGCTAAAGCTCTAGGTCACCAATTAGGTCGCAATGTACAGGCCTATATGGATGATATTGTAATAAAGAGTGCTTTAAAGCACCAACATAGCCTAGACTTAGCAGAAACATTCAATAGCCTTCGGGCATGTGGGATCCACCTTAACCCCGAAAAATGTATCTTCGGGGCGCAGGCTGGAAAATTGTTAGGGTATCTAGTTTCAAGCAGAGGGATTGAAGCTAGCCTTACTCAGATAACTGCGCTGCAAAAGATGGCTCCTCTAGAGAATTTAAAGCAAGTGCAAAAGCTGACTGGTCGTCTTGTAGCACTTAGCAGGTTTTTGGCAAGGTCTGCGGAGAAAAGTTTGCCCATCTTTAAAGCATTGAAAGGGTCCGAAGATTTTGCATGGACACCGGAGTGTCAAAAGAGCTTCGAAGATATTAAAGATTATCTCAGTAATCTCGCTACACTCATGGTGCCTACTGCAGACGAAACCCTACTCCTCTACCTTGCAGCTACAGGTTCTGCTGTCAGTGTAGTCCTTGTCAGAGAAATGGATTTCAATGGGAAGTTGGTAGAAAATCCAGTTTATTTTGTGTCCGAAGCATTGTCAGGAGCGAAGACAAGGTATTTTGAGCTTGAGAAGTTCACTTATGCTCTGATAATGGCTTCGAGGAAATTGAGACATTATTTTTTGGCGCATAATGTAATTGTACCAACTTCGTATCCTTTGGGAGATATGCTCCGAAGTAAATACTCCACTGGAAGAATTGGGAAGTGGGCCGTTGAATTGGCACCCTTCAGCATATCCTTTGTGGCAAGGATAGCAATTAAGTCACAAGTGTTGGCAGACTTTGTAGCAGAGTAGACTCCCCCTGCAACGTGGGTTTCGAAGAAGCCAAGCGAAGGACTTTGGACTGTTTACTCTGATGGAGCCTTCCAAGCATCTGGAGCAGGTGTTGGAGCAGTGTTAATTTCGCCTTCAGGGCAAAGGGCAATGTACTCCGCAAGACTCAACTTTAAGTCTACCAATAATATAGCGGAGTATGAAGGGATTTTACTGGGACTCCGAAAAGCACGTGCTCTAGGGGCTACAAGAGTTGTTATAAAGACAGATTCCCAAATAGTAGCAGGGCACGTAGATAAGAGTTTCCAAGTCCAGCATCCACAGCTTGCAAAGTACTTAGAAGAAATCTGTAAGATCGAAGCAGCATTCAAAGGGATTTCCATTCGGAGTATACCTAGAGTAGAAAATGTGCAAGCTGACATCTTAGCAAAAGCTGCAGCCGGAGCTATAGATGTACCAGAAGAGGCTTTTTATGAGGAGCTCAGTACACCTTTGGTGCCACAAATTCCTTCTGCAGAAATCCTTTGCATTCCAAGTACAGACTAGAGAAATTCAATCATGGAACTTTTGCAAGGAGGAACAAATTTGTCTGAGGAGCCACAACTTTCAAGATTGAAACTTAGGACCTGGAATTATTACATAATCAACAC
The DNA here is from genome assembly GCA_019279435.1 of Zizania palustris. NCBI lineage: Eukaryota > Viridiplantae > Streptophyta > Magnoliopsida > Poales > Poaceae > Zizania > Zizania palustris. Next base: position 40,361,110 of record JAAALK010000282.1, on the reverse strand, counting down.
TATTTTATACAAGGCTGGAGTATGTTCCCCTCTACTCTGATGTATATCCCAAACCAAAGGTCAAGATATTCTTCGAGAAATCCATGAAGGACTTTGCGGCAGCCATCTGGCCCCTAGAGCTTTGGCAGGAAAAACACTTCGCCAGGGGCTTTATTGGCCTACAATAGTAGCTGATGCGGAGAATTTAGTCCGTACCTGCCAAGGATGTCAGTGGATGGGACGAAGGAGTCATCGCCCACCAACAGCTCTTCAAGTTATTGCTCCAGTATGGCCCATGGCCAGATGGGGTATGGATCTGATTGGTCCCTTTCCAGCAGCTAAAGGAAATTTAAAATTGGCAGTGGTAGCAATTGAATATTTTTCTAAGTGGGTAGAAGCAGAGCCCTTAATAGCTATCACTTCAAACAATGTATAGAAATTTTTCTGGAAGAATATCATTTGCCGGTTCGGAGTGCCTAGACAACTCACAGTTGATAATGGAACACAGTTCGATGCAGAACCTTTCAAGAAATTTTGCGAAGATCTAGGCATCCAGTTATGCTTTGCTGCAGTGCGACATCCTCAGTCCAACGGAGCTGTAGAAAGAGCAAATGGTAATATTTTGTCAGGGCTAAATCGAAGGATAGTAGGATTAGCAAAAGGACTCTGGACAAAAGAACTTCGAAGATCTTGTGGTCCATTCGGACCACTCAAACGAGGTCCACGGATTTCACTCCATTCAGACTATTATTCGGAGATGAGGCTATGACACCAACGGAGCTCAAAGGAGGATCACTTCGAAGCACCGAACCGGAAATAGAAGGATAAGGACAAGCTTCGCTGGATTTAACAAAAGAGACAAGACTTCGAGTTGTAGCCAATTTGACGAAGTATCAACAGCAGATGAAGACTTGGTTCAACCCGAAAGTCAAGATCAATGAGCTTAGGCTGGGTCATCTCGTTTTGCGAAGTATCATAGCGCCAGGAAAATTAGGAAATAAATGGGAAGGTCCATAATTGTTCGTTCAGGGCATCCTGGCTCTTTTAAGTTAGCTAATTTGGAAGGTGAAGAGTTAGCGCATACTTGGCATGCGGAGCACCTAAAGTGATACTTCGCATAGGGGCTCCTTGTAATCATTTGTAAACACTTTCTGAATTAATAAAGCATATGGTTCAGATAATGCCTACCCCTCATAAACTTCCCACTTCCGAGTGGACGCACTGGAATAGTGGAGTTGACCGAGAGGGAAGTGTCATTAATTTGAATCATATTTTCAGACTTCGGACCACTGGTCCGAAGCTTCCGACGTGGTGGGCTGAAATAATCCGGAGTCCAAGCCACTGGCTTGAAGACATCCGTAAAAGAGCCCAAGACCAAAAAATGCGGAGTCCAAGCCACCGGCTGGTAGACATCCGTAAAAAGAGTCCAAGGAGACCAAAAAATGCGGAGTCCAAGCCAACTAGGCATCCGTAAAAAGAGTCCAAAGAGATCACTGCGAATTCCAAACTAAAAGTTTGATAGAATTCGCAAAAAAGAGCCCAAAGAGGCCAAAACAAACAGAGTTTGAGCTCATAAGTTTCGAATATCTGTTAAAAAGTCCAAAGTGACTAATTGTTTGGAACACCAAAGTGTCCGGAAAGTTGTCCAGAGTGATTTCTTTTAAAACATAAGGTACTAAGTTACCAATCTTCAGACTCCAAATAGTCGAAGACATTTTATAAGATGTTAATCAATCTTTAAATTGATGAGGGGCTCCGAGTCCCCAAAATTGTACTCCTAAGTTTTTCTTTGCGCCTAACCATCTTTGAATACAGTTCGAAGTTGCTTACGCCCAAAGAGGGGCTAGTAAATAGGGAGACAATTTTAAATCGATATTTATTATTCGGACAATTATGATTACATCATGAAAAATCGGTATCTATACCGAGAAGGAATCGAAGACCCCTTCGATCTCTAGAGCTAAGTTTGGAACGACTAGTTCCAGAGCCCGTAGTTCTAACAACTTTACGTTTAATTCTCCTGCCTCCCTTCGAAGCTCTAAAGTCTTTCTGTTCTTGCTGAAGTTCGTCCCAAGTTCGAAGTCGTTCGGGACTCCTTTCCCAGCTTCCAAGTTCTTCAGGTTTTTTACCTTGAGCTTCATCTTCGTCTTCAGACCATGCAATGTTTTCGGAAGATGAAATTTCCAAGTTAACTTTTTTTTCTTCCTCTTTAATATAAGACAGTATGTCTTTGCTTACTTCGGGCATAATTGCACCGGAGCTATCCCGAGGAACTAAAAATCGAGGGCGCTTGTGAAGTTTTAAAATATCGAAGGTAGCCCATAGTAGGCGGAGTTTGTCGTTAACGTCTAACACTTCGACATCTTCCATATGAGGCAAAGCCTAAAAACATGATAAGAAAATTTTCAGTCGTAAATGTACAAAAGCATAATGCTTTACATAGTCGAAGATCCTAAGATAAGTCTAAACCTGCGGGTTTTGCGGAGGCTGGCTGCTCGAAGCTTGCAACCGAGCTTACTTTTGGTGTTGCCCTTCATCAATCCAAGCCTTGATCGCAGTGCGACCTTCGGCTCTCCATGAAGCTTGGAAGGCTTTCCAAGCAGCAGCCACGTCTTCGGAAGGATTGAGAAGCCTGTTTTCATCGAAGGTGATGGGAGCCGCCTCTGTGTTCGGAGTTATCGTTATTCCTAGATCTTCGTAGTAGCAAAGTATGCCGATAGCAGCCACTTGTCCGGAGAGTTCTCCGTACCGAATGCATGTCGTCTTCATCGTCTTCGCAGCTCCTTGGATCATTTTTTAACCACCAAAGAAAAGAAGTGTTGTCATTTGAAGGAAGTGTCCCAGTAGTACCGAAGTACTCTAGAACACTTAGCAGTTGGTTCATGACCTCTGCAACCACCTTCTCCCACTTCAGCTTGTCGTCAAGTAAAGTGTCCTTCGCAGAAGTCAGTTCTTCCACTATGATAGAGAGCCTAGCTGCCTTCGTAGCTAAAGAATTCTTCTGAGTAAGCAGATTGCTAGCCTCTTCGGCAGCTTTGGCTTTTTCCTCTTGAAGCTTGACAAGTTTAGCCCCCGCCATAGCATGCTCCGCTCGCATCTTTTCTATTTCCGCTCGAAGCACAATTTGTTCAGCTTCGAGCTCCTTCTTCGCAGTTTCCAAGCTTTGCCTGGCCCTCCACTCTGCTGAGACCATGTTGTCTAATTGAGAAACTCAACCTTCGGAGATGTTGAGATTTCTTTGAAGAGTGGTGATTTCTTCTCGAAGGCGAAGATTTCCACGTTGGTTTGAAATGTTCGCAGCTCGGGCCAAGACTATTTGCTGCGAAAAGAAAAGACCAAGGTGAGAAATTATTTGTATATAAGTTTAATCTTGTTTTGCAGATACTTCGTACCTGGTATGCTGCACGCTCCATGGCAGCGTTAAGATCCGAACTCTCTGCCTTGTTCAAGATGGCCACCAAGTCCGTCTCCTCGACTTCGCGGCTAGCTCGATCCAAAGGTTCGAGCAAAGTCCGAAGCCCAGTTCTTCGCTCCAAGAAAGGAGCTAGAAGAGGGAGCATGCTCAAGGCCTGCTGGTCATCTTCGTTTGGTGAAGGCTCGGAGTGCTGAGCTGTATTTTTTAGAGCTCCGGCAGACTGACCCCCCTCGTAGATTGGCTTTCGTCTGTTGATTCAGACGGAGTTGATCCTGAGCTCGGAGCAGGGAGGTGGTCCATCTTGCCTTTGCCTTTTTCAGGTCCCATTTGAGTGATTCCTGGAATTGGCTCTGAAGTTGTCGAAGGCGCTGGACTTATATCTTCGGGACGGACCTCTTCCACGGGAGTAGATCCTGTTAAAACAAAGGTATTATACATTGTATAATTTCGCAGGAGAAAAGAACAAAAGAATTATGTGAAGTTTACCTTCACATTTTGGCAACGGGTGAGCATTGGACTGCTTGGTGGGTCGAAGGCTACTCCAAAGTCTTCGTCGGAGTCAACAGCCAAATCTTTCACTGTTGGAGCATCTTCAGGAGCGACCGTTGTTACTTCATCCGGAATCGAAGTTACAACAACTTCAACTCCGCCTTCTCCCCCAGGGGCTCCATATTGTGGTAAATTTTCTTGAGCAGCCGAAGTCCTCATTTTCTCAGGGTTATCTTGAGACTCCGGCACGCTCGTAGTATCATCAATATTTGCATTTGTTTGGGCTACATCCTCATTGATCTGGTCAACAAGCATCCTGCCTTCATCCTCCAAGGAGTCGGAGACCGAAGCTCTTGGGCTTGAAGGTGCAGCAACTCTTGGCTTTCGAGCTACCTTCTTCAGCGGAGTCTTGGCAGAGCTCGAAGTTCCAACTTCGGCTTTTCTCTTTTTGGGCCCTTTCTCCGAAGGTACCCAATCCATAAGAGGGGGCGGAACAACTTCGAGTAGCCCTATACTCGGTTGGACCGTTCCCAAGTGCCAACCAATTTAATCCTCCATTCCTTCTCGGCTAGAGTTGGAACTCCCAAGATCTTCTCCGAAGCTCGTACAATCTGCTCCAAAGTTATAGGGGTTGAAGAGTCTGAAAATTGAGTTAAGTTGGTTATTTCTTCGAATGAATATACATGACATACGTTGTTTTCGAAGTTACCTGCAGGGCTCGAGTTCGAAGAAATTTTGCGGAGACCGCCCTCTGAATCTTCCTCGAAAGTGACCGGCCAGTTGGCCATCAGAGGAGGGATTTGAAGCCCGAGGAATTCTTCTGCTAAGTCCCGCATGCTCAGGCGGCGACTAATTTTTTGGAGCAAGCTGAGGCGAGCTTCGAGCTGGCTCGGATCCAGATGCACAAGAGCTTCCATTCGGAAGTTGATATCTTGCAAGGGTCCAGCTAGACGGCTGCTTGCCCCAACCTCGGCATAAAACCACTTCAAGATCCTGTCTGTGTACCATCTGGCATTGATGGCCTTGGCAGGAAACCGAAGAGCATATTCATCTCGAAGCCAGAAGTTGATGCTTCCGAAGGACACCACCATCTTTTCACCTCCGGGGCTTACGAAGGTTTTTGGTTGGCACGAAGCCCTGTGCAGTGCTGCGAAGATCTCAGCCCTTCCTTCACAACCTTCGGCTCGCAACGCCCATTCGAAGATGGCAAGACGTGCTACTGCATTCGGAGAGAGCTGGGGGAGGGTAACGTGAAATAAGTCCAATACCTCCGCGAAGAAGTCAACTGCCGGAAGCCCTAAGCCAACTTCGAAGAAGGCTTCAAAAACAACCACTTCTCCGAGTCTTGGCGACGGAATGACTTCCTTCCCAGGCTTGTGAATCATGATCTCAGAACTGATCTTGCCTTCTATTGCGGCCGCGAGCGATTCCCTTTTGCAGGTTGAAGGCCCCAATTGATACGACTGATCTGAGTACTTCGTCGACGCCGGGAAGAGGTCTTGAGGGCTAATATTTTGGGGATTTCTCCCCGCCGCCGCCATTGCTGCCATTGCAGGTTTCGGAGTTGCCGTCGCCGATGTAGCAGCCGCCGCTGCTGCCGCAGCCTGCTATCGAGCCAAGGTTGAAGCCGCTCCTGGACCCTTGAAACTGGTTTTCGCCATGGGATCGCACGGGTCGCTTGAGGAGAAAAATGGAGGTTAAGGTTTGTCTAATGGCTTGTTTGCACGAAAGCGGTGGAAAGGTACTCGAGAAGGAGCTGGGCCCTTTATTTATAGCCCAGACCATGATTTTTTATCGTTAGCATCTACCGTTTCGCATTCTTAACTGTTATTTTGCTGCGGAATTAACGCATTGCGTAACTTCCATTAGAAGGAAAAAGCTAACGGCTATTTATTCCAAGTCTAAAAAGGCTTTCGGGCTTTTCGAGTTAATTCTAAGATAGTTCGAATATAATTTTCTTAGAAGCTAATTTGAAGTTTTACATTTCCACGTATTTTGGAAATAGATTAAATTTGCTAACCCCTACGCATGATTATTTTTCTTGCGTATACTGCTTTCCTAACATTACAGATTCAACAGAGAAGCGTATTCGAGTGGCTACTGTTGGGGGAAAATATCCCATCCTCAGGGTTATTGCAGTAACAGGACAAAGGCCGATGATTAATTCAAAGGTTTTCAGCATATAACTCCAGAGATACAGTAGATCAAGTTCGAAGTATCAAAACGGACTCTAGTTCGAAGTATATCTTCGAACCTAGACTCTTCTTTCTCATTAGATTAGTCTTTTACCATTTTGGCCCTATTAAGGGTACCGAATAGTTTCCACTATGTCGGTTGTAATAGAGGGGTAAAAAGGTCTTTTCCTTAATGTTTGAGCCTATAAATACCTCCCGTTTTACCCTGTAATGAAGACCGAATACAAGTTATTCAATACACACTTTCGAACTATTTCCAGCTATTATCCTTTCGGAGGCTTGGAATAGTTTACTTCGCAAACACTTCGTTTGTTAGTTTCTAATCTTCAGAAACCTGTTAGCGTAATCTTTTACGCCAACAACTCTAGTCTAGGTATTTATGATCTACTACAGCACCTGAGATCTTCAACCGAAGGATCTGCTACAGAGGAGAGGAGATGCCCTACTTGATGAGGAAGTAATAAATTTTTCTTGTTCTATTCAGAAGCTAGATTCTATCCAATCTTTCTCTTGAGATCAGGTTGATTGTTGTGTGTTTTATTTTTTTTCTTGGCATATGTGCTGTGATTTGCTCAGGGTATTCACTGCTGTGTTTTGAGTGCTATTGATCTTCACTTCATTGTTTGAACACAGTTTTGACATAGATAGACTTTAGGAATAGAATACTTTACAATCTGCTAAATTACTTTTGTTGATGTGCCCTTGTCAGACTGAAATGTTCTGCTGATTTTCTGTTTGACAAAATGACACAGCAACTGTTCATTATATGATTTTCTGTTCCTTTCGCAATTTGATTCAGAAACTTCAGTTATATCTTAAGTTGGCCCACACATTTGTTATACACTTGAATTTCCTTGATACTGAAGTATTTTTTATTGTGACATAGCAATGGGCCATCTGGTTGACCCGCAATAAGACGGTCTTCGATGGGATAGCCCCCTCTACCTCTTCTTGGAAGATTCGCTTCCTCCTTACTCTTTCTGCCCAGTCTCAACGTTTCCCCCCTTCTATAAAGGCTGATCTGAAACGTTGGATTGAGGCTTTGTAACTACTCACCCACCCACCCCCCCCCCCGGCTTTGTATCCTTCCTCTCCCCCCCCCCCCCCCCCCTCTATCTTTCTCTGGCTTGTCTTATTTTATTTAATCAAATCTTTGGTAGGAGCCTCTCCTACTGATTTACCTCAAAAAAAAATGTCACTGTTCATTTTCAGTACAAAGAACATAAAAATTCAGAGCTACAGAATTATCTTTCAGATGTATCTAGAATAGTGTTGCGAGGATAGTTTGAAAGTATTGAATGAATATTTTAACTATGTTTAGTAAATGTTTTCAGTTTTGAATTGCTTTTTATCCTGTCTTCTATCTCAATAGATGGTTGATTCAAACATCTGAAGTTCTCAATTTACAGATCAGTTTGATATTACTGTTTTGGCCTTGCTTCATTATTCCTGATTGAGTACAGTGCCTAGTTTATTTAGAGTACTTCACTTTAGTGTTTGTGACTGTTTAAAGTACTGGTTCTTTTCTACATAGTCCATAGGTTCAATTTGTGTTTGATGAATTTATTCTAGATTGTGTTTTTCTGATCTGAGAAGAAAACCTATTTTCAACAGAAATTGGATTTTGTTTCTGCTGGATTATCAACAGTTCTAGACTGTTTTACTTCTGAATTGTATTGAAGAATTAACCAACAAACCTTAATTCGGAAGATCTGATTTCTAGATCAAGTTGTGTTTACTTCTCTAAGTCTAGTCAGATACTCTTGAAATTCAAATCTGAACCATATGTGCTATCTTTGGCTTCATATTTGATTAGTGGTATTGAAGGTGTGAAAATGTGCTAGATGTGCTACAATATTGCCTGAAACAGAGTTAGAGCACTTTGTCTATTTTGAGTTAACTCCAGAAAATGTCAAAGCACTGAACTAGATAGAATTCAGTACTGCATTTGGAAATTTGAGGCTGCAATTTTGAGGAAGAAGTTTACTGTTCTAAAACTTTTTTCTCACTGTGACTATTCTAAGTCAAGAACTTTAAATCCTTCAGTAGCATCTATCTTTTCTTTGTTCAATATCAGTATTTGTAGCTTTTCTGAAATCCTTGAAACTGAACATTGTACTTATCTGTTTTTAAACAGTGTATATAGATTAATTCAGAGGGTTTACTGTTAGTTTCTTTCTCTGATTAGATTCTATTTTGATATGCAAATCTCATTTCCATCAATAGTGTTTAAGTCCTGAATATGATTTCAAGACAGATCTGAACATCTGGTTTTTGTGAACTTCACTCTTTTCAGATTTAGCTTTTTGAATCAACATTGTGTTCTGATTATCAATTGAAAATTGTGATCAGTTTTGGTGATTCAGTCTAGAACTTAGGTGTATTGTCCAAGTTGGTTTTCTGAAATATGTTCTGATTGTATAGTTGATTGAAAGGCTGATACTACTGAATTGCTGAAGTCCTTTAGTAAATCTGTTACCAGTAGATTCTCAAAATATTAGACTGTGTTTTGCAAATAGAAGTGTGTATTCTGAAATTGTGCTCAATGTTTGTTTGAACATTTTATATTCAAGATCAGAATTCAGGTTTAGTTTTGTATTGAGCACATTATCTAGACAATGCAATTCTGTTTTGTGGCTGATCTTGCACACTTCTGATTTCTTAAATATGAATCTTATTTCAAATAGAAAGTATCACAAGCAGTACATGATCCTGAATTATTAGAGCAAAATTGATCAATTGTTGCTGTCAAGTTTTGGCTCAAAGTGACTAGTGCATGTGTTAAAAAGTTTTCTGAATTTCTGGCCTTTGTCGGAGTTTCAGTCACTGATTTATATCTGTCGACCATCCAGTTGCCGATCTGTTCACTGTACTTCAGAATACCAATTGTCGACAAAGTACATCGGTACTTCAAACTCCGAACAAAACTGAACATTGAATTAGAAATGAGTTTGTTGCTCTGATTTGTACTTATTGGTTCAAATTTGAATCTAAAATTGTTAGAGAAGCGTTGGGGTGTTCTGAACAAGCCATCATATTCGCAAGAATTTGTCGAGGTACCTATTCACTCCTCCGGTACACACACCGGTGTACTACCCAAAGTATCAACCCCTTGGTTTCTCACGATCCCTCATCACAGACTGAAACCAAGGCACATCTCAACTTGGTTTCTCACAATCCCATATGCCACCATAATCGGATCCATCATGTATGTCATGTTGTGTACACGCCCAGTTGTTTCCTATACTCTAAGTGTTATGAGCAAATATTAGTCAAACCCGGGTGAAAGTCATTGGGCTGTAGTAAAAAGTATCCTTGAGTACTTGAGAAGAACTAAGGATATGTTCCTAGTTTATGGTGGTGAAGAGAAGGTCGTTGTAAGAGGTTACAAAAATGCTGGCTTTCAAACTAATAAGGATGATTCTCGATCGTAGTCTAGATTTGTGTTCTGCCTCAATGGAGACATAGTGAGTTGGAAAATTTACAACATACGGTGGTTGATTCTATGATAGAAGCTAAGTATATCGCAACTTCATAAGCTATAAAGGACGACGTTTGGATCAGACAGTTTGTTTTTAAGTTGGGTGTTGTTCTTAGTACGTCTAGCCTAGTGGACCTCTATTGCGCAAGTCAAGGAGTCTAGGTCACACCAGAAGTCCAAACATATACTTTAGCGATATTACCTGATCCACAAGATCATAGAGAGAGGTGATGTGAAGATTTGTAAGGTGCACATGGATTTGAACATAGTAGATTGATTGACAAAACCTCTTTCACAGCCCAAGCCTTAGGCACACTTGATCTCCATGGGTATTAGATACTTGCGTGAGTCATGTGTATGTGGAAGATGTTAGTGGTGTCTATGCTCATGTATGAGGATAATTGTTATCTTGTTCCTTGAATAAATGTCATTTACATTGATTGATGAGTTGATGACTTATCTATGAGACTGTTTTATAATGATGTTATTCAAAATGATCCTGTTAGTGCGTTTTGTGGTCACACTTTGACACACGCGTGACATGGGAGATCTACTTCACTCCAATGCAGGTCCTACATTCTTAGAAAAAGGGTTTAAGGCGAATCAGTTTGACCCTGCAATTGATAAGGGAACAGAAAATACGTCATTAGTAGCATGGCATGTCAGCTATAGAGCCGATGACCGTGATGAGGATGGGATATTCTTGGAATATCATGCCGATTGGCCATAAGGTCGATGACCTAAGATGAAGTAATCGGGCAAACATGCCATTGGACGATAAGATGAATAGTAAACCGCACAGGCCGATGAATGTTTTTTCGATAACTTATAGGATGTAACGTGGAATCGATGATAACCTATTGGCTTGTACTCCAACAAAAATAAATAAAATGTGCCAGATAACATGTCTATATCATGAAAATCATCACAATAACTAGATCAACGGTATATCAAAGAATCGAGCATGCTTTATGTAGATGAACGGTATACAAGATAAAAAAGATACACTAGCAAGAGATGTCGGACTTAACCGATGAAGCCTCAAACTATCACACCTGGATCACATCAATCTAAGAGATCAAACAGAACTGATGTAGCCTTAGACCTAGCCAATACACTGATAACAACTGATGACTGTATTGTTTCAATGTTCACCTCAAGAGATCAATCAGATGCAACCATGAGGATACTGATCTAGTCGGTATAGACGCCAGGGGTGGCGGGACTCACCACTTCACCGAAGATTGAAACGATGCAGCCCAGCTCTGAGTGTCAAACCCTGTTGGTATAAACAATGGAAGCCAAGGGTGGCGATACGCCAAGTAGCTGATTGACAGAGATGTGTTTTGTAAGCTAACTAGAGATACATATTTATAGTCCAAAGACTTTTCATCCAAACACCCTATCTTAACCAATTCTGGATAATCTTCATCTTCTTTTCCGTGTCTCATCTCGATCAACTTCTTCTTCATCTGATCATCTTGTAACAACATGGACGTGCTTCCGTGACTTTCTTTGACCGAACCTCTTTGACTTCTGTTGACTATGTGGCATTTTAGTGGGCCCGGGCTTTACCAAATCTTGGCATCAACACATGCCCCTAGTTTTGGAGCATTAAGTGGCTTCTGATGCTTCGAAATTATTAACAGCTATTATATTTGCTGCCGCATCTTCTAAAATGTCCTTCCACATGATCTCTTCACTTTAATTGCTAGTTGAAACCCTTCATCTTTCAATGCTTTCACATTTTCCTAGAGTCCTGACTTTTTCTCTTCATCTTCTAGCCATCCATAATTGCATTATGGTAGTTTATAAACTTTAGCCGCTCTTCCTTTCTTCTTCATGCTTTCGACTCATTGCCTTTTCTTGGCCATTAGAACTTTCACCATTCGTCTAGTTCTAGTCATCACCCACCGTCTTTCTTATCGCCAGCACAAGGATGGCCAACATTGAGGTAATCCCCCGAGTAAGTCTATGAACTTTTTACTTCTAACGAACTCTTCGCCCCTCATCTTCTAACCCATTTCTGTTTTGGTAGGGCTTGCGGAACCAGGTTTTTATTCCAACAGTTATGCACCCCTTCATATTCTTTCTAGGTCCCTTAGGCAATCCCGACCCCACAGATCTCATCAATGCCGAGACTCGTCGGGTACCCTTCAAATGTTCTCCTATGCGTTCCTCTGACTAGGACTTAGGCTTTGAATGTTTTCCCTCTTCCATCCTCGGTTGGCATGATTGGTACCTTAGGGTGTCAGCCACTTATCGCCCCTTTTGGGATGAGATTGACATCATTCATTGCATTGGTCTTTCCTTGGCTGAGCCATACCTGAATGCGCCAATGCTAGCTACGTCTTGTTATTTTTGGTCTGACACCTAAAATACCTTCGTTTTTTAGCACGGGCCGATGAGTCCTACTCTCCTTGATGTTTTTTCTTATCCTGACTTGACCGACCAACCCATTCCTTCTTCCTCTCCAGCCATCGCATGATCTTGGCATTAACTCAGTCAATGACTAGAGCCGATACAATGCTAGGCATAACAGGAAGCTGGCCCAGTGAGCACTCACGAGCACTTAGCTTTCCTTAGCCTATGGTTAGAGGAATTTTTCTTTTGTGTGTTGGCTTCAGTCCTGACCCTTTAGTTTCAGTTCTTAGCCAAACGACTCAACGCCCAGGAGCGAGTTCCCCTCGGCCACTATCTCATTGGAGTCGTAGACCATTCCCTTCGCCTGGTGTTGGCCAACCTATCACTTGGCAACTTCATCGGCCGACCCAAGGGTCCCTAGTGGTTCCTCTAGATCTGGCTCAATGTTTATATTGTTGACCTCAATGGAGGGACTCCTCTCACTCATTCACGCTTTCCTGATGATTTTCTCGAATCAGTCGTCCCTACCTATCGGTGCTGCTCTTCTCTAGGTGAAGCGGGGACATTCTTTCCTTCTTTTCCTTTGTCTTCCACGGCCTTGGCCATTTTCTTCAAAAGTTATTACCTCTGATTTTCTGATCAGTCCATCTGGTTTCTTTTTGGATACCAGTTGTAGTATGAGTACCCTCGTTAGCTCGTTCTGCCCGATGTGTCCTAGGACGTGAAATCCTTTTGTATCTTCTCAGTGGCCACCTTTCCCTATTTGCTCCCTGTTGATTTTATCGATGGGTACCCTTGGTGATGCTCTTATGAGTTCTATCACCCATCAGTCTCTTCAAGGCAACTGGGCTTTGGTCAGCTCCCACCCCATCTCTTTTTCGTCGGCTAGATCCGAACTCGTGGGAAGGTCACGAGTGCTTTGGAGTGGGACCGCCTTTCTCATCTGACCAATGGGATTCCTTCTAGACGCCTTGCCACCTAGACGACCTGCCGGGTGACCTCTCTTGCCTTCCGCCGATGGTGGGATGAGTTGAAGTAGCACATCTTCAATTTTTCTTCCATGTTCTACCAGGACCGGCTTCACATAGATGACATCGACGCAGAGCCCGAGGTATACATCCTGATTCCTTTTTCCTTTGCCTCCTGCCATCTTTTGTTACATCTAATTAACATGCTTCTTGTAGGATGTTGATCGTGATGCCCCCTGGTGAGCTTCAGTTGCTGACCGATACAATATGGGTCGATATAGGCCACTACGAACTTGGGCGTTGGCGCCCAAACTCCTTCTGTGTGGGTTAGCGGGAGACGGGCCTAGGTCGTCGATCGGGCGAATGCTCTTTAATCAGTTGTCTATGGGTAGGAGTCGATTCAAGGGTAGAATAGCTGGGAGCCCTTTGGGCAATTTTCTCCCCTTTTGTAAACTTTGTGTAATTTTCTTTGCCTTGTAATTCAGGAGTTTGAATATACATTCTTTATTTCATTTTGCAACTTCGAATCTTCTGTGGCGTACGATGCTCCTGCATCGGCCGTCTGAAGGTGATGTCATCAGCGTCGACTAACTCGTGTGTTAGCCCTTCATATTCCACTCGACGATTTCCTTTAAGTTCTTCTCGTCTCATCCCCCTCATGACTTTCTAAAGGGGATACCTTTGCATCGGCTGTCTCAAGGTGATGCCATCGTCTTTCATACGTAAAAACTTCTAGGCTCCATCCGAACGATCGGGAAATTATCCTTCATTGTTCCTTGTCTGGCCTCTTATCATGGCTTGGACTCGCATCAGCCTTCATCGAAGTAGTCATGTTGTGCTTTGGTCTAAGGACGATGCCTTTGCATTGGCCGTCTCAAGGTGATGCCATCGACATCGGCTGTTTGGGCTCTGTCCGAATGGTCGATAAACCTCTTTCAGTGTACCCGTTCAGCCTTTTCCTAGGTCTTCTAAAGTAATCCATAGTCTTCTCCTCTTTCATCGGAGACCTTCTGCTTTCTTTGGCATCGTCTTTTATAGGATGAGCCTAGGAAGTTCTTCGGTGATTAGCTTGATACCATCATCTAATACTTCAAGAAAATTATCGTCCCGAGCTTCTCCTGATAAACAAACGACCCCTTCTGCTTCCAATACCGATAAATCGGTTGTAGCTATGTTAACCGATTTGTTGGTGGGAACTATTTCCACATGATCGTTGACCTACTGTATGAGGTTCTGGTGCATTGTCGAGGGGACGTAGCAGTTTGCATGTATCCAATCACATCCCAACAACAAGCTATAGGATCATTTCCCCTCTATCACGAAGAATGTGGTCGGCATTGTCTTGCTTCCAACTGTCAGCTCTGCATTTAGTACTCCCATTGTGTCTGACCAGTTGACACCAAAATCCCTCAATACCATGTTAGTCCTGATGAGGTCTTACGGTGTCTTCCCAAGCTTCAGAACATGCCATAAGGCATCAAATTAACAGTCGCCCCACCGTCTATCATCATTTTGGACATCGTCTTTTCGTTAACCAACCCCTTGATATAGAGAGGTCTTAGGGGTCCATGCTCAAGATCTTTTGGATTATATAAAATTACTGGCTGAGGAGCCAACATAAATTGAGCCATTGTATCAGTGTGATCTGTGTCATCTTCATGAGCCGCCCGATACTCTGCGCAGAGGAAGAAAACCATGTTTAACTCCGCACCCTTCTTTTCGTCGTTCTGATCGGCCTTTTCCTTTGGTCACCATTCACTCTTAACTCTTCATGGACGATCGGTCTTCACTTAGTACACCTGCGCCTTTCCTTCTCTTTGCCATAGACACTGCACCCTTCTCTTCTGGCTTCTCGTGATGGTCCCCAAAGGACACCACTGTGGTTTCTTTGTTGTGTTTTCATCGTCATCAGCCATCTGGCCGATTGCTTCGAGATTGAGGGGACCGAGTCTTTCTAATGCCGATACCCATGAAGACAACAACCTTTGGTGCGTTGTCTCCCGATCATGTGGACTGAACTTGATGTTGTGTGGCTGATGACCGCACTCCTGGCAGTCGTCTATGGATGGTAATCATAGCCCCTCATTCTAGCAAAGCCTGAAGAACTCACAGTTCCAATGGAGGTTGAAACGCAACTAGCCCCGGCTGTCTTCACTGTTCTTACTCTCTTCCGACCTCCTTTGGTATTTCCTAAAGAACGTTGCTGCCAATTCGTCTTCCTCCCCTTGCATGTCGATCACTGTCGTAATGCATATGCACCATGTTGACCGGGAACGGGTGACCATCGATGTTCATGGGCTTCTTCCCATCGTCGAACACGATTCGGCCTTGCTGCACGGATGATTGGATCTGTTGCCTGAACACTTTGCACTCATTGGTGTGGTGTGACAAGGAGTTTTGCCACTTGCAGTACTTTCTCTTCTTCGGCTCTTTGGCAGGCGGTATTACATGACTAGGTAATAGGTGGATCTACTTTTCTTTATGTAACATGTCAAATATGTTGTCGGCCTTGTTGACATAAAAGTTGTATTTCTCTTCCTTTTCGGTCGGCTTCACCCATGGGCAAGCAACCTGATTCTTATTCTTGGACCACTCAGCCATACCGACTTCTGCATCTAAGTAACTGCTCTCATCGGAGTCCAAGTGGTATATCTAGGTGTACGCCACCGTCTTCTGGAACGTGTTCCTCTTGGCCTCTTGGAATCAGCTCTCATATGCTGATACCGTCTGTAGCAGTTGCGAAAGGCTCTCGAACTCGTGTGATGAAAACCTATCCTTAATTGGGTTGAGGAGTCCTTGGAAGCCTAATTCTGTCAACTGACTATCGCTGAGGCTCAAATTGTAGCATCTGCTCCATATATCCTAGAACCTCTGAACATAATATTGTACTGACTTATCCATTCTTTACTTGATGGATGTCAAGTCAGTAAGCTTCATATCTTGGATGTCGACGAAGAAGTACTCATGAAATTTCTTCTATAAATCAGCCCATCCTCGGATGGAGTCCACTGGCAGTGAAGAGAACCATGCGAAGGCCGATCCCAATAGAGACAGCAGGAAGAATTGGACCCTTAGCGCCTCATCGGTTGATGCCTCTATACATTGGGCGAGGAAACAGCTGATATGCTCAATCGTGGAGATTGAGTCTTGCCCCAAGAATTTATTGAAATCTTGTACCTTGTGATGAGAACATCACATGTTGGGATAGGATCATGATTGTGAGGAAACAAGTTAAGGTGCATGCTTTCTATGTTAGATTTAATTTTTATATATTTGAACCTTAGATGCTACACGATGAGATGTGTTCATTTGCAATTTCAGAAATACTTTCTTAGATCAATAGAAGAGATGCATGTATATGGAACTCTTGTATTATCAAGGAAGTTGATTGGGGACCAATAGACGTTGAGTCGAGGATGACTCTAAATCAAGAAGGGGAGGATGATGAGGGCATCCATACCAATGATACAACCATACATGAATACTATTGGGGGAAAATATTTCATCCTCTAGAAGTTAAGGAAATTTCTATATTAATTCTAGTAGAAGAGACAAAGTCTGAAGCTTTACCTTCGGAGATAAATACAGCATCAAGACTTCACAGTATTTCGGAGCTATTTGCTGTGGAGGCCTCCGTCAGGACTTCGACATGACGGAAGCCTTCCGAAGCCTCTTCACCTGAAGGTTTACAGCTTGCAAGGATGGAAGATTTATCTTCACACTGATTAGACTAGTCGTTTACTCTTTTAACCCTATGAAGAATATTAAACAGTATCTTCTTAGTCGGTTGTAATTAGAGGGTAAAGAAGTATTTTCCCTATGTATTTGGTCTATAAATACCCCTCTTCACTCTATAAAGGGTATCGAATACTCAGATATTCAATACACACTTCGAACTATCTCAAGCTATTATCCTTCTCGGAGGCTTGGAATAGTTTTCTTAAACAGACACTTCGTTTGTTAAACACTTTAGTTCTTTAAACCTATTATCGTAATCTTTTACGCCAACAACTGGCACCATCCGTGGGAAACCTAGTACAAAAACATCATTCTCTACCAATATTTTCCTAGAGCCATGCCTCCTAAGCGAAGCCTAGGCACTAGTCCCCTTCGGAGGTCCTCTCGGGCCTCTGAGTTGAGATCTTCGAACACCACCGAGGTCGGAGGACCCTCCATGGTTTCCTCACCTCAAACTCCCGAAACAAATACTCTTCCTCGAGCATACGGAACCCCTCTTCAGACTTCGTCGCTGCTCCAAACTTACGGAGCTTCTTCTATGGCTCTGTCTGTGCTCCGAAACTGACTTCTTTAGTTCTAAAAGACTCGGGGGTCCCCTCCGGAGGAAATGAAGATCGTCCTGACGATGTGGCACTCTAGATGGCTCGTCTTCAGGCCAAAGTGAGAAGGTGGAGATAGGAAGTTGTCAACATACTTCGCCCTCAAGCTAGCCCTGTCATCCCGAAGGTACCTCAAGATGACAGTCCTACCTTTTATCCCGAAGCCTCTGAGATTCAGAGAATGTAACACCCCAAATTTTCAAAGGAATAAAAATATTATTTAATCTAATTTCCTAGAATTTATTATTTTGGAAATACCTTTAATGCCCTCCTTCACCATTTTGAACTAAAACCTACATGAACTGGCTAAACCAAGAGCTCAAAATTTTTGTGGATGATCCCAAGGCCAAGATATATTTTTGAGAATTTTTACAGAATTTTATCAGCCTTGGAAGTACCCCAAATATTTTAATCCATTTTCTGCAATTATTTTAAATCAGAAAACCTTTTAAACAGTAATGGCCCCCCCTCCCTTTCTCTCCCTCCCGACCGGCCCAGCCCACTCCCTTCCTCGCGCCCGTACTGACACCCGGGCCCCACCCGTCAAAGGCCCTCCTCTCCGCGCCTGCGCGCCCGACTGCCTTGGCCCACCTGTCGGCGCCAACCGACCCCCTCTCACGACCGAGCCCGACCCCACCCGTCAGCCACCGCCCTCGCTGCGCTCGCGCCCGCTGACCGCCTTGGCCCACCTGTCGGACCCATTGTCTACCTCCCGCCACCGCCCCCGAATTGCGCCGGCCGACGACCCCCGCCTCGGATCCACCTCGCTGCCCCCCTCTTTAACCCGTCGCCATTAAACGGTCCCCCGCGCCCGGCCGACCGTTTCCCCTCGTTAATCCTCGCGATTACGCCCTGGGATCGCGCTGCGCGTGCATGGCCGAGCCCTCACCAGCGTGTTAAGTCCCTCCCTCGGCTTTCCTTGCATGTGAGCTCCACCGGTGGCCCTATTTAAACCCCCTGACCGTCCACGTTTGATCTCCCACGCTCACTCGCTGCGAGAACGAACAGAGCCCCTGCACTTCGGTTTTTTGCGCACCACCACCGCCCACACTCCGGTCACCACTCCCTGTCGCTGGTGACCTCTCCCGTCCTCTCCGACCACACCATTGTGACCACACGGACGTCGCCAACCTCGGCCACCGCTCCGCCGACGACGAACCCCGTCGGTGCACCATCGCCGACGAGGAACCCGAACCACTCCGTCGTCTACCCTCGCCGCCGACCACGCTCCGTCAACCTCCTGCCTCACCTAAGGTACCTACGTGTTCCCCTAGGCGTACTCTTTCCGTTTCTAGGCTTAGCTAGGGCCGTCGTCGCTCGCCGTAGCCCCTGGCCCGCTTGCCATCGCCGGAGAAGACGACCGGCACAGGTCGAGTACCCGTGCCGTGTCGGATTTGATCCCTACCGTGCGATTGTGATCGGATGACGCCTGTATCCCCACGTGTGTGATCTAACCTGCATCGTTGGATCTGATCGAAACGTTATCTTTTAATCCAATGCATCCGTTAGTCTTTAAAACCCGCATCGCATCTAGTTCGTCCATCGCGTACCGGTTCAGCCTTTTAATCTCAGCCGTCCACGACAACTTAACGCCCCCGCCTCACCTTCGCGCGTTGGATCTGGATCCAACAGTCCAGATTGGGCCGGACCACGCGCACAGTGCGCAGGTTCACCGTGGGCCTGGCTCACCATGGAACCGAGGCGATTTTAAATTTAAATTAAATTCCAGAAACTATTTTAAACTTGTAAAATTCATATCTAGCGCATTTGAACTCCAAAAATTATCATTTCAATTTCAGAAATTTGGTAATATTATTCTCTACATGTTCATACAATAAAAACAGTATGTTTACTTTGGACTTTCCATGTTTATTTAAATAGGTATTCAAATGCCCTTAGGTTAAAATGCTAATTCAATTATTTAAATTTCAAATAAAGTTTATATTTATTCTTTTCCTATTAATATAATGAAACCACTAAGTTTTCTCTAAACCATTTATTTTAAATTAAATAGAAAACTTAAAGTGAGGTTATTCACAATTAAAAACCCCTTATAAAAAGAACAATATCCCATTTTAGTTAATTTTAATTATTTATAAAATAGATTTCAGAAACTTAAACAACTTGACTTTCTTTGAGTTAAAACCAAATTAAACTTGTGTGCTTGTTGTGTGGCTTTATATTGTTTAATTGAATGTTGTATTTATTTTATTCTACTTTATTTATATTGGGAAGACTACGACGCCGCCGAGGAACCGGAATACTTCCCGGAAGTCCCTCCCTCACCTTTCGCTGAACAAGGCAAGTCACCAAACAACATTTTTGAGCATATTGAACCCATGTTTTATTAAACTATCGCTAAAACACATAGGCTATACATGCATTAGTCCAATGAAAACCCTTACAATATATTTATTTAGGATCCCCCGACCTTGATGTGCAACCCAAGCCATGCTATCACGCCTAACCTCCTTGTCACCATATGATTAGTATTATTAGCTAGTGTCCAATGTATTGACACGATCGCTATAGGATAAAAATGAGTCATAGCAAAATGGTTCTATTATATGATCCCCGTTACTTCTTATCTTTGGAATTCTGTCGGTGATGAGTTGTGGTTGTGAGTGAATGCATGGTGGGTTCCGGGTGCAAGCTAGGGCATTGGTTGGTAGCACTCGGGGCACTATAAGGACTGGTTTGAGGGATCCGTTGCAATACACTTCCGTACTAACCACAAGTCTAATGGGTAAGTACTAACTAAGGTATGGAGTGTTCCAAATCGAGGCCACCATTTGGAGATGGGTCAAGCAGCACCTGTGGGTGGATTGTACCGACGTGGCGCAAAAGGGGGTGCGACGTTAGCCGGGATGCAGCCCGGCGCGCCGGTGAAACCTAGAGTGGGTGGTTATCGCTTGGAGCATTTCATGCTGAGGTTTTGGCACGAGTTCCCGTGGTATGGGTCATCTCGTTACACTTTGGTGTTTGGGATGAGTGCGTGCCTTGTGGGTACAGTAGTACATCTATGATCAGAGTCATAAATCTTTTCGAAAAGTCGAGCCCACGGTCAAGGGAGGGTTGCGTGACATCCCACAGTTAGTCTACTTTTGATATGTTCGTGCATACTGGTTTGACATGTAAGGACTGTTGTGCGAGGAGGTAAAACGTACTCCCCGAGTTAGATGATGTTATTGTTGTTCATGTTTACTTTTCCGCATGATAAAACTTGACTACATTAACTGCAATAACTGAAAATGTACTTTTCCGCACTTTTAGCCAATTACCCTTCCTTTGTTATTATCTTGCATTATTACCTGCATTTGCGGTGGCTTGTTGAGTACTTTTTGTACTCATACCCGTTGAACACCTCAGAGGATGCCTACTATGAAGACGGTCTGGAGTAGCGACCCAGTCAAGTGAAAAGATCTTGAAGAAGGCGTTCGTCATGCAATTCAATTTTTATTATCATTTTTATTAAACTTTGATGTAATAAATATGGTCTGTGCACCATGAATACTGTCGTATGTACGATTGTCGCATGGTGAACCTCTTGTATTATTGTTTTTCTTATGAAATTCAATAATGTTTCGATTTCGTTAAATCGGGGCGCCACAAGATGGTATCAGAGCCGACTTGACTATAGGAAGCCAAACAGACCCGCCTAACCAATAGCTGCAGAAAATTATTTCTCAAAACCTACTTTATAAACTTAGTTCCTCTCCTCACTTTTCTTCAACTTGTTGTTTTGTATATGCCTGTCTACCAAGTCCACAGGTACTGCCGCCACTACGAGGGCTTCGTCTAGGAGCTCCGTATGATGCTCACCATCCTCGAGTTCCTCTTCGAGCCCGAATTCCAGGGGGGTGTACCTGGAGGAGTTCACCGGGCCCTGTGACGTTTCCCTCACCGTCCACGGCTCCGGAGAGCATCTGCCACCCTACACCACCGCGCTTGGGGGCCTGACTTTCGATGTCGCATGCCAATGCGTCGCTCTCCAGGAGCTTATGGAGCTGAGGATGATCTATGATGATCGTCTTCATAACTCGTCTTTCCGGCTTGTGCCGAAGCGCACTCCCTGCGCCTACCGTAGCATCTACCTCGGAGTTCACTCTGTGCATGATCCGGTCATGGCCCGGCAGTCGCGTCTTCTTCAGGCTATGGATGACCTCCATACTGAGGCGGTGCTCGACGCCGATGAGCACAATGAGGCGGTTGAGTTTCTTCGTGAGGAAATGAAGAACTTGATCCAACAAAACGGCGAGCTGCAGCGCAAGATTATGTAGCTGCAGAAGGACATCGCGGAGATGGTTCCCCTCCTCCTGAGGAAGAGGAAGCCCATCCGTGAGCCCGCCCCTCACCCCAAGAGGATCCCGCTACACCCCTCCACCGCCGGGCCTTCCACCGCCAGCGCCCCTGCACCACGCCCCGGCCTCGTCTCCGACCCATCATCGAGAATTTTCTCGAGCCCACCATCCCTCGGGAGCCGCTTACTCGTGGTTCCGAGAGCACGGAGACTGCCTCCAGTGGCGAGTAGACGATATTTATCATTGTTTGCTTAATAATTTTATGTGTGTGGTACTACCTGCAACAACTTATGTTGTAGGTAGAGTAAAATAAGAGCTTGGTTGTAATGAACACTTCCTACCACTTGGTTTACATATATACATGAGCCTTATGAGCTATTTTTGATTGTATTGTTGTTTCATCATCTTTTTGCCTTATAACATCGTATATTCAAAAGATGGCCGACCACCAGAACACCGGCTCCAACAACGGAGAAGGAGGAAGCCATGACGCGCCCGAGGGTGTTGTACCCAACTGGGGTGCAACGGGCCCACGACAGTGTGGGTCGCCATCCGCCAACCATCCCACCTTGGCGGAAATGATGGCGAACCAAAACCAACTAATCATCGCCCTCCTCACTCAAATGCAGCACCAACAAGCTCAGTTGGACTGTCTGCAAAATGGGGAGCCTGCCCCTGATGCACCAGCACCCGCACCCGCTCCCCAACTCTCAGAGTTCCTGCATGTGTGCCCGCTCATCTTCTCTAGCACCACCAACACCATGGAGGCCGGAGATTGGCTCCGCACCATTGGCAAGAAGCTGGACCTCCTCCCCTGCACCGACCGGGAGAGAGTGGCCTTCGCCACTCACCAGATCCAGGGTCCCACCGCAGAATGGTGGGACAACTACCACGAGTCCCAGCCGGAGGACCACGTGGTGACATGGGCGGAGTTCACCATCGCCTTTCGCACCGCCCACATCCCCGCCGGTGTCATCGCGGTGAAGAAGCAGGAGTTCCGTGACCTACACCAGGGCAGCCAGACCGTCATGCAGTACCTCCATGAGTTCAACCGTCTGGCTCGCTACGCACCGGAAGAAGTGCGGACCGACGCCCTCCGCCAGGCCAAGTTCCTCCGGGGACTTAAGGATGAGCTGTCCATCCAGGTCGTCGCCACCGACTACGCCGACTTCCAACGGCTAGTAAATAAATCGCTCATCCAAGAGACTGAGCAAAATAAGTTGGACCTCAAGAAGAGGAAGATGATCGCCTTCAAGAATTAACAGGCGAATTCCTAGAGGCCCCGCTTCGTTCCTCCACCACCAGAGCCCACCTACCATCCTCGGCTCGCCTACAGGCCACCTCACACCGCCGGTGGATCCAACGCTGGGCATCCCCACCCCGCTCCACCAGCTCCGGCCGCTCAGCCGACGCCCGCCGCCAAGGCCCCGATCTTGAAGGATCGCCAAGGGAGGCCGGTCATCTACTTCAACTGCCGGAAGGATGGGCACTATTCGCACCAGTGTCCTCACCCCAAGCAGCCCCAAGGCGCGGCACCCAACCAGGTGGTTCGTGCCCGCGTCAACCACATCAGCGCGGAGGAAGCTCAGGAGGCTCTCGAAGTCATGCTCGGTACATTTACCGCAAATTCCGTACCAGCTATGATTTTATTTGACTCTAGAGCAACGCACTCTTTCGTCTCGGAAGACTTTGTGAAAACCCACAACTTGGACGTGCTCCCTCTACCCATCCCCATGATGATTTCCACTCCATGCAATAATTCCCCATGATGATTGCCACTCCATGCAATAAAACCTTAGCCCACTTATACAGTCCTAAGGTTAAGATAGAGATCCAAGGAGTATTGTTCCGAGCCGAGCAACTCCTCATAAAGTGCACCAGACTCGACCTCATCCTAGGGATGGATTGGTTGATGAAGCACAAGGGTGTGATCGACTGTGCCAACAAGTCCGTCACAGTGACCAACCTAGAAGGCGAAGCCGTCACCTTTCGAATGACCGGTCGCAAACCCCTCGAAGCGTCCCTTCATTCGCTAGCCCTTGAAGAAGTACCCATAGTCAAGGAGTTCATGGACGTCTTCCCAGAGGACCTACCAAGAATGTCTCCCAAGCAGGACATCGAATTCAGAATCGAACTTGTCCCTGGGACCACTCCAATATCCAAGCACCCATACCGGATGGCCGCCAATGAATTAGCCGAGGTCAAGAGCAACATCGAAGACCTGGAGCAGAAAGGGTACATCCGACCGAGCTACCTCACCCTTGGGGTGCACCGGTTGCCATGAAAAAGGACAAGACTAAAAGGATGTGTGTTGACTATAGAGCCTTAATGACGTAACCATCAAGAACAAGTACCCATTGCCTCGGATTGACGACCTGTTCGATCCACTCAAGGGATCCACGGTGTTTTCCAAGATTGACCTCAGGTCAGGTTATCACCAATTGAGGATTAGAGAAGAGGACATCATACCCAAGACTGCCTTCACCTCCCGCTATGGACTCTACGAGTATACTATATTGTCGTTCGGACTCATGAATGCCCCGGTCTTTTTCATGAACATGATGAACAATGTTTTCATGGAGTTCTTGGATAAGTTCATCATGGTATTCATCGACGATATCCTCGTCTACTCCAAGACCAAGGAAGAGCACGAAACTCACCTCCGTCTGACCCTCGGAAAGCTAAGGGAACAGTAATTGTACGCCAAATACAGCAAGTGTGAATTTTGGTCGTCTGAGGTGAAGTTCCTCGGTCATGTCATATCTGCCGGATGAATAGTAGTGGACCCGACCACCGTGGAAGCAGTAACCAACTGGTTGCAGCCCATGAGCGTGACAGAGATCTGGAGCTTTCTCGTATTGGCTGGATACTACCGCCAATTCATCGAGAATTTCTCGAAGATCGCCAAGCCCATGACTAGACTATTGCAAAATGAGGTAAAATTTGAATAGACCCCAGATTGTGAAGAAAGCTTCCAGACCCTCAAGAAGAAGCTCGTGTCAGCCCCTATCCTGACTCTACCAGACATCCAGAAAGACTTCCACGTCTACTGTGATGCCTCTCGTCAAGGTTTGGGATGTGTCTTGATGCAAGATGGGAAGGTGATATCCTATGCCTCCCGACAGCTGAGACCGCATGAGCTGAACTACCCAACCCACGACCTGGAGTTAGCAGCCGTGGTCCATGCCTTAAAGATATGGAGACATTACCTTGTGGGAAATCGTTGTGAGGTCTTCACCGACCACAAGAGCCTCAAGTACATATTCACCCAACTGGACCTGAACCTCAGGCAAAGGAGATGGTTCGAAACTGATCAAAGATTACACTTGGGCATCCATTATCATCCCGGCAAGGCAAATGTGGTCGCAGACGCCCTTAGTCGAAAAGGGTACTGCAATGCCATCATGGTACAGGACCAAGCCTCCTTGCTTCACAAGGAAATGGAAAGGCTGAATCTAGGGATCACCACACGAGCATATCTCGTTGCCTTGGAGTCAAGACCTGTCTTGATAGACCAGATCTGAGAAAGGCAGAAGGAAGACCCGAACATCTTGGATATGCAACAGAACATGCGGAAGGGTAAAGCCCCCATATTCTCTGAGGACGAGCATGGGACCATCTGGTTCGGAAACCGGATATGTGTGCCCAACAAGCCTGAGTTGAAGACCCTCATCCTTCAAGAAGCCCATGATATTCTATACTCCATTCATCCCGGGAGTACAAAGATGTATCAAAACCTGAAAGAAAAATATTTATGGGTCAGCATGAAGAGAGAGATAGCTGAGTATGTGGGCAAGTACGACACATGACAGCGTGTCAAGGCAGAGCATCAAATACCTGCTGGACTATTACAACCTCTCAAGGTCCCTGAATGGAAGTGGGATGAAATAGGAATGGACTTCATCATGGGACTACCCAGGACCCAAGCTAGTCATGATTCTATCTGGTTGATCGTCGACCGACTCACCAAGGTGGCTCACTTCATCCCCGTCAAGACAACTTACATCGTCGCCAAGTTGGCCGAGTAGTATATGACCCGGATCGTGTGCCTGCACGGAGTTCCTAAGAAGATCATATCTAACCGCGGGAGTCAGTTCACCTCTAAGTTTTGGAAGAACCTTCAAGAGGAACTCGGCACCCGGCTGAACTTTAGCACTGCCTATCATCCACAGACCAACGGTCAAACCAAATGGGTCAACCAAATACTTGAGGATATGCTTAGAGCTTGCGCTCTAGACTTTGGCGGAATGTGGGATAAGAACTTGCCCTACGCAGAGTTCTCCTACAACAACAGCTATCAGGCCAGCCTACAAATGTCCCCGTTCGAAGCACTTTACGGGCGTAAGTGCAGAACGCCGCTGCTCTGGGATCAGACCGGAGAGTCGCAACTGTTTGGGACAGACATATTGAGAGAAGCTGAAGAGAAGGTCAAGATCATAAGGGACCGATTAAAGATAGCCCAGTCCCGATAAAAGAGCTACGCCGATAACCTTCGAAGAGACCTAACCTTTGAGGAGGGTGATTATGTATATCTCTGAGTCACTCCCCTCCGCGGCACTCAAAGGTTCAACATGAAAGGCAAGCTAGCACCCCGCTATGTCGGACCTTTTCAGATCCTCCGATGGCAAGGAGAAGTGGCATATCAACTTGAGCTGCCTCCATCATTGGCAGGAGTCCACAATGTGTTCCATGTCTCTCCGTTGAAGAAGTGTCTTCATGTGCCCGCCGAGCAAGCCGATCTTTAACAACTCAACGTCCAAGAAGATTTGACCTACATCGAGAAACCCATCAAGATCTTGGAAACCAAGGAAGGGTAACCAGGAGTCGTGTAGTCCGCTTCTGCAAGGTTCAGTGGGACAACCACCCCGCCGAAGAAGCCACATGGGAAAAGGAAGACGAACTGAAAGCCCAATACCCTGAACTGTTCGAGTAGCAATCCAATCTCGAGGGCGAGATTCTTTGTATGTCGAATCGGGATTCACTAAGACAGAAATAAGACAGAAAAAATGGTGAATTGGGGTAACACCCCAAATTTTCAAAGGAATAAAAATATTATTTAATCTAATTTCCTAGAATTTATTATTTTGGAAATACCTTTAATGCCCTCCTTCACCATTTTGAACTAAAACCTACATGAACTGGCCAAACCAAGAGCTCAAAATTTTTGTGGATGATCCCAAGGCCAAGATATATTTTTGAGAATTTTTACATAATTTTATCAGCCTTGGAAGTACCCCAAATATTTTAATCCATTTTCTGCAATTATTTTAAATCAGAAAACCTTTTAAACAGTAATGGCCCCCCTCCCTTTCTCTCCCTCCCGACCGGCCCAGCCCACTCCCTTCCTCGCGCCCGTACTGACACCCGGGCCCCACCCGTCAAAGGCCCCCCTCTCCGCGCCTGCGCGCCCGACTGCCTTGGCCCACCTGTCGGCGCCAACCGACCCCCTCTCACGACCGAGCCCGACCCCACCCGTCAGCCACCGCCCTTGTGCGCTCGCGCCCGCTGACCGCCTTGGCCCACCTGTCGGACCCATTGTCTACCTCCCGCCACCGCCCCCAAATTGCGCCGGCCGATGACCCCCGCCTCGGATCCACCTCGCTGCCCCCTCTTTAACCTGTCGCCATTAAACGGTCCCCCGCGCCCGGCTGACCGTTTCCCCTCGTTAATCCTCGCGATTACGCCCTGGGATCGCGCTGCGCGTGCATGGCCGAGCCCTCACCAGCGTGTTAAGTCCCTCCCTCGGCTTTCCTTGCATGTGAGCTCCACCGGTGGCCCTATTTAAACCCCCTGACCGTCCACGTTTGATCTCCCACGCTCACTCGCTGCGAGAATGAACAGAGCCCCTGCACTTCGGTTTTTTGCGCACCACCACCGCCCACACTCCGGTCACCACTCCCTGTCGCTGGTGACCTCTCCCGTCCTCTCCGACCACACCATTGTGACCGCACGGACGTCGCCAACCTCGGCCACTGCTCCGCCGACGACGAACCCCGCCGGAGCACCATCACCGACGAGGAACCCGAACCACTCCGTCGTCTACCCTCGCCGCCAACCGCGCTCCGTCAACCTCTTGCCTCACCTAAGGTACCTACGTGTTCCCCTAGGTGTCCTCTTTCCGTTTCTAGGCTTAGCTAGGGCCGCCGTCGCTCGCCGTAGCCCCTGGCCCGCTCGCCATCGCCAGAGAAGACGACCGGCACGGGTCGAGTACCCGTGCCGTGTCGGATTTGATCCCTACCGTGCAATCGCGATCGGATGATGCCTGTATCCCCACGTGCGTGATCTAATCCGCACCGTTGGATCTGATCGAAACGTTATCTTTTAATCCCGTGCGTCCGTTAGTCTTTAAAACCCGCATCGCATCTAGTCCGTCAGCCACCGCCCTCATGCGCTCGCGCCCGCTGACCACCTTGGCCCACCTGTCGGACCCATCGTCTACCTCCCACCACCACGCCCACAAATTGCGCAGGCTGACGACCCCCGCCTCGGATCCGCCTCGCTGGCCCCCCATCTTTAATCCATCACCATTAAACGGTCCCCCACGCCCGGCTGACCGTTTCCCCTCGTTAATCCTCACGATTACGCCCTGGGATCGCGCTGCGCATGAATGGACGAGCCCTCGTCAGCGATTTAAGTCCCTTCCTCGGCTTTCCTTCCATGCGAGCTCCGCTGGTGGCCCTATTTAAACCCCCTGACCGTCCGCATTTGATCCCCCACGCTCACTCATTGTGAGAACGAACAGAGCCCCTGCACATCGGTTTTTAGCGCACCACCGCCGCCCACATTCTAGTCACCACTCCCTGTCGCCGGTGACCTCTCATGTCCTCGCAGACCGCACCATTGTGACCGCACGGACCTCGCCAACCTTGGCCACCCCTCCGCCGACGATGAACCCCGCCGAAGCACCATCGCCGACGACGAACCCGAACCACTCCGTCGTCTAGCCTCACTGCCGACCGCGCTCCGTCGACCTCTCGCCTCGCCTAAGGTACCTACGTGTTCCCCTAGGCATCCTCTTTCCGTTTCTAGGCTTAGCTAGGGCCGCCGTCGCTCGCCGTGGCCCCTGGCCCGCTCGCCGTCGCTGGAGAAGACTACCGGCATGGGTCGAGTACTCGTGCCGTGTTGGATTTGATCCCGACCGTGCGATCGCGATCGGACGATGCCTGTATCCCCACGAGCGCGATCTAATCCGCACTGTTGGATCTGATCGAAACATTATCTTTTAATCACATGCGTCCGTTAGTCTTTAAAACCCGCATCGCATCTGGTCCGTCCATCGCGTACCGGTTCATCCTTTTAATCTCAGCCGTCCACGTCAACTTAACGCCCCCGCCTCACCTTCGCGCGTTGGATCTGGATCCAATGGTCCAGATTGGGTCGGACCACGCGCACAGTGCGCGGGTTCACCGTGGGCCTGGCTCACCGTGGACCCGAGGTGATTTTAAATTTAAATTAAATTCTAGAAACTGTTTTAAACGTGTAAAATTTATATCTGGCGCATTTGAACTCCAAAAATTATCATTTCAATTTCAGAAATTTGGTAATATTATTCTCTACACGTTCATACAATAAAAACAGTATGTTTACTTTGGACTTTCCATGTTTATTTAAATAGGTATTCAAATGCCCTTAGGGTAAAATGCTAATTCAATTATTTAAATTTCAAATAAAGTTTATATTTATTCTTTTCCTGTTAATATAATGAAACCACTAAGTTTTCTCTGAACCATTTATTTTAAATTAAATAGAAAACTTAAAGTGAGATTATTCACAATTAAAAACCCCTTATAAAAAGGACAATATCCCATTTTAGTTAATTTTAATTATTTATAAAAATAGATTTCAGAAACTTAAACAACTTGACTTTCTTTGAGTTAAAACCAAATTAAACCTATGTGCTTGTTGTGTGGCTTTATATTGTTTAATTGAATGTTGTATTTATTTTATTCTACTTTATTTTTATTGGGAAGACTATGACGCCGCCGAGGAACCGGAATACTTCCCGGAAGTCCCTCCCTCACCTTTCGCTGAACAAGGCAAGTCACCAAACAACATTTTTGAGCATATTGAACCCATGTTTTATTAAACTATCGCTAAAACACATAGGCTATACATGCATTAGTCCAATGAAAACCCTTACAATATATTTATTTAGGATCCCCCGACCTTGATGTGCAACCCAAGCCATGCTATCTCGCCTAACCTCCTTGTCACCATATGATTAGTATTATTAGCTAGTTTCCAATGTATTGACACGATCGCTATAGCATAAAAACAAGTCGTAGCAAAATGGTTCTACTATATGATCCCCGTTACTTCTTATCCTTGGAATTCTGCCGGTGATGAGTTGTGGTTGTGAGTGAATGCATGGTGGGTTCTGGGTGCAAGCTAGGGCATTGGTCGGTAGCACCCGGGGCACTATAAGGACCGGTCTGAGGGATCCGTTGCAATACACTTCCGTACTAACCACAAGTCTAATGGGTAAGTACTAACTAAGGTATGGAGTGTTCCAAACCGAGGCCACCATTTGGAGATGGGTCAAGCAGCACCTGCGGGTGGTTTGTACCGACGTGGCGCAAAAGGGGGTGCAACGTTAGCCGGGATGTGGCCCGGTTCACCGGTGAAACCTATAGTGGGTGGTTATCGCTCGGAGTATTTCCTGATGAGGTTTTGGCACGAGTTCCCGTGGTATGGGTCATCTCGTTACACTTTGGTGTTTGGGATGAGTGTGTGCCTTGTGGGTATAGTAGTACATCTCTGATCAGAGTCATAAATCTTTTCGAAAAGTGAGGAGCCATGCTGAATAGCGTGGGCCTCATGGTTCTAGAAGTGATGAGTCATTGTCAACGATAGTCAAAGAGGACTGAGGAAGAGAAGAGATCTGCTGTTTCATGGGCCGCGTGTGACTCAGGTACACGGGCAGCGAGCGACTGTCGGGCAGAGGAGGCTGCGAAGTCGGGCTGGCCCAATCCGGGTGCATGGGCCAGAAGCAGTAGAAGACCCACTGGGCTGTTGACCAGGACTGACTCAGGTACACGGGCGGTGAGCGATTGCCGGGCTGAGAGAGCTGCGGAGTCGGGCCGGCCCAATCCGGGTACCTGGTGCAAAGCTGGTGGAGGCTTTGTCAGTTTCGGCGTAAAACTGACAACCGTTGATTCTGTATCCGACTGTCCAGAAGAGTAGCTTCCGGATATGTCATCTGTTACTCTAGGCCCACAGTCAGTCAGTTGTGTCTGTAAAAATACCTAAGGGCAGTAGAGTCTTTTTCTGTATTTTTGAGTCTGTAAAAACCCTAAGGGGCTGGTAGAATATTCCTAGTGTTGGGCTGCCTATAAATAGCACCCCAATCCCTAGGGTTTGGACTACCCTTTTGCTGAAATTGAATACCACTCTATTGGGTCATTTTTGCCTCTCACGTTTTCTCTCTCTTCTCCTGCTCCCTGCTTGCGCCGCCAGGAAGTCCTCCCTGTATATTTAATGCCTTGCGTTTAATGTTGCAGTAAATGCTCCATTTCTTTGTGTGCTGCATCTGCTAAGTTTTAATGACTTGTTTTCATCTTCAAAGCAAGTTTTTCCTGTGATTTTTGAGGCTTTGGAGGCTTCGGCTGGGTGTGTTCTTCACGGTGGTAGTACTAGTTCTTGCTGTTGCAAGTAGTACTGCTTTGCTGTAGCTACAGTGTTCTGTAGCAGCTTTTCACCTTCTATTGCCCAGCTTTTTGATCGAAGTTGACAGTCTCTTTTACCTTTTTCTGAGTGTGTCTGGCGAAGCTCGTTTCTGTGCGAAGCCCCTCATCTCCGTGAGGCAGGCTTCGTTCAAACTTCCTTAAAGGCTTCGCTCAGACTTCGAACCTAGGTTTTTGTGTCCTGTGCTGCTAGCTTCGAAGTATTTTCTGAACGGACAGCATCGCATACTTCGATCGTCAGTGCGAAGGTACTCCGGCCCTAGCTGTTCGAAGTTCACACTTCGTTAAGTCCCGGAGTTGACTTCGAAGTTTGCCTTTTCACTTAGCTTCGCATTGATTTCTTAGTAGCCTGTCACCCTTCGCTTCTTTAATTCGAAGGTTGTCTGTTTGTGTGTTGTGTTCGAAGCTTTCTGTTCGAAGGTTGTGTTTCGAAGCTCTCGGTTCAAAGTTGTGTTCGAAGTTTTGTCTTCGAAGTGCTCACTTCGAAGCAGGCTCCGACTTTGTCACTTTGCTCCGAAGCTCTTGGTTCGAAGCTGTGTTCGAAGCCTTGTCTTCGAAGTACATACTTCGAACCAGGCTCCGGCACTGTTTTACTTCGCTCCGAAGTACACTTCGCTTCTTACCACTTCGAACTAGGCTAGACAGCGACACCTTCGGCATTTCGGACAGACTCCGTCACCAACCTCCGAAGCAGACCTCGGCGTGCGAAGGGGGCTTCGCCAAGTTCCGAACAGGAGACAAATTTGGACAGTAACTTCTCTTTTCATCTTACACATACTTAGATCATTTCATTGAGAAGTTTTAGGCCAGTTACAACTTGTTTATCTGCCTAGTTGCACCACTTTAGTTTTACTCTGTTTATCATCAGATGCTTCTAGGTTAGAAACCCTTAGACTTAGGCCTTCTGTTTATTTTCTGCTGCGTAGTATTTTTGAGGTGCGTTGGGTATTGGGAACAGGCCATTGATTCGAAAGAATTTTTAAGGCGCCCATTCACCCCCCCTCTGGTCGCTACTTTCGGTCCTACAAAAAGCCGAGCCCACGGTCAAGGGCGGGTTGCGTGACATCCCACAGTTAGTCTACTTTTGATATGTTCGTGCATACTGGTTTGACATGTAACGACTGTTGTGCGAGGAGGTAAAACGTACTCCCCGAGTTAGATGATGTTATTGTTGTTCATGTTTACTTTTCCGCATGATAAAACTTGACTACATTAACTGCAATAACTGAAAATGTACTTTTCCGCACTTTTAGCCAATTACCCTTCCTTTGTTATTATCTTGCATTATTACCTGCATTTGCGGTGGCTTGTTGAGTACTTTTTGTACACATACCCGTTGAACACCTCAGAGGATGCCTACTACGAAGACGGTCTGGAGTAGCGACCCAATCAAGTGAAAAGATCTTGAAGAAGGCGTTTGTCATGCATTTCAATTTTTATTATCATTTTTATTAAACTTTGATGTAATAAATATGGTCTGCGCACCAAGAATACTGTCGTATGTACAATTGTCGCATGATGAACCTCTTGTATTAATTTTTTTCTTATGAAATTCAATAATGTTCCGATTTCATTAAATCGGGGCGCCACAGAGAAGCACTGAGAATGCTTCTTTCGATGATGAATCTCCGTTACACCTAGACTTGCAGAAGGTGCGCTTCGACCCCAAATTTAGGACTTCAAAGCTGTGTAAGTACTCCGGAAAGGAAGATCCCGGAGAATTCTCATGCTCTTATGCTTTAGCTATCGAAGCTAGTGGAGGGGTCTGAGATACAATGGTGAAGTGTGTGGGATCGGAATGGCGACTAGAGGGGGTGAATAGGCGCCTCAAAAAAATCTCGTGAATTAGATGGCCTTTTCAAATCACCCAACGCTCCTCCAAATATTCAGATTCAAATTTAAACCAATCAAAACAAATCAGAGTGACAAACTTTTTCAAAAACTAGAATTCAGTCTTGTTTAGCGATTGAAGTATCGAAGTACTCTGTCGACAATTGAAATATCGAACTATAGCGAGTAGATCGGTAGCTGGATGATCGACAGTAGTAAATCGGTGTTTAAAACTCCAAAACAAACCGCAAGCTCAGAAATCTTCTCTAACACTTGCTATTACCACTTTGAGCCAAAACTAGATAACAAGGATGATTTAATTTGATTCAAATGAAATCAGTTTCGCTATACAAAACTTTTCAGATCATTTCAAAAAGATTTTAATTAAAACATCACAACTTCAGAAAATTTCAGGATGACGAATAGTGCCAAACAGTTTTGATACAATTCAGAATTCAGATTGCAAGATTAAATCAGTTCAAGTTTAAAGATTTAAATTTCACTCTTGAAGTTAGATTAGATTTGCAATTAGACTTCTCAAATGTTTCTGTTTTACTGACTTTGAAACTAATCTTTAAATTTGATCAATACAACACAACTACTCATGGACTACTTCAAATAAACATGAACACACAAAATAACTACTCAAGGCTAAATCATCCAAATCTGTAAGCAAAGATGAAGAGGCTTAATGCAGTAGAATAGCTTCACTAATCAGTCAATTAATGAATCCATAACTGATTTGCACTTGGCAAATATCAATCATTGTGGTTGAGAATAATATGCACAAAATTTTCATCAACACAGGAAAAAATGTTTGTACTGATTACTATTTACTGAATGACAAAATAGCAGAAAATTTCAACTGAATATCAATTGCAAGAACTGCAATGTGCACATTCCAGAACTGCTTTGTTCAGTATTTTATTTTTATATCCAAATCAGATTGACACAAACTGCAACAATATATTGTTTGAACTGAAGAAATTCTGCAACTGAACATAATCTAGACAACAAACCACCTCACTGATGGTGAACGGCTCCTGTTGTCGACAACTACTGTAGAATCATTGTCACTTGGTCAAGCAATCAGATGAAAAAGATGAACAGATGAGAATTCAATTCAATGGCTCAAGTTATCGATGCAAGATCTGAAGCACTGATAAAAATCTGAAGAACTGAACACTGGCACAGCACACTGCTTGGATGCATTCAATTCATAGAAATCCTTAATCTAAATAGTGCTAGGTGAAGTAACTAAATATCAATTTAAAGATGTTTTGGAGCAGAAAAACAAATCTATAGTCCCACAAAACTAACTGCTAAGACTCAGAGAATCAGAAATAAAAACTGAAGATCTGCTGACAAATCACATACAAGACAGCATAATCATTTCTAAAAGTACTCATAAATCTTCAGAGCAACACAAAGAGTATCAAACTGAACCATCAACATTAGAGACCACAAAATCTTCACTCAAAGTTGAATTACAATCTGGGCAAACTGTAGCAAACAATTAGCAATTCTGAACCAACCAGAATCAAAAACAGTCCTCAGTAAAACAGTGCCTCAGATTCACTTCAAAATAAATTTCAGTTCCAGAGTAGTGCTTGAAAGTTTATCTAAAAGAATATTCTATTGTATACATCAGCACTGAACTGCTTAATCAGAATCAGAGAAGTGATTGGATTCAACGTCCATAAATCAATTCATTGATATATCAAATAGCTCAAAAATAAACCAAAATAATTTGTTCATCCTTCAACCATGATATTAGTAAAGAAACAATCCAAGAATCAGCCAAGATGCTGATAAACAATGGAAGCAACATTTTATCAAACATGTAGCATGCTAAACCAAAAACTGAAATAGTTGATCCAGAATATTTTTCAGAACTGTGATGCCTATTTTGATCAGCAAAAAAAATCAAGAAGATATTGCAGAAATCACTTGCAACTTTCAAAAATGAAACATTCAAACTATCCCCAACAAAAGTTGTATAAACCTCAACATCAAGTTCTGCAGTCAATTCACCAGAAAATAGTTCACAAAAACAAATTCAGCCAAAGAAAAAACCTGCAAGTGCTCATCCTCCATTTCACATCGAACCCCTCGATGCACTCAAACCAATACTCCATCGCTCGATCTCTCAAATGCTCATCCTTTTCAATCACTCATCATCCAGACAGAAACCACCCTTGGTTTCACAAAGTGTTTCCCCCTTGTGCTCGAAAGAGTTGTTCTACGTTGGTTCTGGTCTTTGAAACCAGGATCAATTGGATCTTAGGAGCAATTGAGAAGGAAGTTCGTGAGTAACTTCCAAGGGACCTTCGTGCCCCCTATGTCTACCGAGAGTCTTTTTCAGGTGAAGTAGCAACTTGGAGAAACTTTGTGGCAATTTTTCAAGCGCTTCGCTCATACGAAGTCACAGATAAGAGGGTTTTCTGCATCATCTGTAGTTGATGCAGCTCGGGAAGGAGTCACAAATGCAGGCCAACTCGACAAGCTTCACCGAAAGCATATTTTCTCAGTAGCGCAGCTAATGGCCTACTTTGAGGAGTATGCTAGGTCGGAAGAAGGATGGCTCTGAAGGACGGCTTCGTCTTCGCCAACCGTCCTTGAAGAAGTCAAACTTGAAGTGAATACTTTGACTCCATCACAAGGGTACCACCTCGATAGCAACTAGCATGACGAACGAAGAGGGTGAAAGCATCCTTACTCCAAAATTTTAAACATTGCCCCCTCTTCATCCAAATTGCCCCCTAAAAATCAACAAGCTCCGGGAAGCAAGGGCAGCGGCTGGAGGCCACCAAGGAAGCCAACTGGCATAGGCCAAGCCTTCTTCTGTTGTGTACACGGTGAGAATCGAAGCCATGCTACCGATGCATGTAAGTCTATACTAGCTCTGCGGAGCGAGTACCTCGAGAGGAGCTTCGGTCGAGGCACTACTGACCGAGCCCCTCCCGAGACACGTCCGGAGCCGGTGCACACTGTTGGACATTTAGACAGCTTCGAAGCCCCAAGATAGCCTTCAGTGGCCAGTGTTATGCCACCTCCGAAGTAAGAAGATACACAAGACCACGGCATGCGAGTAGTCCTCCCCATCTACGGAGGAGGAACCTTGGGCAACATGTCAAAATGGCAACGGTGAGAATATGTTCGTGAAGTATGGAATATTGGGACCTCCTCGTCGGCTACTGAAATGCCCGAGTGGTCTGACATGCCTATATC
The DNA here is from genome assembly GCA_019279435.1 of Zizania palustris. Classification (NCBI taxonomy): domain Eukaryota; kingdom Viridiplantae; phylum Streptophyta; class Magnoliopsida; order Poales; family Poaceae; genus Zizania; species Zizania palustris. The sequence continues at coordinate 40,324,837 of JAAALK010000282.1, read as the reverse complement.
TTTCTCTATAGCCGATGCAGCGGGTATTAAATTTCCTCATGTGGACCCCCTTGTTATCACTACTGACATTGCAGTAACGGAGGTCTGGAGAGTGTTGGTTGATGGTGAAAGCTCTGTAGATATTATCTTCGTCTAGACCTTTGACCAGTTGTGCATCCCGTGGAAGTATCTACTTCTAACAGCTCGTCCGCTTCAAGGCTTCGCAGGCACTCCTCTCGATGCCCTCGGCCAAATAGGCCTCGAGGTTGCCTTCAGAGAGGGGCTCTTGGCTAGATCGGAGAAGGTGATATTTGATGTTGTCGATGCCTCCTATGCCTATAATGTTATCTTTGGAAGGGGAATGCTAAATCAATTCGGAGTTGTGGTGCATCACAATTATCTATGCCTGTAGATGCCCACACAAGGAGGAGTGCTTACAGTCCTCGATGACCAAGTTGTAGTGCGCATGGCAGAGTATGGCCATGGTCCACACCTTGTTCATAGATAGATAAATAATGTGCAAGACCATTCGGAGGAAGCCCCTATGTCAAGCGATTTCTCGAAGATATCCTTCCCCAGACCAAGCCCCAAAGGTGAAATCATAACGAAGATCATTGTTAAGGACGACAAAGACTATCCCTTCCAATTTGGCGAGGAATTGCCTCCGGAAATTGCTACTTCACTGGAAAAAGTAGTTAAAGAAAACTCGGATGTCTTCGCCTAGTCCGATGAAGATATTCCCGGAGTCGACAAAAGTATCATTGAGTATAGCCTACTCTTCAACCCAAGGGTTCGACCTATTCGCCAGGGGCTCCGCAAATTGTCGAAAGAGAGGGTGGACCTTGCTAAGGCAGAGGTGGAGAAATTGTTGAAGGCCGGGATCATTAGAGAAGTGGCCCATACGGAGTGGTTAGCCAACCCCATCTTCGTCAAAAAAAGCCTCCGGCAAATGGCGCATGTGCATTGACTTCACATCCCTGAATAAAGCATGCCCATGTGACCCCTACCCCATGCCCCGCATTGATCAACACATCGACTCCACTGCTGGCTCTGAGCTTTTAAGCTTCCTCGATGTGTACTCCGGATATCATCAAATATGGATAAAACACGAAGACGAAGCCAAGACAACCTTTATAACTCCTTTGGGAGTCTTTTGTTATGTTAGAATGGCCTTTGGCTTAAGAAACACCGGGGCGAATTTTTCAAGGTTAATTGCTAAGGCTCTAAGTCATCAGATAGGTCTCAATGTCGAGGCCTATATGGATGATATTGTAATAAAGAGTGCTTTGAAGCACCAACATAGTTTAGACTTAGCAGAAACTTTTGAGAGCCTCCAAGCATGTGGAGTTCGCCTCAACCCCCAAAAATGTATCTTCGGGGCTCAAGCTAGAAAATTGCTATGGTATTTAGTCTCGAGGAGGGGGATCGAAGCTAGCCCAACATAGATAAGTGCATTGCAAAGAATGGCTCTGACAAAAAATTTGAAGCAAGTCCAGAAGCTTGTCGGATGTCTCGCAATCCTTAGCAGATTTTTGGCAAGGTCCACAAAGCGGAGCCTCCAAATATTCAAAGCCTTAAAAGGGTCCGAATATTTTGCATGGACACCGGAGTGCTAGAAGAGTTTCCATGATATCAAAGACTATCTTGGCAACCTTGCAACACTCATTGTGCCCATCACAGATGAAACTCTTCTTCTCTATCTTGCATCTATAGGCTACGTTGTCAGTATGGTCCTTGTTTGAGAAATGGATTTCAACGGGAAGTTGGTTCAGAATTTGATCTATTTTATCTCAGAAGCTTTATCCGGAGCAAAAAATTGGTACTCTGAGCTGGAAAAGTTTACTTATGCCTTGGTAATGGCTGCAAGGAAATTACAACATTATTTTCTGGCACATAATGTAATTGTACCAACTTCTTATCCTCTGGGATATATGCTCCGAAGCAAGGACTCCACGAGGAGAATTGGAAAATGGGCCATTGAGTTAACCCTCTTTGGTATCTCCTTCGTAGCAAGAACAACAATCAAGTCACAGGTGGTGGCTGATTTTGTCATGGAATGGACTCCGTCTGCAGTATGGGCTCCGGGAGAATCAAATGAAGGCATATGGACCATATACTCTAATGGAGCTTTTCAAGCATCCGGAGTAGGTGCTAGAGCGGTCCTAATCTCGCCATCGGGGCAGAAAGCAATGTACTCCGCAAGGCTCGACTTTAAGTCCACCAATAATATTACGGAGTACGAAGGAATTTTGTTAGGTCTTCACAAGGCACGTGCCCTTGGTGCTACAAGAGTTGTTATAAAAACAGATTCCCAAATTATAGCAGGGCACGTTGATAAAAGTTTCTAGGTTCGACATCCGCAACTTGCTAAATATCTAGCAAAATCTGCAAGACAGAAGTAGCATTTAAAGGGATCTCTGTTCGGAGCATCCCACGAGCCAATAACATACAAGCAGACATCTTGGCAAAAGCTACTGCCAGAGCCCTAGATATCCTGGAAGGGGCTTTTTATGAAGAGCTTGCCTTCCTTTCGGTGCCCCAACTCCCTCATGCGGAGGTTCTTTGCATACCAAGCACCGATTGGCGGAGTTCAATCATAGATTTATTGCAAGACGATGCTAATAAGCCCAAAGGCCCAATGCTTACAAGACTACCGTTAAGAGCCTAGAACTATCATATTGTCAATGGTATTTTATACAATCCAGAGTATGTTCTCCCCTAATCCAATGTATTTCCCAAGCCGAAGGCCAAGACATACTCTGAGAAATACATGAAGGCCTTTGTGGTAGCCATCTTGCCCCTCGAGCTTTAGCAGGCAAAACACTTCGCCAGGGACTCTATTGGCCTACAATAGTAGCTGATGCGGAGGCTTTAGTCCGCACTTGCCAAGGTTTTCAATGGATGGGAAAACGAAGTCATCGTCCACTAGCACCTCTTCAAGTTATTACTCTGGTGTGGCCAATGGCCCGGTGGGGAATGGATCTTATCGGCCCTTTCCAAATGGCAAAGGGCAGTCCAAAATTTGCAGTGGTAGCAATTGATTATTTTTCTAAGTGGGTCGAAGCAGAACCCCTCGCCGCTATCACTACAAAGAATGTGCAAAACTTTTTTTGGTAGAATATTATTTGCAGATTCAGAGTGCCCAGATAGCTGACAATTGACAATGGCACTCAGTTCGATGTCGAACCCTTTAGGGAGTTCTGCGAAGGTCTTGGTATTGAAATGTGCTTTGCAGCTGTCCTTCATCCCCAATCCAACGGAGCCGTTGAGCGAGCTAATGGTAATATCTTGTCAGCCTTGAATCAAAGAATAGTAGGATTAGCGAAGGGGCTATGGACCGAAAAACTTCCGAAGATTTTGTGGTCCATTCGGACCACTCAAGAAAGGTCCACATGTTTCACCCCTTTCAGATTACTATTCGGAGATGAAGCCATGAAGCCGACGTAGCTTAGAGGAGAATCCCTCCGCACCATCAAACCTAAAATGGAAAATGAAAGACAGACTTCGCTGGACTTAACTAAAGAAAAAAAGCTTCGAGCTGTTGCTAACCTAATGAAGTATCAACATAAGACGAAGACTTGGCATGAACCGAAAGTAAAGCTTAATAATCTTAAACCGGATCATTTAGTATTGTGAAGCATTATTGCTCTAGGGAAATTAGGAAATAAATGGGAAGGACCGTATATAATCCTACGATCAGGACGCCCCAGATCTTTTAAATTAGCTAATTTAGAAGGTGAAGAATTGAAGCATGCATGGCATGCGGAGCACCTTAAGCGATACTTCGCTCAGGGACTCCTTGTAATCATTTGTAAACACTTTATAAATGAATAAAGCTTATGGTTCGAATAATGCGTGCTTCTCAAGATGATTCCTACCTCTAGTGGACGCACTAGGGGAACGGAGTTGATTGCGGAGGTAAGTATTATTCATTTGAACCTAATTTACGGACTTCCAGCCACCGGCTCGAAGCATTCGTCAAGGTGGGAAAGTACCATGAAAAATGGATTCCGAGCCACCAGCTTGAAAACATCCGTAAAAAGAGTCCAAAGAGACCAAATCATACGGATTCCAAGCAATCGGCTTGAAAGCATCCTAAAAAGAGTCCAAAGTGACCAGAATTATCGGATTACAATACATCCAAAAAAGAGTACTAAGCTACCATTTACGAATTTCAGACCAACTAGTTCGAAGAGACCTATGAGGTTCATAGCAACCATCTATTTGAATTTTGAACCATCAGTTCTTAATTCTTATTTAATATAATAAGGGACTCCAAGCCTTTGAAAATAAAAGTTATTGAAATTGTACTCTTAGCAGGCATTACAGTCATTGTGCGTAACCATCTTCGCTTGAAAATCGAAGGTGCTTACCCTCAAATAGGGGCTAGGATATAATGAGACAATTTCTAAGCATTTCAGTTATATTACTCAGTAAATTATATTACACTATGTTGGACCGAAATAGGCAACCAGAGGGGGGTGAGTGGCAGCTTTTAAAATTGCAGAGTAAAACTAGCCTTTTGTTTTAAATTCTGTCTCCTATGGGACAGGCTTCGAACACACCCTTCAGAGGTCTGATTCGGAGGTATTTTACAGCTCTAATTCTAGGCTTCGCAAGGAGCAAAAGTCCGAAGTCAAGAAGAATTCACTCACACCGACAAACCCAAAAACACAACTCTGCAAGGAAAGTACAGGCTTCGCACACAAGGTGCCTTCGAGCAGGCTTCGCACTTTACACTTCGCAGGAGTAAGTTTCCCTCTAAAGACTTCGAACAGATACTCCGCACTAGCAACTTGTACTAGGGTTCATATTTCGAAGGGCAGAAAGCAGACAAGACAGACTGCAACAACGACTTCGATTGAGGAAGGAAAACAGGCTTCGAGCCCAACTTTACTCAGTACTTCGCTAGTAATCAGAGAGGACTTGCCTCTAGTTTACACAGAGCGAACATACAATGAAAAACTCACAACTCAAGTACAAACACAATGCAAGCATACTTCATAGAGAGGAGACAGACCCAAACCTTAGGCTGAACCAGAATGAAGTGCAGCCCAAAGACTTCAACACTTACAGTGCAAAACAGGAATACAAGTTCAAGCAATACACAAAGAACAGAACGAAATTTTCATTGCATGAACAGGGAACACAAAAGACTCATAGTGCTGAGTACATGAATGTGGTTGCTAGTTCTGGGAGTTCTAAAAATGGTCCCCAAAGTGTTACCGTGACCTAGCCAGCCTTCTCTATTTATAGGAACTATTCAGCCATCCGAATAGACTACTAAACCCCTAGGGTTTACACGGTTTTTGTCTCAGCCAGACAAGTGGGTACAGATGGTAGTCTACTTTTCTGGAGGCTTATTTTATCAGCTTCGCAGAGGAGACAACATCAGTTTTGCAGAGCAAACACGGTCAGCCTTTGCACAGTTGGAATCTTCTGAAGCCCCCTTCGCACACGAAGTGTATAGAAGCTTCGGTGACATGCTTCGAGCTAGAGGCCATTGCTTCACCGAAGTCAGTCTTAGATATAGTGATGGTTTTGAGCCGAAGCAGTAAAAGCTCTTGACCCTTCGCACCATCACCTCCAGAGTGGACCACCACGACTTCGCAGCTACTCCCAACTCGAACTCTATCAGTCCATGTACCGAAGCCCTACATGGCCGAAGTACCTCAAGTCAGCCACACTCCAAAGCCCCACCTTCGGAGTACCATCGGCACCTTCCGAAGTCCCTCCGTCTAAGGCCTCCGCATAAAGCATATCCATAAGAACCCCTTCGCAGTGTCTCAGCCCCGAGCACACTCTATGAATACCCTTATCCGGACAATGCCTTCGATGCACTTTGACTTCCGAGACCTTCAGGTGTCCCTTCGAGTGCCTCCATTCGTAGCAAACTTCGAACGCATTTCCTCAATGCTGAGGACTTTGTCCACCATATTCGAAGTCACTCCTTCTGAAGTAACCTTCGAAGTGCCTCGCCTCCGAGGACTTTGCCTCGGGGTACTTCAGCTAGAGCCACCATCCGCACTTTCTGCCCTCGCCTGGCGCATCTTGACCCGAGGTCCGACCTCGACCCCACGCAGCCTTCGTGACTGAGCTCCCCACTCGACAGGCATCAAGCCTCTCTCTTGACCCAGGTTCACTCGATGCGAACCGTCCGTCACCTCCGAAGTCACTTGCGCACTACCGACAAGAAGACAAGATTATCTAGTACCCCGAAGACCTTACCGGTAAACAACCTTCGGTACACACTCCGATGTACCTCCCAAAGTACCGAGACCTTCTGTACCACCATGTCATCGTTCTCTACCGGACCTCTTCGACAGACACACTCCACTGCACAACTGCAGCCAGTAACCTCTGAACCCTTCGGTAAACACCTCCGAACCCCTTCAGAGGGACCCCTTCGCCCAGAAGAGAATTTGTTAATCACTCATCACAGACTTGAAACCAAGGCACATTTCAACTTTGTTTCTCAATCTCCCCCTTGATGAGTGCATTGACAACCAAATTCAAGTTCAAGAAAATTTGAAAGTTTTCAGCACACAAGTGATCATAAAAACACAGAACAGAGCCAAAACATGTCACTTGATAAATGGATTTCTATTGACTTGACTCATAGAAAGTCATTTGGCAATAAGTCAAAAAATTTCTCCCCCTTTGAGCTTCATCACTTGATCTCTCCCTTAGGTAGGCAACTCAGGCACTTTCTCCCCCTTTGGCAATGCAAGAATCAAGGAGCAAGAGAAGATTCAAGGCTTCGAGATGATGAAAAGTGTGAGATCATAAGGTGCAAGAATATGCCAAATCATAGTGTCGGGCTCAGATGCTTAGCTCAAGTTAATATATTTCAAGTTCAATGTTTGATGCATGAGTTTTTCAAATTGTTGAAATAAAAGCATCACCACTTAGACTAGTCATCTAGACAAGTGAAAATGGGAACTGCAAAAGCTAATCAATTTCTACCCAGGAAAGCAAGTCCAATTTCATGGAGTGTTTAGCAAACTTGATAAGCAAAGGATTCATATTTTGCACTTCTTTTTATATTGCCAGGGGTTATTTGCTCATCCACCTTATGATTTCCAACCATGCCAAGCCTAGGTCAAGAAAGACCATCAGAAGCTTAAGACAGTGATTTTGGCAGACACCAAGTTATCCCAATTCATACCAAGGTGCTATGGTAAGCAGTCTAGAATAACGTAGTGCGACAAGCAAACCCGCCTGGATCTTTTCATTTTTAGCACATAAATCATGGATATTGATTTTTGTTGTGTAACATTTGTTGTATGAGTCCATGAATAGTGGTATTATTTTCAAGTTGAAATTTTGCATCTATAGTAAAGGATTCTAGCTACCAGGCAGAGAAAGGATAGCTAAAGCAATTATGTACAACACATGCTAAACACCAGACTAAGCAGTGATCAAGTTTGAATTTTGTAAATGAAAATCATGCTCATGTTGAAGTTAGATATATTAAATAGAGCTGAGACATCATGATAATGACAATCATGCGAAGGCATATAAAAGCAACTAAGTGCATCAACAAATCATCATAAGGAAGCCAATGCAAAGTAATTAAATCATGTTCCCCTCACAAAATGTCATAGGGAAGACAAATACCAAGTTCCCCACGCAAAAAAGCAAAACGTGATGTATCAAGGGGTTTGGTGAAAATGTCGGCAAGTTGGTTCTAGGTATCAACATATTGAAGCTCAATGTCACCCTTCTCATTGTGATCTCTGAGAAAATGATATCTCACATCAATATGTTTGGTTCTAGAATGCCGAACCGGGTTGTTTGCAATGCAAATAGCGCTAGTGTTATCACAAAACATTGGAACACTCTTATAGTCTAACCCAAAATCCCACAAAGTGGAGACCATCCACAAAATCTGTGAGCAACAGCTAGCTGCACCAACATATTTGGCCACAACCATATATTGTGCAACGCTAGACTATTTGCGAGAAGATCAGCGAACAAGAGAAGTATCTAGAAAATGACAAGTACCAGAGGTACTATTTCTATCAATTCTACACCTAGCAAAATCTGCATTTGAATAACCATGAAGACACAAAGAAGAAGATGCAGAATACCAAATGCCAAATTCTAGGGTATGCTTGAGATACCTGAGAATTCTCTTTACTGCTTGGCGGTGTGAAGCTCGTGGCGAAGCCTAAAAACGAGCGCACAAACATACGGTGAAGTGTATGTCCGGCCTCGTAGCAGTCAAGTAGAGGAGGGAGTTGATCATGCTGCGGAACTCTTTATGATCTATGGCTTCTCCATCCTCGTCAGGATCCAATACTACAAATGTATCCATTGGAGTGGCGAGGGGTTTGCATCAGCGATGTCAAACTTCTTAAGCAGGTCATTGGTGTACTTCGTCTAGTGGACGAAGGTACCTTGTTTGCTTTGCTTGATTTGCAAACAAAGGAAAAATGTGAGTTCGCCCATCATGGACATCTCGAACTCCCTACTCATAGTTTTTGCAAACTCCGCAACCAAAGAATGAGAAGACCCACCAAAGATGATATCGTCAACATAAATCTGAACTAGGAGAAATTCTTTGCCATGGTTGAGAGTGAAAAGGGTTTTATCAACTGATCCCATCAAATACCCTCGCTCAAGCAGAAAAGACTTAAGTCTGTCATACCAAGCCCGAGGGGCCTTCTTGAGTCCATAAAGAGCCTTATGAAGTTTAAGGACTTTATGTGGATATTTGGGGTTTTCAAATCCAGGGGTTGTTTTACATAAACATCTTCGCCTATGAAGTCATTTAGAAAAGCACTCTTGACATCCATTTGATACAGTTTGAAACCACAGGATGTCGCAAATGCAAGAAGAATTATAATGGCCTCGAGACGAGCAAAAGGTGCAAAAGTTTCTATAAAATCAATCCCTTCTAACTGAGAATAACCCTGAGGCACAAGTCTAGCTTTGTTTATAACTACATACCCATCCTCTCCTTGTTTGTTTTTGAAAATCCATTTAGTTCCAATGAAATTAACATTAGGAGGGGATCTACAAGAGTCCAGACTTGGTTTCTCTCAAAATTTTCAAGTTCTTCATGCATGGCATTGATCCAACTAGAATCAGATAAAGCATGAATCACATCTAAAGGCTCGAAAGAAGCAACAAATGCAGAATCAATGAAATGAACATGAGAACGTGTTACCCTTTGATCAAGCTCACCAATGATCTACTCGGGGGGATGCATCCTTTGAATGTGATGAGGAGCCTCACGGCGGGATGCAGTATCCCACTCAACTTTCATCGGTGAGTGGTCCAAGATGACCAATGTCGAGGTACTAGCTTCGGGGCCTCTTGCTGAAGTGATCGAAGCGGGGTCGGCTTCAGGGGTCGATGTCGAGGGTAGTAGGGGTTCATCCTCGAAATCTCTGGTATCTTCATCTTCGAAGATGGTCTGCTCCATATCGTGTTCATTTGCCTATTTAAAAGAAGAGCTAACACAGGGGTTGATTCATCAAAAGTCACATCACATAACTCGATGATAGTGTTAGTTTCCAAATTAAAAACATGATACGAGTGACCATGAGTTGTATAACCCAAAAAGATCCCGTCTGAAGAACGCGGCTCAAATTTGTACAAATTACCACGTTTTAGAAAATGAGTAACTTTGGGCTGTCTCCCAATCCCAAAATGCAGCTCATATGAAGTCAAATTCAAAATTGAGCGTAGAAAAATTTGGTTTGAGATGTAACAAGAAGTGTTCATGGCCTCAGCCTAGAACACAACTCTGCAAGGAAAGTGCAGGCTTCGCACACAAGGTGCCTTCGACCAGGCTTCACACTTTACACTTTGCAGGAGTAAGTTTCCCTTTGAAGACTTCGAACAGATACTCTGCACTAGCAACTTGTACTAGGCTTCGTATTTCAAAGGGCAGAAAGCATACAGGATAGACTACAACAAGGACTTTGACTGAGGAAGGAAAACAGGCTTCGATCCCAACTTTACTTAGTGCTTTGCTAGTAATCAGAGAGTACTTGCCTCCAGTTTACACAGAGTGAACATACAATGAAAAACTCACAACTCAAGCACAAACACAATGCAAGAATACATCGCAGAGAGGAGACAGGCCCAAAACTTAGGCTGAACCAAAATGAAGTGCAGCACAAAGACTTCAACACTTACAGTGCAAAACAGGAATACAATTTCAAGCAATACACAAAGAACAGAACGAAATTTTCATTGCATGAATAGGGAACACAAAATACTCATAGATTTTAGTACATGAATGTGGCTGCTAGTTCTGTGAGTTCTAAAAATGGCTGCCCAATGTTTTACCTAGACCTAGCCAGCCTTCTTTATTTATAGGCACTATTCAGCCCTACAAATAGACTACTCTACCCCTAGGGTTTACACTGTTTATGTCTTAGCCAGACAAGGGGGTACAGATGGTAGTCTACTTTTATGGAGGCTTCTTTGTCAGCTTCGTAGAGAAGACAACATCATCTTTTGTAGAGCAGACACGGTCAGCCTTTGCAGTCTTGGAATCTTCTAAATCCCCCTTCACACACGAAGTGTGTAGAAGCTTCGGTGACACGCTTCGAGCCAGAGGCCTTTGCTTCACCGAAGTCAGTCTTCGATATAGTGATGGTTGAGCTGAAGCCATCAAAGCTTTTGAGCCTTTGCACCATCACCTCCGGAGTTGACCACAACGGCTTCGTAGCTACTCCCAGCTCAAACTCTATCAGTCCATCTACCGAAGCCATGCATGGCCGAAGTACCTCAAGTCAGCCACACTCCGAAGCCCCACCTTCGGAGTACTTTCGGCACCTTCTGAAGTCACTCCGTCCAAGGCCTCCACATGAAGCATATCCATAAGCACCCCTTCATAGTGTATCATCACTGAGCAAACTCTACAAAGACCCTTATCCGGACCATGCCTTCGATGCACCTTGACTTTTGAGACCTTTAGGTGTCCCTTCGAGTGCCTCCATCCGGAGCACACTTTGAACGCCTTGCCTCAATGTTGAGGACTTTGTCCACCAAACTTCAAAGTCACTCCTTCCGTAGTAACCTTGGAAGTGCCTCGCCTCCGAGGACTTTGCCTCCGGGTACCTTCAGCCAGAGCCACCATCCGCACTTTCTGCCCTCGCTTGGCGCATCATGACCTGAGGTCCGACATCGACCCCACACAGCCTTCGTGACCTAGCTCCCCGCTCACCTAGCATCAAGCGTCCCGCTTGACCTAGGTTCACTCGCTATGAACTGTATGTTGCCTCTGAAGTCACCTGCGCACCACCGACAAGCAGACAAGATTTTCTAGAACCCCGAAGACCTCACCGGTAAACAACCTACGGTACACACTCCGGTGTACCGCCCAAAGTACCGAGCCCTTTGGTACCACCATGTTATCGTGCTCTACCGGACCCCTCCGACAGACACACTCCGCAACACAACTACAGCCAGTAACCTCCGAACCCTTCGGCAAACACCTCTAAACCCCTTCAAAGGGACCCCTTCGCCCAGAAGAGAATTTGTCAATCACTCATCAAAAAATTGAAACCATGGCACATTTCAACTTTGTTTCTCACACTAGGAAAAATCAGTGTCTATGCCAAGAAGAAAGTGAAGGCCCCTTTGATCCCTAGAGCTAAACTCGGAGTTAGCCCGACTTCGAAGGCGACTTGTCCCAGAATGCAGAGTCTTCAAAACAATGTGTTTAATCCATTTCCCTTCTTTGAAGCTCAGAAATCTCTTTGTTCTTGCTGAAGCTCGGCCCAAGTCTGAAGTCGTTCGGGGCTACTCTTTGCTTGCTCCTTATCAGACCACTCTTCTTTGGACCAATCAACATCTTCCGAAGATGAAGATGCTATATTTACAACTTCTTCTTCCCCCTTCTCCTCCTTAATGTAGGCTAATATTTCATTACATATTTCAGGTATAACCTCTCCATGGCTCCCTCGAGGAATTGAAAATCGAGGACACCTGTGAGGCCTTAAAGCTTCGAAGGTAGCCCACTGTTGGCGGAGCCCTTCATTAACCTCTAATACTTCAAGTTCATCCAAAAAAGGTCGGAAATCCTAAAAACATTTCCAAATAAGTCTTTTTCATTACAAAGAAGACAAAATCATAAGTTTTTACATAACGGAGCCCTAAGGAGAACTAGAGCTTTGGGTCTAAAGGAGGTTTGCTGCTTGAAGGTTGTGTCCGCATTTTCTTTTGATGGAGGCCTTCATCGATCCTTGCCTTCATGGCTGACCGGCCTTCAGCTCTCCAGGATGGCTGAAAAGCCTCCCAGGCTGCGACCATGTCAGGCAAAGGGGTCAACGGTTGGTCTCCGCCAAAGCTAGCGGGGGCTGCTTTGGGTTCCAACGAGATAGAAAGTTAGGTATCCTCGAAGTAGCAAAGCACTCCGAGAGCATCTACTTGGTTGGAGATCTCTCCGTACCGAGTACCCGAAGTCTTCATTGTCTTCGCTGCTGCTCGGATCATCTTCATTTTCCACAGCAAAGGGTCATTGACCGGTGACGAAGAAGCGCACGAAGTCCCGAAATATTCCAGAACACCCCAGAGGACGTCCATGGTTTCAGAGGCCGCGCTCTCACACTTTATTTTCTCCACGGCCAATGCCTTGCTTGAAGCAGTCATTTCGTAGATTAAAGAGGAGAGCTTTGCTATTTCTGTCATAAGGACAGTTTTTTGTTTGAGCAACTTCTTCATGTCTTCAGCCAAATGTTCCTGCTCTTCTCGGAGCTTTACAAGCTTGGCCCCCAAAGTTGCGTGCTCTCCCCGAAGCCTCTCAACTTCGGCCTGGAGCACTACCCGTTCAGCTTCGAGATCCTCCTTTGCGGTTTCTAGCCAGGCTTTAGCACTCCGATCTGCCAGAGCCATCTCTTCCAAGCTCGAAGCTCGGTTCTCAGAGTCGGTAAGACTCCCTTGAAGAGTCGTCACCTTCTCCTTGATCCGGTTGCATTCTCACTCATTCGACACAGCAGTTGCTCGAGCTATAACGACGTGCTGCAAAGGAAAAGAAGAGCAATGCAAGTAAATTATATATACATGTTTAGATTAAACTAATTTTTTTAGGTGCTTCATACCTGGTAAGCCGCCTATTCGAGAGCAGCGTCAAGCTCTGACACTTCGACCTCTCCAAAGATGGAGACCAAGTCAGTCTCCCTGACTTCGTGACTAGCTCAAGCCAAAGGCTTTAGCAAAGTCCGAAGCACTGTCCTCTGTTCAAGGAAGGGGGGTAGTAGGGGGATCCTTGATAAGGCACTCTAATCGTCGTTGCTAGGAGAAGGACCAGAGTGCAATGAAGCATCCTCAGAGGTCGTGGTTGATTGGCCTCTGTCAGTTGATTCCGACGAAGTCCACCTTGAAGCAGCAGCATGCATGGGCCAACTTTTGCCTATACCCTTTCTAGGGCCCATCTCCTACTTCGAAGCCACCCCCGATTCTGGAACCACCTCTTGCGTTGCAACCAATGATAGCACCGAAGCTGCCACAGCCTCCGAGACAACCTCTGCCGCAGGAGCCACCTCCACTAGAGCTGATCTTGTAAAACCAAAGGTATATGATATTATTTAAATGGTGCAGGTAAAAAAAATGTGTTCAGCTAAGGCTTACCTCCGGCATCTTGTTGTCGGGTGAGCACCGGACTGCTCAGAGGTTCAAACATTTGATTGAAGTCCTCTTTGGACTCTAGAGTTCGAACCGAAGGAATGGCTGTAGAGATTTCTTTGACCACAGCATCTATCACTTTGTCCGGAGCCGAGACTCGAGCCTCTTCAGTCTCAACTCCACCTTTCCCCATAGCAGGGGCAACCACTTGGCTAGATGGGACATTTTCAATCTCCGCTTTCTCAGTATTGTTGTTGGGGGAAAATGCTTCACTTTCAGGACTTAGAGATTAACAGTTCAAAAGGACTTATTGTAGGACCGAAAGTAGTGACCAGAGGGAGTGAATGGGCACCTAAAAATGTCTTGCTAAACTTTATCCTAATCCCAACACCCAATCAAACTTTACCAGACAAATAATATTAGCAAAGCAAATTATTGAAACTAAAGTTGTCTAGCATAAAAATGACCGATGTCTTAATTTAAATGACATTAAAGATAAACTAGATAAAAATACTGTCGTAAATAAACACCGAAATAAATCACGAGATATTTATATTTCAGTCTAGAAATAAACTACTAATCAAATAAATAAAGCAGGGATCATTCAAAAATTAATTCTGATATACACCTAAAACATTTCAGGTAAAAATTAGAAACTAATTAAATGAATAAAACCTATAACAACCAGAAATTACTATAGAAATAAAACTAAAATATTTCAAGTAAATCTAGAATAAAAATATTACTGCACCTATTAATAAATTTTCAGTTTATACGAACTAATTAAAGAATATTAAAATAAAAATATACGAGTACTAAAAATATTTAGGAAGATTAAATTTCCACGAAATTTCTAAACAAATTTTTCGCTAATTAATTAATAGATGATTATCTCTAAAAATAATCTACTAAGAAATAGGAGATTAGAAACTAACCTGCATGCTTACGTAGATGTCGCCGTTACCTGTTCGTCGCCGTGGGAAGTCCCACCGAGCACAAAAAGAAAGTTGCCGATGCAACCGTGTCCTACCGTGGGGCCCGCTGTTGCTTTAATCACCTGACAGCCATGGAAAAACAAAAAAAAGGCTACGCGTGCTGGCTGAATAGAATGAGTTCTCCCGTGGAAGAAAACCACTGTGACTTCGGCCGCTCCGCCGTGGGACTCCCGCCGTGGGCCCGCCTGGCAAAGCATGCGCCTGCTCACTGCGGCGCTATAGTCTCGGCCGTCGGGCCCATGCAAGCCAATGCTGCCATTCGCGTTCTGCAGCACGCCGCGCATCAGCCAACGCGTAGGCGCTGCCGTGGATCACCTGCGAGAATTCAGATCAGAAAATGAGAAGTTTTTCAGTGGAAGATGAAAACCAAAATGAGAGATTGAACTGTAGAAGATTGATCTATCACGAAAACAGTCATCTATCCCCAAGGGATAGGGGCCTATTTATAGGTGAATCCTAATACATGAAAAGACTAATTTACCCCTAGGGTAAATTAAACTGACTCTAAAATAAATTCTGAAAATTACTAAAATATTCTTAGAAAAATCACCTGACTCAAATAAAAATATTCTAAACTTAAAAACTAAATATTAATATCCTAAAAACGAATTAATCATAGATTGTCAGTTTTGCGCTGAAACTGACAAAGCGTCCAACGTCTTCGCACCGGGTACCGGATTGGGACGACCCGACGCCGCAGCTTCATCAGCCCGGCAATCGCTCGCCGCCCGTGTACCTACGTCAAACCCAGTCAACATACTGGTGGATCATCTACTACTCCTAGCCATGTACCTAGATTGGGCCAGCCCGACTCCGTGGCTCCTCTGCCCGGCCATCGCTCGCAGCCCGTGTACCTGAGTCACATACGCCTCAGACTCGGCAGGTCTTCATATCTACCTTCCTTTGACTTCCGTTGACAATCACTCATCACATCTGGAATATCAAAACCATATTCTTCAACATGGTTTCTCACTTATCAGCTTCGAAGTTGATGGGCTCATGCACGAAGGTGGAGGAGTCGCTACGCCGAAGGGTGCTTCGATCTACGATCCGAAAGAACCCTCCGCGGGATATGAGGCTTCAAAATCAAACAACGGGATTGATAAGATGTTTGACTTATCTACTTGCTTTGGGTAGATTTTACCATTTTAACTTTGTTCAGGGTACCGAATAGTTTCCACTATGTCGATTGTAATTGAGGGGTAAATAGGTCTTTTCCTTAGACTTTTTTGCCTATAAATACCCCCCTTCTTATCCTGTAATAGAGATCGAATACTCAACTATTCAATACACATATTCGGACTACTTAAGCTATTATCCAATTCGGAGGCTTAAGATAGTTCCTAAACACGAACTCACTGTTTGTCTGTTCTTGATCTTAGAGAACCTGTTAGCGTAATCTTCTACGCTAACAGTTGGCGCCGTCCGTGGGGATCCTAGTTCTAGAAGCTAGTTCTCTACTGCTGACTGCACTTCGAAGAGCACTTACGGAGGGAGCTTCGGAGTCCCAAGATTCCGTGCACCCTTTGGTAAGGGGCTTCCTAGTGAGGTTCGAAGACCTTCCCTCGCCTTCCCAGACCAATCAAAGTCCCTGGTCATCAGACCTCTCCATTGCTAGCCATGCCTCCCAAGCAAAGCCAAGCCTCGAGTCCTCTCCGAAGGTCCCCTCGGACCAACGGAGTTGGACCCTCAACTGTTCCAACAATTCCCGAGGGCGTCGCGGGGCGTCGAGTGCCCAGAGGCCCTCGGGCTCCTCCTACGGTGCTCCAAACTGATTATGTCAGTTCCCGAGACCCAGAGCTACCTTCCGACAAAGACGAAGACCTTCCTGAGGCCGAAGATACTCATATAGCGTGGCTTCAGGAGGAAGTGGCTAGATGGAGGCAAGAGGCCGCTAATCGCCTCCACTCCCAAGCCTCCACCGAGACTCCAGAAGGGCCCCAAGACGGTGGTGCTCGCAATCTTTCTAAAGCTGTTAAAGTCCTGGAGGAGGCTGAGAACGCATCTTTTGATGATGAGTCTCCGCTACATTCGGACTTGCAAAGGGTGCCCTTCGATCCTAGGTTCAAGGCCTCAAAGTTGCACAAGTATTCCGGCGGGTCAGACCCCGGAGAATTTGCTCGCTCATATGCTCTGGCGATAGAAGAAAGCGGAGGGGTGCGCAACACTATGGAAAAATGTTTCCCCTCGCTCTTGAAGGTGTGGCTCTCCGATGGTTCTAGTCCTTGAAGCCAGGATCGAACAGATCTTGGGAGCAGTTGAAGAAGAAGTTCGTAAACAACTTCCAAGGTACCTTTGTGGCTCCGATGTCGACAGGTAGTTTGTTCTAGGTAAAGCAGCGAGAAGGGGAAACGCTTAGGGAATACTTCACGCGCTTCGCCCACACCAAGTGGCAGATCAAGGGCTTGTCTACTTCTTCGGTAGTCAACACCGCCCGCGTAGAGGTGCTGAACCCCGATCTCCTCAGCAAGCTCCATCGGAAGCCTGTGTCATCCATGGCACAGCTGATGGCGTACTTTGAATAGTATGCCAAGGTGGAGAAGGGCTACCTTCGACGAGCCATAGCACCTGCACCAGCCCTCCGAGAAGTGAAGACGGAGCCCAAAGCCTCAGCTTCTCTGCAACCCCCTCAAGACAATCGCTTCAACAATCACAGGTGAGGAAAGAAGCATTTCCACTCAGAGGTGTTAAGCATCACACCCTCCGTTCCGAAGGCACCTGCCAATTATCAGCAGGCACAAGGCTTCAAGGCGGGAGTGCCGAAACCTCAAGAGAGAGTACCTAGCAGGCGCCAGTGTTTTTTCTACTGCGTGCATGGCGACAATAGAAGCCATGACACGAAGGACTGCAAAGCGGTGTTAACCCTTCGCGGTGAATACCTAGGACGAAGTACCGGGCGGGGTACTTCGGATCGAACCCCACCAGCGTCACGGTCGGAGCCTTTGCAAGCCGTGGCCCAAGCCGGTGTCCCCGAAGCCCCCATGCGGCTACCGGTGGCCAACATTATGCCACCGCCGAAGCAGGAAGACCCCTAAGACCGCGACAAGAGAGTAGTTCTGCCCATCTCTGGAGGGAGGACCCTCGGTAACATGTCCAAGAGGCAGCGGCGTGAATACGTCCGCAAAGTAGGGCACATTGGGACCTCGAGTTCCGCGGAGGGAATGCCAGAATGGTCTCATGTGCCTATTTATTTTACTGCCAGTGATGCCGCGGGGGTGAAGTTCCCCCATGCTGACCCCTTGGTCATTTCTATAGATATAGAAGGGGTGGAAGTCCGAAGGATCCTGGTGGACGGCGGGAGCTCCGCAGACATACTTTTTTGTCCAGGCCTTCGACCAAATGTGCATACCTCAGAAGCATTTACTTCCAGCAGCCCGGCCACTCCAGGGCTTCGCAAGTCCCCTCTCGATGCCCTTGGCCAAATAGGCCTCGAGGTTGCTTTCGGAGAGGGGCCCTTGGCCCGGGTGGAAGAGGTGATCTTCGACGTCGTCGACGCCCTCTATGCCTACAACACATCATTCAAAGAATTTTCTATTCGAAGTATCCCTCGAGCAGATAATCAACTTGCAGACATTCTAGCAAAGGAGGCAGCCGGAGCATTGGACCTCCCGGAGGGTGCTTTTTATGAAGAACTAGTCAAGCCTACAGTCAATCAATTACCCTTCCGCAGAAGTCCTTTGCATTCCAGCTACAAATTGGCGGGCTCTGATAATGGATATCTTGCAAGGTAGTGCAGATTCTTCAGAGGGTCCGGATTCCCGAAGGATTACAAGCAAGGGCTCAGAATTATAAGCTTGTCAATGGAATGTTGTACAAAGTCGGGGTATGTTCTCCTCTACTCTGGTGCATCTCCAACCTGAAGGCCAAGACATACTTCAGGACATTCACAAAGGTTTATGTGGAAGCCATCTAGCCCCTCGTGCTCTAGCAGGCAAGACACTTCGGCAGGGGCTCTACTGGCCGACAATTGTAAGAGATGCGGAGGAGTTGGCTCGAACCTGCCAAGGATGCTAGTGGATGGGAAGACGAAGCCACCGTCCGCCGGTACCACTTCAAGTTATTGCCCCGGTATGGCCAATGGCTCGGTGGGGTATGGACCTCATCGGCCCTTTTCCAATGGCCAAAGGCAGCTTGAAGTTTGTAGTGGTAGCAATTGAATATTTTTCCAAGTGGGTCGAAGCAGAACCCTTGACCTGCTATCACTTCAAGGAATGTACAAAAATTTTCTGACAAAATATTATATGCAGGTTCAGAGTACCAAGGGAGCTAACTGTGGATAATGGAACCCAGTTCGAAGCTGACACATTCAAAGAATTTTGTGAAGAGCTGGGCATTAAGTTATGCTTCACAGCAGTGCGCCATCCACAGTCCAATGGAGCTGTCGAGCGAGCCAACGGGAATATTCTCTCCGGTCTGAATCGAAGGATTGTCGGGTTGGCCTAAGGGGTTGTGGGTCGAAGAGCTTCCCAAGATTTTGTGGTCCATTTGGACCACTCAAGCCAGGTCCACAGGCTTTACCCCATTTAGACTACTATTCGGAGATGAGGCCATGACTCCTACGGAGCTCAGGGGCGGATCCCTTCATGCAGTGCAACCCAGAGACGAAGATGAGAGGAACACTTCGCTGGACTTGTCAGAAGAAACAAGGCTTCGAGCTTTCGCCAATCTGATGAAGTACAATGACCAAACATAAACATGGTATGACCCGAAGATAAAGCTGAACGAGCTTAGACCAGGTCATTTAGTTTTGCAAAGTGTAATAGCCCCGGGGAAGCTAGGAAATAAATGGGAAGGACCATATATTATCCTACGCTCAAGGCGCCCCGGATTGTTTAAATTAGCTAATTTAGAAGGGGAAGAATTGAAACATGCATGGCATGCGGAGCACTTTAAGCGTTACTACGCTTAGGGGCTCCTTGTAATCACTTGTAAAAATTCCTTTTCTAAATAAAATGGAGGGTCGAATCTTGTTTGCTCTTTGAATATCCCTTACTCCTGGTGGATGCAACGGGAGGACGGAGATGCTTGCAGAGTCAAGCATCTTTCTAAAGACCCGGGCAACAGCCTATGAACCATTGGTTCAAGGGCTTAGCTATGAGCGTACGGATTCCAGGCTCCGGCTTGTTAGGATCGGTAGAAGAGTCTAAGGACTTTAAAAATAAACAGATTTCTGGCCTTCGGGTTCGAAGCATCTATAAAAGAGCCGAAGGTGGCCAGCCTACGGATTCCTAGGCTCCTGCTTGTTAGGATCCGTAGAAGAGTCTAAGGACTTTAAAAATAAACAGATTCCTGGCCTCCGGGTTCGAAGCATCTATAAAAGAGCCGAAGGTGGCCAGCCTACGGATTCCAGGCTCCTGCTTGTTATGATCCGTAGAAGAGTCTAAGGACTTTAAAAATAAACAGATTTCTAGCCTATGGGTTCGAAGCATCTGTAAAAGAGCCAAAGGTGGCCAGCCTACGGATTCTAGGCTTTGGCTTGTTAGGATCCGTAGAAGAGTCTAAGGACTTTAAAATAAACAGATTTCTGGCCTATGGGTTCGAAGCATCTGTAAAAGAGCCGAAGGTGGCCAGCCTATGGATTCTAGGCTCCAGCTTGTTAGGATCTGTAGAAGAGTCTAAGGACATTAAAAATAAGCAAACTTCCGACCTCTGGGTTCGAAGCATCTATAAAAGAGTCAAAGGTGACCAAGCAATAAGGTTTCAAGGCTAAGGCCAATGAGACACTTTTAAAGTCCTAAGCGACTAGTATAGGAGTCTACAAATATAAATTCAGCTCCAAAACATACTAAAATCATAATACGAACGTATGGTTCGAAGAACTCTACGAAAAGGTAAAATATGGTTATTAAGTATTGTGCGAAGCATCGGATTGTTGTGCACGTCATTGTGTCCGACGGACCTTATTGCAACGTGTAAGGTCCCCCACCCACAAGGAGGGGTAGGAGGGTAAAGAACAAACAAGATGCTTCCGGTGCAATTCACATTAATTTGTCATACTTTTACATCAAGAGAAATTTTGGTCCAAGCCTAGGTAAAATCAGGAGACCCTTTCGGCCTCTAGAGCTACCTCTACGAATACATTGACCTTCGGAGCTCGAAGCCACCGAGATTGTCTTTTTAGTTCGAGTGCTTCTCTTCTTCCTCGAGGCTCGCAGTTTCTTCTGCTCCTCTTGAAGCTCGGCCCAAGTCAGAAGCCTTTCGGAGTTAGCCTCCGCAGGGTCTCCGACCTGATACTCCGAGTCAGACCAATCTATATGTTCGGAGGATGAAGATGTCTTCTTCTTTTCCTCCTCCTTGATGTAAGTTAAGACTTCTTGAAAAACTTTGAGGGCTACCTCTCCTTTATCTCCAGGAGGAACAGAGAAGCGGGAGCAACGGTAAGGCCTTAAGCTCTCAAGGATTGACCACTGCTTCCAAAGCCCTTCATTAATTTCCAGAATTTCGAAGTCAGGTTCCCGAAAGACATGACAGAACCTAAAAGAATAAAACACCCGAACAAGTTCTTGTTTATAAACTTTTCATTAATGCAAAGGGCTTTACAAGATTTCTTATACATAATTAAGTGCCCTATGAGCTAGACCTACGGGTCGGTTGGCGGAGCAGGAGGTGCCAGAGTCGGCGAAGCTGGAAGCGGTGGCCTTGTTTGTGCTTGCTTCTGCCGACGAGCCTCGTCGATCCAAGCCTTAGCTGCATCCTTGTGGTCTATCTTCCAGGTTGACTGGAAAACTTCCCAGGCCGAGGCTACATCTGGCGAAGGATGCAACAAGTTCTTGGAGGCAAAGCTTTCGGGTGTCGAACCCCTTACCGGAGCGATAGGAATCCGAAGGGCTTCAAGGTGATGGAGAACCCCAATTCCAGCGCACTGTTCAGAGATCTCTCCGTACCGGACGCCGGAGGCCATCATCAGCGACGTCGCCACTTGAATCCTCTTCAGCTTCTGGTCGAGGGACTCGTTGGCCGCAGCAGAAGATGAAGGGCATATAGTGCCAAAATATTCCAAGGTACCCTGAAGGGCATCCACGGTACGTTCTGCTATAATGACATTCTTCTTCTCTGTCGCCTCTAACCCCGCAGCAGTAGTAGACACTTCGGCCATCTGAGGCAGCAGGGAGCTCTTCTGGTCCATCGCATGCTTAAGAGAGCCTTGGAGCTCTACCAGTTGGGTGCTCGAAGTAGCCACCACCTGCCGGAGTTTCTCGACCTCCGCTTGGAGCACCAAGCACTCGGCTTCAGCTTCTTGGGCTGAAGTCCGGAGTGTGTCGCTGTTCTTCCTTTTGAGTCGGAGGGCTTCATCAGCTTCGGCCCTAGCCCTCCGTTCTTCAAGGACCTCTTCCTCCAACCGAAGTGTTTTCTCTTCGGAGCCTTTAAGCGCGAATTGGAGGGTGGGAACCTTCCTCTTGAGTCGGTTAGTTTTGACTTCATTGCAAGTCGCTGCCGCTCTAGGAAGGACAAATTGCTGCAAGAGGAACAAGTAAGTACCAGGTATTTACATTTGCTAATTAAAAATATTCGCGGTACTTCTTATACCTGAAGGGCAGCCCTTTCGAGGGCCAAGATAAGCTCCGGGGCCCTGGCTTCGCTCAAAACGGAGACCAAGTCGGAGTTAGAGACTTCCTGGCATTTCTCCGCCAAAGGCTCCAGAAGTGCCCGGAGGCCCGTCCGTTGCTCCAGGAAAGGAGCCAACAGAGGAAGCCAAGACAGAGCTTGGTGATCATCTTTCCTTGCCTTTTCCTCCGAGTTTCTTGCCGAAGGCTCATTGGAAGAGGGTGTTGTCGTTGGAGCGGGAGGGAGTCCAAGGCTGGACATGCTTTTTCCCCTCCCCGGCACGAAGGTGGGAGGCCCGACTCCGGTAGAGGTAGATCCTCCTTCGGCGGTTGCCCCTTCAGCTGGAGCCGCGTCGGCAGGGATGGCCCCTACCACCGGAGCCATGTCGGCGGAAACGGCCCCTACCACTAGAGCCGGGGTGTCCTAGTGGAGCCGAGGTGTCCATCGGAGCCGCGACCCCAGAAGAGGTTGGAGCTTCGTTTGCAGCCAGGGCTTCGTCGCCCTTCGATATACCTGCAGCATCAAGGTATTTGGTGAACATTTACGAGTAAAAATTGTTGCAGGAATTGACCAAAGCGAAAGATTCGAAGTATACCCTCGAAGGCACCTTGAGGTAAAATGGTCGGGTCCTCTAGGACTTCGTACATCTAGAGAATATCGTCAAGGTCGTCCCCCGAAGTCCTCTCCGGTGTAGTTACCACTGGAGCCGCAACCTCCGCCGTGACCACCCCAGCTACGGGTGAGTTGGGGGCGACGGTCTACTGGCTCCGAGCTTATGACAGCGGGCACTGGAGTATGTGCCATGTCTGCCTCCGCAGCCTCTCGAGCAGAAGCTTCGGTTGGGGCCCCTACTTCGTCTTAATCGCCTTCTAGGAGGTAGTTCTCGAAGTCCTTTGCCAGTTGGACGTCGGAGCCCTTGCTTCCGGAGCCTTTGCTCCCAGAGTCCTCCGAAGCCGAGCTCCGAATGCCCAAGGACGAGGCGGACGAAGCGGGGGTCAGTTGAGGAGGGATCTTCACTACCTTTTTCCCCTTCTTGATGGGGGTTTTGCCGGCCTTCTTCGAAGGCTCGGCGATGGCTTTCCTCTTCCGAGGGGTCGCTCTGGCCGGGTTGAAATCTAGCAGAGGAGGAGGCACCATTCTGAGGGCTTCCCACACCTTGTTGGAGCGCTCCCTAGCTCCCCACCAGTTCAATCCTCTTTTGCCTTTCGGCCACCGTAGGGGCTCCGAGGACCCGTTCGGTGGCCCGTGCTATCTGCTCTGGGGCTAACGCCAGTGGAGCTGTTGAAAAAGAGGTAACATATTATAAGTATGTTATTTCTTCATCTAACATGATATTGTAGGAGAGTCGAAGTCTTACCTAGAGTTCGAAGCTCACCCTCCTGAAGCGTGTTGAAACACTATTGGTCAGTCCGCCCCGAGGGGTGGAATTCGAAGAGCAATGAACTCTTCAGCAAGATCGCGCATGCTCATGCGACTGGCCACCGAAGTCAGTAGCCCTAGCCGCGTTGAGAGCAAGCTAGGGTTCGGGGTAACCTCTGTCTCCTTCTGAAACCAGATCTCTTGGAGGGGTCCAGCGAGAGGGGAGTCCTCTCCGACTTCGGCGTAGAACCACCGAAGGATCCAGTTAGTGTACCATCGGTTGTTGATGGCCTTCGCTGGAAAATGTTGGGCGTGCTCCCTCTGTAGCTAGAAGTTGATGCTTCCAAAGGCTGTTATCACTTTGGTATCCCCGGGGCCATCTTGCGGCTTCGGCTGGCAGATGGCTTCGTGGGTGGCGGAGAAGACCTCTGATTGCCCCTCGCACCCTTCGGCCCGAAGCGCCCATTCGAAGATGGCCAGTCAGGCGATAGCATTGGGAGAAAGCTAAGGCAAGGTAATGTGGAACATGTCCACTACCTTAGATAAGAAGTTGATGGCAGGAAGCCCTGGGCCTGCTTCGAAGAAGGCCTTGAAGACCATGACCTCTCCGCTTCGTGGCCGCGGAATTGATTCCGGTCCGGGGACTCGAGTCCTCATTCCGGACCCCAGCTTCCCTTCCACGACCTCTTCAATAGATTCTGCGGTGCTTATGGATTGGCCGATGAGGAAACTTTGAGGAATCTTCTTCTTCGATGGCGGGCAGAGTTCCTTGGGGTTCTTGGGCCAGGCGTCGCCCGGAGCTCCCGCCATTGCTGCTACGGCTGAAGCCGCCCACGCTTGCCTCTGCGCCAAAGTGCCCGTCGCCGCTGGCACGGTGTGGCTGGTCCTCGCCATGGCTTGGTTGCTCAGGAAGTTGAGAGAATTGGAGGTTGAAGAAAGTAAGTTTCGGATGCTAGGCACGGTAAAAGGCTCTTGGTAAATTCCAATCCCCTTTTTATAACCCTCCGCTAGTTGTTGTGCTTCGATTGCATTCACACTGCAGGTTCGACTTCCGTCGTTGGCAGGTGGGCCCAGGAAGCGAAACGGTGTGAGTCCGCCGTAAATTTCAATCATTACCTTTTAAAGAGTGTAACGGCTACTTGTATAGTAAAGGTTCTAATCAAATGACTCTTCACGACGTTTGGACTTCGTAACGGTTCTCTTTCCCACGAAGCGTTCACACGGCGGTTGTGGACTCGAAGCCGTAGTCCGAATGCTTTGGATCAAAGATCCTTCAAATGACTGTAATGTGTTCAAACTTCTCTAAGTCTCAGAATATGAAAATGTTCCTTGCGTATACTGCTTCCCTTCTATACAGGTCAAGTTCGGAGAAGCGTATTCGAGGGGCTACTATTGGGCGAAAATGCTTCACTTTCAGGACTTAGAGATTAACAGTTCAAAAGGACTTATCAGCTTCGGAGCTGATGGGCTCATGCACGAAGGTGGAGGAGTCGCTACGCCGAAGGGTGCTTTGATCTACAATCCGAAAGAACCCTCCGCAGGATATGAGGCTTTGAAATCAAATGACATGATTGATAAGATGTTTGACTTATCTACTTGCTTTCGGTAGATTTTACCATTTTAACCCTGTTCAGGGTACCGAATAGATGTTGGTTGTAATTGAGGGGTAAATAGGTCTTTTCCTTAGACTTTTTTGCCTATAAATACCCCCCTTCTTAACCTGTAATAGAGATCGAATACTCAGCTATTCAATACACATATTCGGACTACTTAAGCTATTATCCAATTCGGAGGCTTGAGATAGTTCCTAAACACGAACTCACTGTTTGTCTGTTCTTGATCTTAGAGAACCTGTTAGCGTAATCTTCTACGCCAACAATTGTCTTCAACCATCGGCGCCACCACTGTGCCGTCTTGAACAGAGGCCTCGATTCCCATCCGAGATCCTTCATATTTAGCAAGAAGACCATCAAACTCCTACGCCATCTGCACGTCTACGGCGTCTTACTCTTCGGATTGATCCAATGATGAGACAAGAGACTTTGAACGGGTAAGAGCTTTCAGCTTGTGGGCCACCTTCTTTGCAGGCGTCTTCACCGGCCCCGAATACCCCACCTCAGCTTTCCTTTTCTTCGGAGCCTGGTCCAAGGCTGACAAGTCTGGAAGGGTCGGGGGCTCAACTTCGAGTACGGTCCTTACTCGGTTGAACCGCTCCAAGGTCCCAACCAACTTCACCCTCCGCTCCTTTTCTACGGCCATAGGGGCTTTGAGGACCTTCTCCGCAGCCCGGAAAATTTGTTCAGGAGTCAAAGTTACGCATGGAGCTGAAAGATAAGATATCATTCGATTAAGTTATTTCAATAAAATCAATATTTGTGTGTGAAACACCTTGACACAGGATATCTAAAGAGCTTACCTGCAGAGCTCAAAGGAATTTCCCGAAGTCCCCCCTCCGGGTTTTCTTTGAATTTGATTGGCCAAGCGGCCATCAGAGGAGTGATCCGAAGCCCGATGAACTCCTCAGCCAAGTTGTGCATGCTCATGCGACGGCTCACGGAGTGCAACATTCCAAGGAAGACCTGAAGTTGGCTCGGGTCTGGTTGGACCTTCGCCTCCCTCCGGTAAAAAATATCCTCCAAGGGCCCCACCAAGGTACAATCTGTCCCTACCTCAACGTAGAACCAACGAAGAATCTAGTCGGAGTACCATCTGTCGTTGATGGCCTTCACTGGGAACCGATCCTGGAACTCATCACGGAGTTGAAAGTTTATGCTCCTAGTTTGGGATGCACCCCTAGTGGTCTCAACTGGATACACGACCCAAAGGCCCCATAACGCAGAAAATAGCATACTGACAGATTCTGGACGCTATATTGTTTTGACTATTCCCGTTGATCTAGAAGGAATTTTGACATGAAACCAGTGGCACTGGATAGGTTATGAAGTTATCTTTCCGTGTCTGGGTGGAACGTCAAAAACAGAGTTCGTATGCGGCCTGGGCGATGATTTTAGTGCACACTGCTCCTGGAATCCGAGTTGGACACGAATTGTAGTTGGATTGGACTCTCAAATTGGCTTGGACGTCCTTCCTGTTTCTTCTCTGACTCTTTGTTTATCTCCAAGTGATTTTCATCATCTCCATTGTTCCTAATAATAATATTAGGTAGTAATTTATTCCCAAGATAATATACTAAGATACTTAGAAACGAGTTGACTTAGAGATTTAATCGTCGTGCTCGAACTCGAATAATTGGATCTTGGTATTCATGTATGGTTGTATCATTGGTAGGGATGTCCTCATCATCTTGTATCGGCCAAGCAGTGGCACTCAATTGAACCATTCCGGATATGGCCACTGATACATGTATGTCTGTTCTTTGGGCTTCAGCCCAAACTGATCTCTGATGACCTCCATGATCTGATTCACCCAGTTGCCTTCCTGCTGCCCCGGCGTCGGATATTGGCCCAGGGTTAGAGCCAGTTGATATTGCTCCTGCCGAACAGCATTTCTCCCGTACTGCCCCTCATCACTATAGGGTTGTGCGCCATAGAACGTCGTATGATAATACTTATGAGGGATGCCATCGGGTGCCCCCTTGGTGGCTGGAGGTTTGGTAGTGTATTCCTTGTGATGTCGTAGGTCACCGGTGGCACCCCTTGTCTTGGTAGTCTTGGGTCCAATGCTGGGAACGGCGCTGGTGCATTCCTCTCGATGGCATATGGCGTGCTCTATGACGGGCCTTGTGCAGGGTCTGCCGAATGAGTCGTCTTGTTGGCTTCATGACTGGGCAAGGTGCCCAGCTGCTCTAGCCTCATCGGCCCTTGCGGCTAAAGAACCGAACGAGTATGCAGCAGTTTTGTCAGGTCGTCAGGGAGGTACGTCGGGCCTTGCAGCGGTACGGAGACCATGGTGCCCTTGACGGCTTTCTTGATCAATCCTTGTAGAGTGTTGACCAATGCCCCAGAATGGTTGGCCAGCGAGTGGTGAATCATCTGGTCGACAATTTCTAGGAGATTGGCCTGAGAGCTCTTCGCTGGCTGGCCTCCCTCTATTGCCCTATCCAATAGACTCTTCTGTACGGGCCCTGTCCAATTCAAGTCGTAGGACTGCAGGCATGACTTCTGGAATTCCTGCACGTGTCATCGCACTTCCAGTCTTTGCTCTTTAGTCAGGGCCTCCATGGTCATCGGGATGATGTTGTCATCATTGATCTCGCTCGCCATGGCAAGGTTGTCGGAGATGGTCCCACCGGGCGTGCAAAAAAATTTGTTGGTGTGTTTTTTGGTCATACTTTGACACACGTGTGGCCTAGGAGATCTTCTTCACTCCAGTGCAGGTCCTACATTCTTAGAAAAGGGGTTCAAGGTGTGCCAATCAGTTTGACCATACAACTGATAAGGGAATAGAAAATATGGCATTAGTAGCATGGCCTATTGGCTATCGAGCTGATGACCACGATGAGGATGCGATATTCTTAGAATATAATGTCGATCGGCCATAAGGCCAACTGAGATGAAGCAATCGGGCAAGCGTGCCATCGGCCGATAAGATGAACAGTGAACCGCGCAGGCCAATGAATGCTTTTTCGATAACTTGTAGGATGTAGTGTGGAATCGATGATAACCCGTTGGCTTGTACTTCGAAAGAAATAAATAAAATGTGCCAGATAACATGCCTATATCATGAAATCATCACAATAACTAGATCGGACATAACCAAGACAGTAGCTAGTCACGATGATCTTAATAATATATCAAAGAATTAGGCATGCTTTATTTAGATGAATGGTATACAACATGAAAGAGATACAATAGCAAGAGATGTCAGACTTAACCAATGAAGTCTCAAACTATCATAGTTAGATCACATCAATCTAAGAGATCAAACTGAACTAATACAACCTTAGACCTAGCCAATACACTGAGAACAATCGGCGATTGTATTGTTTCAATGTTCACCTCAAGAGATCAATATGATGCAGCAGTGAGGATACTGATCTAGCCAGTATGGACGTTGGGGGTGGCGGGACTCACCTTTTCACCGGAGATCGAAATGATGCAGCCCAACTCTGAGTGTCAAACCCCGCTGGAATAAACCATGGAAACCAAGGGTGGCGATGCGCCAAGGAGTTGATTGACAGAGATGTGCTTTTCTAAGCTAACTAGGGATATATATTTATAGTCCAGAGACTTGTCGTCCAAGCACCCTATCTTAACTGATTCCGGATAATCTTCATCTTCCTTTCCGCATCTCATCTCCATCGGCTTCTTCTTTGTCCGATCATCTTGTAACAGCATGGATGGGCTTCCTTGACTTTCTTTGACCCGACATCTTTGACTTTTGTTGACCGTGTGGTATTTTAGTGGGCCTGAGATTTACCAAATCTTGGCATCAACAGATCCCTAATCTTATCATCAGTGGAATAGTGATGATACATAGATTAGCACATTTGATTGATTAATGATCATATTTCACAGATCATAGACATGGTGATGTTGAATCAAAGATGTGAACACATGTTGGAGAACGTGGTGTTGGATAGATCTATCTGAGATACTGTTGGGATTGCTATTTTTATGTGCCATCAGTTGTCATATAAAATGGTGTACCTACAGAGTACTTAGACGTGAGATTGTTATTTAATTCCAGAATGCATAGTGGCACACTTAGATTCTTCGTGACGCTATTCTATAATTGGGTAGCCATAAGAGTTGTTCTCAGGTGTGTTGTGAAACATGTCATGGGATGTGAGCGATCAAGATGGAATTTACCCCTCCTTATAATGGGAGAGACGTCTCTGGGACCCTCAAGGTAGTCAGATTGGAAAAGTGCATGACCAATCCACTATGACTAAAGACTTAGTCATGATTTGAATCTATTACTTGTTCAAGTGAAATGTCGAGCTAACCAACAAGGGTGGCACGTATCTCGCCTTGAGCTTGACTGATGTCATGTGGTAAAGGGACTGGTGCATGCGTATATCAAGGTTTAGAGAAAATTTGATTTTGTACGCTTTTCGGGGTCAATATGTGTTGCTAAGTACCGCTATTGATTAGTTCTAGGGAACTTCTATTTGTGTATGAACCTATCAGGTCACACACTTAAAGGGGTGGATTAAAAACTTGCTAAGAATTGGTTCTTATGCAAGTGGGAGATTGAAGGAATTGTGCCAAAGAAAATTCTGAATGGATCGAAAGTTTCGATTTGCAATTGGAAGTTCCGATTATCTTTTGAATTTGAAATCGAGAGCTCAAATCAGAAATTCCACGTGATGGAGGTATTCTTCAGCATCACATTCACCATGAAAATATGGGATGGTAAACTTAATTTTCATAGAAGAAACATAGTTACCTTGATTATGATTTTCCTTACCTCCTATACCTACCATGGTTAGTAAAAAAGAAAAAATCACTAGAAAAATATTAACCCTATCAACTAATAGGTAGTGGAAGGTGTTATCGCTCACACTCAAGCATCTGACCACGATCTTACAAGGTTCTTACCATCATAGGATAGTAGATGGCACAATCATGGCTGTGGAATAATTCTTAACTGGTTGGTGACTTCCAGAGGTAGTAGCACAACGATTCCATGGACTCAAGCTGCACTGATCAGAAGTATATATGTGGAGTCTAGGCGGTTAAACACAAGTGATCTACATGGTGGAACACAATTCAGAAATAGATAGTAATATTAAATAAGTGTCTAGAGCACTTGTACTAATTGTTGGTCTGAATGTGATCCCTATGACAACAAGGCTTATATGAGAGTGGTTGAGGCTCAAAGGATGGCTTATGTATTGAAAAAATCAGCATAAAACAGTACCAAAAACAGCACCACACAAAACTAATATCTTCCAAACTTGTCCCTAAGTGCTTCCTTTTTTGATATTTTTTAACTCTTTTTGAACTCTTTTTTATGCTTATTTTTTGTTGACTAGGAGCACAAATAAGACAAACCAAGAAGATGTGATACAATTTTGCTGCAAAGAAGTATTATGTAAGTAAATAAAGATGAGCTGAAAAATCTACGTAAGAAACTACGGGGCTAGAAAATTAGATCTTTTCGGTCGAATTTGGAAACACTAAAACTGGCAAACCTAGCTTGCTAGGAAAACTTAGACCTAACTTTTTCTGTAGATTTCAAAAAATGTATTTATTTTCCTTATTCTAAGTCCGTATGCAAAAGATCTGATTGTTTTATAAGAGGCAGTCTGAATCAAGGTTTTAAGGTTCTAGTTCGGACGCGAATTGCAAATCAAAGGGGATTTATGGGTGGTGGCTAGTATAAGGGATTTATAAAAAGGGATCATAATACTAACCAGCAACCAGACTTGACCAAGGACACAAACTCAATACTATGAACTCTGAAACCAAAACATGCAAAGGCTAGGGATGGTCTTGGATTGAGGGGAACCTACGACAACAGATTTTTTTGTTGACTTTTTCATGGACTGTGGGATGTATATGAAATAAATCTAATCTAAGATACACGAACCTGATGGTAAATCAAACTATGATACCACTTGATGGAGAGGGTGCCTGATCTTTCGTCAGGTGGGGGATAAACAATAGTTTGTGGAGAAATCGATGTTGACAATCCAGCTTCTGATCCACAAGATCATCCCTAGCAATCGCTACACCAATGCTCCATTGGTTATCAACCAAGAACAGCCTAATTGACCTCATCAAGAAGGCTAATCCTTGCCTGTGAATCGAAGAACACAAGCAAGAATGCAGAAAACGCAATTGAATTGAAATTATATTAGAATCTGGGAGTTGGGGTTCAGTTACAAATCCGCCGAAGCGGCGGCTATCAAAGAAACATGTAAACTAAACCCAAAAACCCTATATGGCTGCAGAAACACCTTATATAGTAGTTTAGGAGGCACCCCTAATGGGCTCAACAGGATACACGGCCCAAAGGCCCAATAACGCAGAAAACAGCATGCTAGCATATTCTGGACTCTATCTTGTTTTGACGATTTCTATTGATCTAGAAGGAATTTTGAGATGAAACCAGTAGCATTGGAAAGTTTCTGAAGTTATATTTCCATGGTCGGGTGGAACGTCAAAAATGGAGTCCGTATGCGGCCTAGGTGATGATTTTATTGCACGTTGCTCCTGAAATCCATGTTGGACACGAATTTTAGTTGGATTGGACTCTTAAATCGGCTTGGACGTCCTTCCTGGTTCTTCTCCAACTCTTTGTTTATCTCCAAGTGATTTTCATCATCTCCATAGTTCCTAACAATAATAATAATATTAGGTAGTAATTTATTCCCATGATAATATACTATGGTACTTAGAAACGAGTTGACATGGAGATTTAATCGTCGTGCTCGAACTTGAATAATTGAATCTTGGTATTCATGTATGGTTGTATCATTGGTAGGGATGTCCTCATCACCACGCCTGCAAATACACCCCCACATCTGCATGCATCCAAAATCCTACATGCAGCACAATTCCACACCTACACGTTCAACCACATCTAGTGACCTAAATGAAACATCTCCATGTGCAGAAACTACCTCACTTCATTTGCAACATATGTACCTCAACACTAAAGATAAGTCACACGCTTATAACACACATGCACGCCTAACTCCACACACAAAACATATGCCCAGACTAAATATGATGGGTTTATTTCCTAACAAACTCCCCATAAACGTGACAAGTCGAACGGTCCATCCTACTGAAGCTTCGATTCTTCATTGCCATCGCACCACAAGGCTTCCTCCTTCATCTTACGGCAATCACAGGAGAGATGGACACAAATGCCACAGTTGTAGCATTTTCCTCTTGGATGGCGCAAACGTCGACTTGCCTCTGAGCTCACGTTGTTATCATCATCGATGTCGTCATCATTCCGGTCACCTTGCTTGACGATGCCACTGTTCTTGGTGCCATCCTTCCATGCAGACTCCTTGCCACGATGTTGATGCTCATGTGTCTCCCATTATTCCTTGGTGAGAATCAACTGCCCGACGTCATCTACCTCCTCCTTGATGACGTACCTATCCTCTGCCACATGGAGCCACCCAATGAGGTTCTCGATGGACATGGTGTTAAGATCGAGCAGCATCTCAATCACCACTGCCACCTGGTCGTACTTATCCAACATGACACGAAGCATCTTCTTGACAACACGCACCTCCTTCAACACCTCACCGAGCTCGCACAGATTAATGGTGAGACTAGAAATTCACATAACAAAATCATTGACATTATCATCCTCCTTGAACTTGATGTTATCAAACTCCTTGAGAAGCTTTTGCGCATTGTATTCTTGCACACGGGCCACACCCATGCGAAATGTTCTTCACGACAAGGTACGAATGCAATTCCACCGGCACGGCATGAAGAAGCGCCGTCAACACCAGTCAATCTTTGCGACGCTCTAACTTGGTGGTGCGGATAGCCTCCTAGAGCACTTGTGTTGAAGGATATGCCCAAGAAAATTTCATGGATCAAAAATTCTAATATGTAGTATCAGAAGTTCCAATTATTATCTGGTGTTGATATAGAGATCAAATATTGCTTCGGAAGTTCTGATATGGTATCGGAAGTTCCGACGAGCCAGAAGTTCCGATTTGGAATCGGAGAATTTTTGTACTGATCGGAAGTTCCGATATGAGATCGGAAGTTCCGAGGTAGGTGATAATAGATTGGATCTGTTGCGTGTCATACTGTATCGGGAGACCTAAAATACCATGTCAGAAGTTCCAATCTAGGATTGGAAGCTCTTATGTGGGAAAATAGATTGGATCTGTTACGGCTTTGAGGTTTTCGAGATAGACATGACCAGGGGGATCTCAACCCTATAAAAGGAGAGGATGGGACGTATTGGAACCAAGGAATAAGCCTAGATTATGTTGGGGAATAGGGGAGCTACGCTAGCCGGCAAATTCAAAATTTCCGCCCTATGGCCCTAGGCTCATACGCGTGTGAGATCATAGATCGGTACCTTCTAACACTTGATGCGCTAGGTGCAGTGGAAGAAGAGGTTGATGAAGCGCTTCAAGCCTATCCTCGCTTTGTCCCAGCTGTTCCTCGCTGATCCAATCGATGAAGAAGTCGCTTTCCTTGTGGTGACGGCCACGAGTGTCGCTTATGGAGCAACGCCTCCACAGAGTCCATACATATAGGGATGGAGTTCCTCACATGGCAGCGTGCTAGCACCGCACGTGAGAGATGGGAAATCTTCAACCTCAATGTTTGAGATCAAGAAAAAGAGGAGATGACTCTTGGGTGGCTAGGTTTAATCTAGGCTTATTCCTCTGACCAAGACCTCCTCCTCCTCTCCTTATATAGGGTTGAAAGCCTCCTAGGTCGTGCACATCTTGGAACCCACAAATTAGTTACAACTAATCCGTATTCATAACAGATCCAATCTGATACCCTATATCGGAACTTCCGATCCTGGATCGGAACTTCCGACAAGATATTTTTCTGGTCTCCAAATTCAGCATGACACACAACAGATCCAATCTATTTTCGCCCACCTCGAAACTTACGATACCATATCAGAACTTCCAATAAGTACAAAAATTCCCCGATGCCAAATTAGAACTTCTGAAGCAACATTTGCTCTCTGTATCGAGACCAGATAATAATTAGAACTTCCGATCTACAAAATTTTCTTGGGCATATCCTTCAATCTCCCACTTACACAAGAACCAAATCTTTGCATGTTTTTAATCCATCCCCTTAAGTGTGTGACCTGATAGGTTCATACACTAAGGGTTGTTCACTGGAAACCGTTTCTGACTCTGTTGGACCGGAAACGGCGACCAGAGGGGGGGTGAATGGGAGCTTTTAAAATTTCGGGCTAAAAACTTAGCCTTCGGTTCGGTTCTGTCTTCTGCGGAACAGGCTTCGAACACTACCTTCGAAGGTCTGGTTCGGAGGTACTTCGACACCTTCGAACCCAGGCTTCGGAGGAGCAAAAGTTCGAAGCCAAGAAGACTTCGCTCCACTTACAACCCTCGAAAATCTACTCTGCTAAGTCAGTGCAGGCTCCGCACACGAGGTGCTTCGAGCAGGCTTCGCACTTCACCCTTCGCAAGAGTGGACAGCCCTCTGAGGACTTCGACCAAGTACTTGGCGACAGCAACGGGTGCTGGGCTTCGTACCCGAAGGTCTACACGCACACGCAAATGGACTACGCTAAGGGCTTCGACACAAGAAGCACTACGGGAAAAGAACAGGGCTTCGCTAGTAAGCAGCGAGGTCTTGCCTCGAGTTACACAGAGCGACAGCACACTGTAAAACACACTTCACGATAAAAACACCCTTCGCCAAGACAGGCTCTGGTGAACTAAAACTAGCAAAGTATGCAATACGAGCTCAAGCAAAAGCACACAGAAGCAGGGCTTCGCCGCTTGAACAAGGAACACAAAATATATTGAACTCTGGATGAAAACCAGCGAGGTATGTGTACAGGAGCTCAACAGTAAATGCTCAAAGTGTTAAATGTTACCTACCGAGCCCCCATATTTATAGCCCACGGCTTCATCCTAAGGAAGTGACTACTTTACCCCTAGGGTTTACAACAGATTTGTCTCTACAGAACTAAGGGGTACAAAAGGTAGTCCACCTTTATTTTGGAGGCTTCTCTGTCAGCTGCAGAGGGAACAGTGTCAGCCTTTTCAGAACAGACAGTGTCAGCCTTTACAGAGTTGACTTCTGGAACCTCCCTTCGCACCGGAGGGTGCGGTAGCTTCGGCGAGAAGCCTGCAGCCTGATGGCCTTCGCTCCGCCGAAGAATTCCTTCGATACAGTGACGGTTTTGAGCCGAAGCCGTCAAAGCCCTTGGGCCTTCGCACCACCACCTCCGGAGTGGATCACCACGGCTTCGCAGCTACTCCGAGCTCGAACACCGTCCGTCCGTGTACCGAAGCCATGCATGGCCGAAGCACCTCAAGTCATCCTCACTCCGAAGCCTCACCTTCGGAGTACCACCCTTCGAAGTCCCTCCTTCGTCCAAGGCCTCCGCATGAAGCATTCCATGAGCACTTCGTCGCCGTGTCTCACTCCGAGCATACTCCTCGACGAGCCTCACCCGGACCATGCCTTCGATGCGCCTCGACTTCTGAGACCTTCGTCGGGTAACCTTCGAGTGTCTCCCTCCGGAGCACACTTCGAACACCTTGCCTCCGCAGAGGACTTGTTCCACCAACTCCGAAGTCACTCCATTCGGAGTACCTTCGAAGTGCCTCACCTCCGAGGACTTTGTCTCGGAGTACCTTCAGCCGGAGCCACGCTCCGCACTCTCTGCCTTCACCTGGCACGCCTCGACCCGAGGACCGACCCGGACCACCTTCGCAGCCACCGTGATGGAGCTCCCCGCTCCCTTGGCATCAAACCACCCGCTTGACCCAAGTTCACTTGGCTCGAACCCTGTCCGTCGCCTCCGAAGTCCCTGCGCACCACAGACAAGCAGACAAGTGTATCCAGTACTCCGGAGACCTCTCCGGGTTAGCAACCTCCGGCACACACTCCGGTGTACCGCCCAAAGTACCGAAGCCATCGGTACGAACCCAGTCATCGTGTACTGCCGGACCCCTCCGACAGGCACACTCCGCTGCACAGCTGCAGCAAGCAAACACCGAACACACTCCGGTGACACACCTCCGAACACCCTTCGGAGGTACCACCTCCGAAGCCCCTTCGAACAGAGGGTAAATAATCCTGTCAATCACTCATCACAAACACCGAAACCACCCTTGGTTTCTCAATCTCCCCCTTTATGAGTGCATTGACAACCAAATTGAAGTTCAAGAAAATGTAAAAATTTTCAGCACACAAGTGACCATAAAAACTCAAAAAGAGCCAAAGCATGTCACTTGATAAAAGAAATTTTTCTCCCCCTTTCTCAAAAGAGTAAAAGCCCTTTGGCAAAACTCCCCTTGATAAGAACTCCCCCTGAGTTAAGCAAATTTTTCTCCCCCTTTATGTCAAAAAACTCTCCCCCCTTCAAAATTATGCCTTCTTGCGGCAGAGAACAGAGCAAACCTCTCCCCCTTTGGCAATGCAAGCATCAAGGAGCAATCAAAAGATGCAAAGCTTCGGAATGAATAGAATTGCAAGGACATATAATGCAAAAATATGCCAACAGTAACATCATTGATCATGTGCTCAGCTCAATTTAACAATCTGTGAAACAAGATGACGGCATGTGATTTTGTCATTTGGAAGTAAAAAGCATCACCACTGAATCAAAGCAGCTAGACATGTGAAGGCAAGGACTGCGCAAAGCTAACAAGTTCTACCCTAGACAGACAAGTCTTGTTCAAAAGGAGCTGTGAAAGCAACCTTGATGAGCAATTAATTTTGTTGTTCTTTTTCTTAATGCCAGGGGTTATTTGTTTGTCCACCTTATACTTTCCAATCAGGCCAAGCCTAGGCATGAAAGCCATCTGAAGCTTAAGGCGGTGATTTTGGCATACACTACACTATCCCAGTTCAGACCAAAGTGCAATGGTAAGCAGTCTAGAATAGAGTAGTGCGACAAACAAACCCTCCTGGATCTTTTCATTTAAACCAGGCACATCATGGAATTTTTTGATTTTGATTCAGATGAATGAAACATTTTGATGAATATCCATGAATAAAGAACACAATTTTTCAAGTTGCAAATTTTAGCATCCAAGGAACAGTGTCTTGCTGTCAAGTAGAAAAAAGATAGCTAAAAGCAGTCCAGCCTAAACAAGCTAGATACAAGATTATGCGGTGAGCAAGTTTTGATTTTTAGAAAATAAAACATCATGCATAATCAATGTTCCAGACATATTTCATAGAGCTGAGCTGTCATGATTTCTTTTGAATTAAAAGCAGGCATATAATAGCAAAAGATGTAAGTGCAATTCCACACATAATGAGCATATGCAAGACAATTAAAAGCAGCTCCCCCTCACAAAATGCCGTAGGGATGACAGATACCAAGTTCCCCACGCAAGTAAGCAAATCGAGAAGCATCGAGGGGTTTTGTAAAAATGTCGGCAAGCTGGTGTTGGGTATCAACATATTGAAGTTCAATATCACCCTTCTCATTGTGATCTCTGAGAAAATGATACCGTACATCAATGTGTTTGGTTCTGGAGTGCTGAACCGGGTTGTTTGCAATACAAATAGCACTAGTGTTATCACAGAAAAGTGGAACACTCTTATAATCTAACCCGAAATCCCGCAAAGTGGAAACCATCCACAAAATCTGAGAGCAACAGCTAGCTGCAGCAACATATTCGGCCTCGGCCGTCGATTGTGCAACACTAGACTGTTTGCGGGAAGACCAGCAAACCAGAGACGTACCCAGAAAATGACAAGTACCAGAGGTACTCTTCCTATCAATTCTACACCCAGCAAAATCCGCATCTGAATAACCTCTAAGACATAAAGATGAAGACGATGAATACCATATGCCAAACTCAAGGGTGTGTTTGAGATACCTTAGAATGCGCTTAACCGCTTGGCGGTGCGAAGCTCGTGGTGAAGCCTGAAAACGAGCGCACAGACATACTGCGAAGTGTATGTCCGGCCTCGTGGCAGTCAAGTAGAGGAGGGAGCCGATCATGCTTCGGAACTCCTTCTGATCTACGGCTTCTCCATCTTCGTCAGGGTCCAATGCTACAGATGTAGCCATTGGAGTGGCGAGGGGCTTCGCATCGGACATGTCGAATTTCTTGAGCAGGTCCTTGGTGTACTTTGTCTGGTGGACAAAAGTACCTTGTTTGCTTTGCTTGATTTGCAAACCAAGGAAAAAGGTGAGTTCACCCATCATTGACATTTCAAACTCCCTGCTCATGGTATCTGCAAACTCGGCAACTAAAGCATGAGAAGAGCCACCAAAGATGATATCATCCACATAAATCTGAACTAGGAGGAAATCTTTGCCATGCTTGAGAGTAAACAGTGTTTTATCAACTGAGCCCATCAAATACCCTCGCTCAAGCAGAAAAGACTTAAGTCTATCATACCAAGCCCGAGGGGCCTGCTTGAGTCCATAAAGAGCCTTATGAAGTTTAAGGACTTTATGTGGGTACTTGGGGTTTTCAAAACCAGGGGGTTGTTTTACATAAACATCTTCACCTATGAAGCCATTAAGAAAAGCACTTTTGACATCCATTTGATAGAGTTTGAATCCCCGGGATGTCGCAAAGGCAAGCAAAATCCTAATGGCCTCAAGGCGAGCAACAGGTGCAAAAGTTTCAGTAAAATCAATCCCTTCTAGTTGAGAAAAGCCCTGAGCTACAAGTCTAGCCTTATTTCTAACAATTGTTCCATCCTCCCCTTGTTTATTTTTGAAAATCCATTTTGTTCCAATGAAATGAACATTATGTGGAGGATCAACTAAAGTCCAGACTTGGTTTCTTTCAAAATTCTCAAGCTCTTCATGCATGGCATTGATCCAACTAGAATCAGAAAGTGCATGACTAACATCTAAGGGCTCGAAAGAAGCAACAAAAGCAGCATTAGTGAAATGGGCATGAGAACGAGTTACCCTTTGATCAAGCTCACCAATGATCTGCTCGGGAGGGTGCATCCTTTGAACATGATGTGGAGCCTCGCGGCGGGATGCAGTCTCCCCCTCAACTTGTGCGTTGGAGTGGTCCAAGATGACCGATGTTGAGGTAGTCGCTTCGGGACCTCGTGCCGAAGTAGTTGAAGCGGGGTCAGCTTCGGGGGTTGATGTCGAGGGTAGTAGGGGATCATCCTCGAATTCTCCGGGATCTTCATCTTCGAATAAGGTCTGTTCCATGTCGTGTTCATTTGCCTGTTCAAAAGCAGAACTAACAGAGGGGGTTGATTCATCAAAAGTCACATCACATGACTCGATGACAGTGTTAGTTTCCAAGTTATAAACACGATAAGAATGACCATGAGTTGTATAACCCAAAAAGATCCCGTCAGAAGATCGCGACTCAAATTTATCCAAGTTACCACGTTTTAGGATAAAGCAGCGACAGCCAAAAACTCGAAGATGAGTAACCTTGGGCTGTCTCCCAAACGCGGCTCATAAGATGTCAAGTTTAAAATTGAGCGCAAGAAGATTCGGTTTGAGATGTAACATGCAGTGTTCATGGCCTCAGCCCAGAATTTTCTAGGAGTCCTATGCTCATCAAGCATCGTCCTAGCCATCTCAACCAAAGTGCGGTTTTTCCTCTCAACAACACCGTTCTGTTGAGGAACCCGCGGAGCAGAGAATTGATGTTCTATGCCATGCTCCATGCAAAAGTCAACAAAGAGACTATTTCTGAACTCGGTGCCATTATCGCTTCGAATGAATTTCAATGCACCTGGGAGTTCAGTGAAAAGTCTCAAAGCCAAGCTCCGAAAGTGTGAAACACTTCATCCTTGCTGGCAAGAAAGAAGACCCAAGAGTAGCGAGAGAAATCGTCGACAATAACAAGTACATACCACTTGCCGCCTAAAGAACTAACCCGAGAAGGACCTACAGTGTCCATATGGAGAAGTTCTCCGGGCTGTTCAGTCATCACTGTGGTGACTGGCGAATGCGAAGCGGCAATCATTTTTCCATGTCGACATGGAGCGCAAACTAAATTCTTCTCAAACTTGAGCTTGGGCAATCCTCGGATCAAACCTAAGGCGCTCAGACGAGCGAGCAACTCAAAACTCATATGCCCTAGTCTCCTATGCCACTTCCAAAGCTCAGAAGTCGAATGAGCAACAAGACAATGAGAAGAACCAGATGACTCTGAAAAGTCAGCTCCAAAAACTCTCCCAACCCTAAAGATCTTACACACCACAACGCCATCAGAATTTAGCACTTGCGAAGTATCGCGATGAAATCGCACTTCGAAGCCCTCATCAAGCAACTGAGATACAGACAGCAAATTGTATCCCAGGTTCTCAACCAAAGCAACATCTTTGAGAGTGAAGTTCGAATTAATTCTTACCACACCTTTACCTTTCACTCTACTCCTTCGATTGTTTCCGAAGGTGATATGTTCCCTTTGCTTGGTTGTGGTGAGGCTGGAGAACCAATTTGCATCTCCGGTCATGTGGCGCGAACAACCGGAGTCCATGATCCACGTGCCCTCCAAGCCTCGACCTGTCGCCTACACATGATAAGAACGCCTCGATCGCTCAGTGCTGGGGTGAGTAAAATAATGACGAGGCATCCAGCACTGAGTGACACGAGTAGTAGGCACAGTAAAAGCAGACGGTCTACGCACATAATAA
The DNA here is from genome assembly GCA_019279435.1 of Zizania palustris. Lineage (NCBI taxonomy): Eukaryota > Viridiplantae > Streptophyta > Magnoliopsida > Poales > Poaceae > Zizania > Zizania palustris. Next base: position 40,284,162 of record JAAALK010000282.1, on the reverse strand, counting down.
TCAGAATGATGCAAAGTGCGAGGTCTACCTACATGCAAAGAACGCAAAGCATGACGAGGTCTCCTACTCTGACGAGGTACAAAGCTACTCGCCCGAGGTCTACCACCATATGGGACATGGTGAACACCTCGAGGAGCAAAACCTCTCCGAGAAGCACGGGGAGCCTCGAAAACAGGACGAGAGTAATACTCAGACTCATGCATACCTAAAGATGGGTAATGCATGTCCTGATAGCTCATCGCCTGTGCACGTCGCTCATCCTTGATGCGACGGAAACAGAAACCAATCAAATGACCCGCCCTCTGACAATAAGAACAGTGAAACACTCTCCTGGGGGCACTCTTATGGGTCACAGGAGCAACTCTCACAGGCTCCTTGGGTTTCTTCTGAGTGGCTTTCTTGGGAGGATTTTTCTTGGTAGGAGGAGTGGCTTTCTTTGGTGGATGGGTAGGCTTTTTGGCTGATGGGGTGTCCAACAGAGCTCTCTCTTTCTCTAGGGTGGTGGGAGAGGTAAAAACAGTTTTGGTCTTACTGTCTGAAGCTATCCTCTCAAAACCCAAACCTAGAGCTACCCCGGCTCTGTCAGCACACAACTTGGTCTTGGCCAAGAGCAAATCCATCCTACCCTTCCCTTCAGTGCATTTATTTACCACAGAAAGAAGGTATTCATTTTCGGACATGAGGTTCTCAGCTCGCTCTCTGACAGTGCCTAGCTGGTCCTTAAGGGTGATGCAGGTGTCACAAACAGGTTGCACATCCTTAGAACTACCGGCCCTCTCCAATCTAGCCTCTAAATCATGAACATGCTTATCACGTAAATTAATGCTATCGCGCAATAAAGAGCAGTTCATGCAATCAATAATTTCATGAGGTCTAGAATCCACCTCCAAAAGCTGCTTCTGTGCAGTCTCAAGCTCAGAGAGAGTTTGAGCATGTACAGAGCGCAACTGAGCAAGCTCACTCATGACAACAGAACATGATTCACACTCAGCATCATCATATTTAGACTTAAGCATGGCATATTCAGTAGATACATATTCTAGCCTAAGTCTAAGGTCTTTTCTTTCTCTAGCGGCTTGCACAAGCAATCTATCCTGACCTAGCACAACTTCATTCAGCTCATCTAATTTAATTAGAAGCTGGTCAGATGATAGGTTTACCTCAGATGAGTCAAGCTCATCGCCGCTGTGATCGCTGTCGGCCATGAAGCAAAGGCCGGTGAAGTCACGTCCCTTCTTGTCCTTCTTGTCCTCCTTCCTTGGGGACTCCTCCTCCTCAGAGCTCGACTCCTCAGTTGAGGAAGTGTCGATGTCGCTGAGAGCAGCAACAAATGCTCTGGAAGCGGCCTTGGCTACCTTCTTAGCCATCTTGCCGCGCTTGCCCTTCACAAAGGGCTTCCTCTCCTTTTTGTGGAATTTGGGGCGGTCACTCTCATCTCTCTTCTTGACCTTGGGGCAATTGGCCTTAATGTGAGAGGTGTCGCCACATTCATAGCAGCCACTAAAACCACTTCTCCTCTGATCCCGTCTCTCATGATGAAAGCGGGTGAACCTCCGGGCAATGAGAGCAAGCTCATCATCAGCTAGAGTGTCCACCTGCTCCTTTGTGACGGAGACCAGGGAGGACAAAGCAAAACCATCTGCAAGAACACAAGTGCCTGATGTGCTTGGTTCTGCAGTGGTGCCACGGCTAGTGCTAGAAACCAATGCCAATGGCTGTGGCAAAGAGCTTCTGTGCACAGCAAGAGATGCCTTGGCAATCTCTGTGGACTTCAGCTTGCTAAAGAGTTCATCACAGGTTAGAGTGTCATAGCCTGTGGACTCCTCAATGCTGGATATCTTCACTTCCCATATGCTACGGTCAAGAGCATAGAGAAGCTTGATAGCCCTATCATGATCACTGTAAGCAAGCGTCCCGTTGGATCGCAAGTTACTCACTATCGCGTCAAAACGAGAAAACATGGCATCAACAGATTCACCAGGTGCCTGCACAAACAGCTGATACTGTTGATTGTAGGTGCTTTGGCGCCTGGCCTTGATCTGAGCAGAGCCCTCATGAAAGACAGTGAGTGTAGTCCAAATCTCCCTAGCAGTCCTAAGGTGCTGCACCCTATCAAACTCACTCCGACTCAGACCAATGAACAGTATGTTCCTTGCCTTCGAGTTGGCAATATACTGATCTTTTTCAGTTTGAGTGGTGCGGGTATCAGGGATGGAGTATTGTGAGTCCACAATCTCCCAAATTGCATTTCCTTGGCTTAACAAGTAAGCCTCCATGCGCACCTTCCAGTATGCGAAGTCTGTCCCATCGAACAGAGGAATTTTACAGCCTCTATCCATGTCGCCAACAGATCACAAAACCGGTTAAGGTCAACTGGTGATCTTAACCAAGCTCTGATACCAATTGTTGGACCGGAAACGGCGACCAGAGGGGGGTGAATGGGAGCTTTTAAAATTTTGGGCTAAAAACTTAGCCTTCGGTTCGGTTCTGTCTTCTGCGGAACAGGCTTCGAACACTACCTTCGAAGGTCTGGTTCGGAGGTACTTCGACACCTTCGAACCCAGGCTTCGGAGGAGCAAAAGTTCGAAGCCAAGAAGACTTCGCTCCACTTACAACCCTCGAAAATCTACTCTGCTAAGTCAGTGCAGGCTCCGCACACGAGGTGCTTCGAGCAGGCTTCGCACTTCACCCTTCGCAAGAGTGGACAGCCCTCTGAGGACTTCGACCAAGTACTTGGCGACAGCAACGGGTGCTGGGCTTCGTACCCGAAGGTCTACACGCACACGCAAATGGACTACGCTAAGGGCTTCGACACAAGAAGCACTACGGGAAAAGAACAGGGCTTCGCTAGTAAGCAGCGAGGTCTTGCCTCGAGTTACACAGAGCGACAGCACACTGTAAAACACACTTCACGATAAAAACACCCTTCGCCAAGACAGGCTCTGGTGAACTAAAACTAGCAAAGTATGCAATACGAGCTCAAGCAAAAGCACACAGAAGCAGGGCTTCGCCGCCTGAACAAGGAACACAAAATATATTGAACTCTGGATGAAAACCAGCGAGGTATGTGTACAGGAGCTCAACAGTAAATGCTCAAAGTGTTAAATGTTACCTACCGAGCCCCCATATTTATAGCCCACGGCTTCATCCTAAGGAAGTGACTACTTTACCCCTAGGGTTTACAACAGATTTGTCTCTACAGAACTAAGGGGTACAAAAGGTAGTCCACCTTTATTTTGGAGGCTTCTCTGTCAGCTGCAGAGGGAACAGTGTCAGCCTTTTTCAGAACAGACAGTGTCAGCCTTTACAGAGTTGACTTCTGGAACCTCCCTTCGCACCGGAGGGTGCGGTAGCTTCGGCGAGAAGCCTGCAGCCTGATGGCCTTCGCTCCGCCGAAGAATTCCTTCGATACAGTGACGGTTTTGAGCCGAAGCCGTCAAAGCCCTTGGGCCTTCGCACCACCACCTCCGGAGTGGATCACCACGGCTTCGCAGCTACTCCGAGCTCGAACACCGTCCGTCCGTGTACCGAAGCCATGCATGGCCGAAGCACCTCAAGTCATCCTCACTCCGAAGCCTCACCTTCGGAGTACCACCCTTCGAAGTCCCTCCTTCGTCCAAGGCCTCCGCATGAAGCATTCCATGAGCACTTCGTCGCCGTGTCTCACTCCGAGCATACTCCTCGACGAGCCTCACCCGGACCATGCCTTCGATGCGCCTCGACTTCTGAGACCTTCGTCGGGTAACCTTCGAGTGTCTCCCTCCGGAGCACACTTCGAACACCTTGCCTCCGCAGAGGACTTGTTCCACCAACTCCGAAGTCACTCCATTCGGAGTACCTTCGAAGTGCCTCACCTCCGAGGACTTTGTCTCGGAGTACCTTCAGCCGGAGCCACGCTCCGCACTCTCTGCCTTCACCTGGCACGCCTCGACCCGAGGACCGACCCGGACCACCTTCGCAGCCATCGTGACGGAGCTCCCCGCTCCCTTGGCATCAAACCACCCGCTTGACCCAAGTTCACTTGGCTCGAACCCTGTCCGTCGCCTCCGAAGTCCCTGCGCACCACAGACAAGCAGACAAGTGTATCCAGTACTCCGGAGACCTCTCCGGGTTAGCAACCTCCGGCACACACTCCGGTGTACCGCCCAAAGTACCGAAGCCATCGGTACGAACCCAGTCATCGTGTACTGCCGGACCCCTCCGACAGGCACACTCCGCTGCACAGCTGCAGCAAGCAAACACCGAACACACTCCGGTGACACACCTCCGAACACCCTTCGGAGGTACCACCTCCGAAGCCCCTTCGAACAGAGGGTAAATAATCCTGTCAATCACTCATCACAAACACCGAAACCACCCTTGGTTTCTCAGACTCACTGATCAATAGCGGTACCTAGCAGCACATATTGACCGCCCGAAAACGTACAAAATCAAATTTTTCATGAACCTTGATATACTCACGCACCAGTCCCTTTACCACACGCTATCAGTCAAACTCAAGGCGATATACGTGCCACCCTTGTTGGTTAACTCGACATTTCACTCGATCAAGCATTGGATTCAAATCATGACTAACTCCTTAATTAAATGCAAACGACGTTTATTCAAGGAACAAGATAACAATTATCCTCATACATTAGCATAGACTCTACTAGCATCTTCCCCAAACACATGACTCACTCACGCAAGTATCTAATACCCATGGAGCTCATATGTGCCTCATGCTTGGGCTGTGGAAGAGGCTTCGTCAATCAATCTGCCATGTCAAATCCGTGTGCACCTTGCAAATCTTCACATCACCTCTCTCAATGATCTCGTGGATCAGGTGATATCGCCGAAGTATATGTTTGGATTTCTGGTGTGACCTAGGCTCCTTAGCTTGCTCAATGGCACCACTATTATCACAATAGAGGTCCACTAGACTAGACGCACTAGGAACAACACCCAGCTCAGAAACAAACTTCCTAATCAAAACGGCCTCCTTCACCGCTTCTGAAGCAGTGATATACTCCGCTTCTATTGTAGAATCGTCCACCGTCTCTTGCTTGGAACTCTTCCAACTCACTGTGCCTCCATTGAGGCAGAATACAAAACCAGATTGCGATCGAGAATCATTTTTATCTGTCTGAAAGCTAGCATCTGTGTAACTAGTTACAACGAGCTCCTCTTCACCACCTTATACTAGGAACATTTCCTCAGTCCTTCTTAAGTACTTGAGAATACTCTTTACTACAGCCCAGTGACTTTCACCCAGGTTCGATTGGTACCTGCTCGTAACACTTAGAGCATTTGATACATCTGAGCATGTACACAGCATGGCATACATGATGGATCCAACTATGGAGGCATACGGGATCACACTCATCTTCTCTAGCTTATCAGGTGTCACAACACACTGAGTCTTACTAAGAGAAATACCATGTGACATTGGCAGAAAACTCTTCTTGGAATTCTGCATTTTGAACCATTTCAAAACCTTCTCAATGTACATACTTTGGTTTAATCCAATTAACCGTCTTGATCTATCTCTATAGAACTTTATGCCCAGAATGTATGCTACCTCTCCAAGATCTCTCATCGAAAAACTATTTTTCAGTGAAGTCTTAACAGCATTTAACAAAGGAATGTCGTTTCCGATCAACAATATGTCATCCACATATAAGACCAAAAACACAAGTGAGATTCCACTAGCCTTTTTGTAAACACAAGGCTCTTCTTCATTCTTGATGAAGCCAAACCCTTTGACTACCTCATCAAAACGAAGATTCCAACTCCGAGAAGGTTGCTTCAATCCATAAATGGACTTTAGCAACTTACAAACTTTCCCAACATTTCTCGGACCATCAAGATCTTCAGGTTGTGTCATGTACACATCCTCACTTAGGTTTCCAACACCCAACGCACCTCTAAAGACTATGCAGCAGAAACTGAACAGTAAGCCTAAGTCTAAAGGTTTCTAACCTAGAAGCAGCTGATGATAAACAGTGTAGAATTAAAGCAGTGCAACTAGACAGATGAACAAAGTGTAACAGACCTAAACTTCTCAAAGAAGTGATCTAAGTATGTATAAGATGAAGAGAGAAGTTACTGTCCAAAGTTGTCTCCTGTTCGGAACTTGGCGAAGCCCCCTTCGCACGTCGAGGTCTGCTTCGGAGGTTGGTGACGGAGTCTGTCCGAAATGCCGAAGGTGTCACTGTCTAGCCTAGTTCGAAGTGTTAAGAAGCGAAGTGTACTTCGGAGCGAAGTAAAACAGTGCCGGAGCCTGGTACGAAGTGTGTACTTCGAAGACAGGACTTCGAACACAGCTTCGAACCAAGAGCTTCGAAGCACAACCTTCGAACAGAAAAACTTCGAACACAACACACAAACAGACAACCTTCGAACAAAGAAGCAAAATCTGTCACGCGATAGAAAACCAAGTCCGAAGCTTGCACTCTATCTTCGAACAGGGAAAGCTTCGGAAGGAGAATCGAAGGCTGACACGCCACAAAGAAATCCAAGCGAAGTCTATCAGAAAAGACAAACTTCGAACCCAAACTTCGAAGCCTAACAAAGTGTGCACTTCGAACAGATAGATTCGGAGTATACTTGTTCGAAGTATGCAATGCTGTCCAAACAGGAAGATCTTCGAAGCTAGCAACTCAGACCCAAAAACCGAAGTTCGCAGACTTGAACGACAGCTTTGAAAATGTTGGATCGAAGCCTGCCTCACGGAGCTGAGGGGCTTCGAACAGAGAAAAATGACTTTGCAGAAACAGTCAAAAAGGCATTTACTCCATACTGCTTCGATCAAAAAGGCAGTACAGTAGAAGGTAAAAAGCTGGCAGCAAGTACTGTAGCTACAGTAGAAGTACTACTTGCAACAGCAAGAACTAGTACTCAGTTCGTGAAGAACAGAAGCAACAAAAGAAGCTTCTCCTCAAGAAATAAATTCACCAGCTCGTAGCTGAAGCAGTAACTCTCCAAACCGAACACAATGCAACCAATAAATTCACCAGGGACCAAGGATTAAATGCATCCAAGAGATTAGAGCCAAAATAACTAACGAACAGAGAGGGGCAAGTCCTGGCGGCGCACACAGGAGAGAGAAAACGGGAGACAAAGTAACCCAAAGGGTGGATTTGATTTCAGCACAAAAGGGTGGTCCAAACCCTAGGGATTGGGGTGCTATTTATAGGCAGCCCAACACTAGGAATATTCTACAAGCCCGTTAGGGTTTTTACAGACTCAAAAATAAAGGAAAAGACTCTACTGCCCTTAGGAATTTTTACAGACACAACTGACTGACTGTGGGCCTAGAGTTACAGATGACATATCCGGAAGCTAAGTTTTCGTAGCGACTACGGCTTCTCTTCTGGACAGTCGGATACAGAATCAATGGTTGTCAGTTTTACGCCGAAACTGACAAAGCCTCCACCAGCTTTGCACCAAGTACCCGGATTGGGCCGGCCCGACTCCGCAGCTCTCTCAGCCCGGCAATCGCTCACCGCCCGTGTACCTGAGTCAGTCCTGGTCAACAGCCCAGTGGGTCTTCTACTGCTTCTGGCCCATGCACCCGGATTGGGCCAGCCCGACTTCGCAGCCTCCTCTGCCCGACAGTCGCTCGCTGCCCGTGTACCTGAGTCACACGAGGCCCATGAAACAGCAGATCTCTTCTCTTCCTCAGTCCTCTTTGACTATCGTTGACAATGACTCATCACTTCTGGAGCCATGAGGCCCACGCTATTCAGCATGGCTCCTCAATCTCCCCCTTGATGAGTGCATTGTCAACACTCCTCAATTCTCAGCTCTTCAGCACCTGCGAACAAATGTGGAAACACGAAAACAAAACACAAGGAAACAAAGAAGAAGAAAGATAAGGTAAAAGTTTAACCCTAATGACCAAAAGCCAACCAAAAGAAAGAAACGGTCATTATGGTTAACCAAAACGTAAAAGCTCAAAATGAGTGTGATTTCAGAACAACAAGGATATCAACAGAGTAAGAACTCCCCCTTAAACTCTGATCCCAAAATTTCTCCCCCTTGTTGACAAGTGAACTCATCAAGCACTCAAAAGAGACACAGACTCCCCCTGAAAAGTAACTCCCCCTCAAAATATGCAGTGAATGCAACTGGGGTGCAAGTGGAGTGTAGAAAGCATGCTTCTCAGATATGATTGATTGCAAATACAGTATCTAACAAGTATAGCAAAAGAGATACTGTCTAAGACACATGGCATGATCAGTGCAACAGATGATATCTAAAGAAAGTCATTTAGCACGCATTTTTCAGTTTTTGCAAATAAAAGCATCACCACATTTTCTAGTAAACAAGCAAGGTAAAACATGAGATGCAGAAGCTAACTGATATCTACCAAGATAGGCATTGTTCAAAACAAAGTGCTTCAGCAAACTGGTTATCTTTTTAATGTTCAGGCTTTTTCATTTTCCTTTGTCATTTTTGCCAAGGGTTATTTGCATGTCAAACCTTATGCTAACCGACCAAGTCAAGCCTAGGCCAGAACTGGGCCATCAGAAGCTTAAGACATTGGTCTCGGCATACACTACACTGTCCTAGTTCATACCAAAGTGCTATGGTAAGCAATCCAGAACAATATAATGCGACAAAGCAAACCCACTTGGATCTTTTCAATGTAAGCATAAAAAGGCATGGAATTTTCATTCATTTTTGATTTTTATCATTTTTATAGCACATTTTCCATGTTAAAGCATAAAGATGTCCAAGTTGCATATCTGCATCTATGTGATGAACTAGCTACAAGGCGTGCAACAGATAGCAAAAGCACTCAGCCTACACATGCTAGTTACCAGAAGCAATGGTGATCAATTTTCAAGTTGAAAGCGTAAAAGCCATGCACATGACAGATATCAGGTATATCAAGTGAACTGAATCAAAGCATGATCATCGACAAGTATTCGAAAGCATGTACCAGCTAGAATAAGTAAAGCAGTTCAATCATATAACAGAAGCAGGCTCAAAAGTGTGATATGTGAATATGTATGATATGAACACACACAAAAGGACTCAAGAAAAGAGTAAATAAGAAAGGAAAAACTGACGCAAAATATCCTAGAAAGGATACACAACACCCAAATCCCCTCGTAAACGCTCAAATGTAGACTGATCTAGGGGTTTGGTGAAAATGTCAGCCAACTGATGATGGGTATCAACATGAACAAGGTCAATGACACCTTTCTCATATTGATCCCGCAAAAAGTGAAAGCGCACATCAATATGTTTGGTTTTTGAATGAAGACACGGGTTTTTCCCGACACTAATAGCACTAGTGCTGTCGCAAAACAATGGAACCCTCGTAGGAAAGAGCAACCCAAAGTCTCGTAGAGTGGAAATCATCCAAACCATCTGTGAGCAGCAGCTAGCAGCAGCTACATACTCAGCCTCTGTGGTCGAAAGAGCAACTCCAGATTGCTTTCGAGAAGACCAAGATACAAGGGAAGAACCAAGAAACTGGCAAGTACCGGAAGTCGACTTGCGATCCAACCGGCACCCACCAAAGTCAGCGTCCGAAAAGCCAGATAAATCAAGAGATGATGATGCTGAATAAAAAAGACCAAGATCAGGCGCATAGGTGAGATACCTGAAAATGCGCTTGACAGCTTGCCGGTGAGACGCGCGTGGTGAAGACTGAAAACGCGCGCAAAGTCCCACGGCGAACTGTATGTCTGGTCTTGTTGCCGTTAAGTACAACAGCGAACCGATCATCCCTCGAAACTCTCTCTCATTGACCTTGACACCGCTCTCATCCTTGTCCAAACCCCCAGAAGTGCCCATCGGGGTCATCTGCGGCTTCAATTCACCACCAAAGTCAAATTTCTTAAGCATGTCACGAGTATACTTACCTTGGTGGATGAAGGTGCCGTCCTTGGTCTGCTTGATCTGGAGCCCTAAAAAGTACTTAAGCTCACCCATGAGGCTCATCTCAAATTCACTGTGCATCTGCTCAGAAAACTTGGACACAAGAGAATCAGTAGTACCGCCAAAGATAATATCGTCCACGTAAATCTGAGCAACTAAGAAATCTGAAGCATCTCTGAGCAAGAAAAGAGTTTTATCCACAGAACCCATCACAAAGCCCTTCCCCAACAAAAATTGCTTTAACCGGTCATACCAAGCTCTGGGAGCTTGCTTCAACCCGTATAAAGCTTTGTGCAATTTAAAAACATGTCGAGGAAACTTAGGGTTCTCAAAACCGGGGGGTTGCCTAACATAAACCTCCTCTTCTATGTACCCGTTCAGAAAAGCACTCTTAACATCCATTTGAAAAAGCTTAAAACCCTTCGAAACGGCAAAAGCTAGAAGAATACGAATGGACTCAAGACGGGCAACAGGAGCGAAGGTTTCTTCAAAGTCAATACCTTCCTTCTGGCAATAACCCTGGGCGACTAGTCGAGCCTTGTTGCGCACCACAACCCCATCTTCACCTTGTTTGTTCTTGAATACCCACTTGGTGCCTATGGGGTTGCATCCTGGTGGCGGCTCAACCAATGTCCAAACCCGATTGCGGACAAAATTCTCAAGCTCTTCTTGCATGGCATTAATCCAATTAGAATCAGAGAGAGCATGAGAAACATCTCTGGGCTCAAAAGATGCAACAAACGCAGATTCAGCAAACACAGCGAGAGAGGCAGAAGAACGCAAAGTCCTCTCAGTCAAATCACTAATGATGAGCTCTGAGGGGTGGTCACGCTGAACTGCTCGGGTTCCCTGGTGATCTGAAGTCACCTCACCGGAGTCAGCAGCTGGCACCTCTGGACTCGACTGAGGGGGCTCGATCGAAGTGGAAGAAGTGATCAGAGGTCCGCCCTCATCATCAGTCGAAGTCACAGAAGGTGTGGGCTCTGCAGGGGATGCAGAAGGCCCACCCTCAACAGCAGCTGGAGTATCCTCATCTTCCTCGAAGATGGACTCTCCGAGCTCATCATCACCAGAAAGCTCAAAAGAAGGAGTCAAAGAAGGCAAGGACTCATCAAATGAAACCTCACACGTCTCGACAAGCAGCTGGGATTCGAGATTCCAAACACGGAAACCTCGAGAATGCAATGCATAACCAAGAAAAACACCATCCCAGCAACGAGACTCAAATTTGTCCAAATGCCCTCCCTTCTTGAGCACAAAGCACTTGCAGCCAAACGCTCGCAAGTGGCTAACCTTGGGCTGTCTGCCAAAACGCAATTCATATGATGTCTTACCAATGTAAGCTCTAAGAAAAATGCGGTTGGCCAGATAGCAAGCCGTGTTCATGGCTTCAGCCCAAAAACGCCTAGGAGTCCTATGCTCATCGAGCATCGTCCTGGCCATCTCGACTAGCGTGCGGTTTTTTCGTTCCACAACGCCGTTCTGTGGGGGAGTGTAAGGAGAAGAAAACTGATGGTCCAGACCCTGATCACCACAGAAGCTGACGAACTGAGAGTTCTTGAACTCAGAGCCGTTGTCGGAGCGAATTGCTCGCATCCGACCATTGTTCTCATTCTTCAGCTTCAAAATCAGGTCATGGACAAATTGAAAAGTTTCATCCTTAGACTCCAAAAAGAAAACCCACGAGAAACGAGAAAAGTCGTCAACAATCACAAGTGCATACCACTTCCCACCAACTGAGCGTACCCGAGCTGGACCTACAGTGTCCAAATGTAAAAGCTCGCCTGGATACGAAGTCATCACCTGAGTCACAGGTGAGTGAGAGGCGGCAACCATTTTCCCATGACGACAGGGATGACAAACTAGATCCTTCTCCATTTTAAGCTTGGGCAATCCTCGGATGAGGTCCATAGAGCTTAACCTGACTAGCAGATCAAAACTCAAGTGACCTAACCTCCTATGCCACTTCCAGAGCTCAGAAGAAGATCCAGCAATCAAACAGCGAGAAGGGCCAAAAGAACTAGAGAAGTCAATTCGAAAAACTTTACCGAAGGGTAAAATCTGACAAACCAAAGACCCTCTAGAATCAACCACAGAAGAATTGCCCTTCTTAAAACGCACTTCCAAACCATCCTCAAGAAGTTGCGACACAGAGATTAAATTAAAGTTCAGATTTTTAACCAAAGCAACATTCTTTAAAGAGAAATGGTCTGAAATGCTGATTGAGCCTATGCCACTTACTTTCCCTTGACCACTGTTCCCGAACGTGATATATTCTTTGGAGCTCGGGGGAGTGAGACTGGAGAACCATCTGCGATGTCCCGTCATGTGGCGAGAGCATCCTGAGTCCATGATCCAAACATCCTCCAGTCCCCGGTCCTGCACAATCAATGTCTGTAAGTGGGAGCAAATGGTCCGTCACCAGGTTTAGCAAAAGAGCTAAACCAGTGTCGAGCCATCTGCTCAAAAGATGGAAAGCGAAAACCATCAAAAGAATTTGGACCAAAACGCGGCTCAAAGCGCGGTCCACGGTTTTGCCTAATCCTACGGCCACGAGGTCTAGAACCGTAGCCAACTCGGTCTGGAACTCTGCCGGAACGAACACCACCACCTGGAGCACGGGCACGAAAACCGTCTCCTCTACCACCACCTACACGACGCGGCCTGGCCTCCAGCCTCTCCCCGCGCCGAGGAACACGCAGTCTACCACCCTGCTGGTAGAACTGCTCCTGATCACTATGAGCCCTCTCTGCTCTCTCAACCCGCTTCCTTCTGAAGCAAAACTCCGCAAGATGCCCGTCTGTAACACCCCAAAAATTAAAAGGAATAAAATAAAAAGAAAATATTATTTAAATCATTTCTGAATTTATTATTAAAGAAAAATCACCAAAAGAACCCAAATAAAGCCAAACAGGGAGAAATACTTAAAATCTGGACTTAAAATTTTATGAGATGAACTAGAGACCAAGATATAATTTTAGGAATTTTTACAAATTTTTGTCAACAGTGATTCAACCCTTAATCAAATATTCGAATTACTGGAATTATTTTAAATCAGAAATGAATTTTAAATCCTATTGGGCCTCAACCACGAAACCTCCCTCCAACGGCCTTTAGGCCCAGCCCATCACCACCCACCCACTGACAAGCGGGACCCGCCTGTCGGCGCACTCCCCCGCCCCTCTCTCCTCCACCGCGCCCCTCCTGGCCCACCCGTCAGCCACCCATGCCCTTCTCGCGCTCTCTGACCAACGGGGCCCGCCTGTCAGGTATTCCTTTCTCGTTCACCCGCCGACAGGTGGGGGCCACCTGTCGGATCCATCTTCTCCGATGGAATCCCTCTCTCCCCTTTCCTTTCCCGGCGATCACCTTCCAAGTTCTCGTCGCCGGCCGCCCGATTTCGCCTGGATTCTTCTCGGATCACCTTCCCCGACCGCCCCGACCTCCTTCCATCAAAGATCAACGCGTTTTCGTGCTTATGGAAGCATACCCGAGGAGAAAGGCAACCTCGCCGGAGAGGGAAGGAAACCCTCGGTTTCCTTCCGTTTAATCGCCGCCAGTGACCCTATAAAAACCCCTGAGGACGCCGCCCTCTGCCCACACCACCAAAGCGCTAGCTTAAGCCTTCCAGAGCGTCGTTGCCATTGTTTCGGGAATTATCCCCTGCTCCACCTCCGGTCGCCGCTCGCCGTCGATCCCGGCCACCACCACCCTAGCCGTCGCCACCGCTGTGATCACCAGGGCCCGCCCGTCCTCGGCATCCACTCCGTTGGCCGTGGGCATCGTCGGATCACCGTCGCCGTCAAGAACCCGAAGAGCTCCGCCGTCTACGCTCGCCGCCGGTCATCTCCAAGCCCCCATCTTCGCCGCTGAAGGTACCATAGTGATCCCCATTACCTCCGCAGTCCATTTTTGGCCTTAGCTAGGCACATAGGCGCTCGCCGCCGCCGCTGCCACCGCGCCCGAACCCGCCGTCGCCGGAGACGAAGGGGGTACGCACCCCCTTACGTCGTGCCGTGCCGGACGCGATCGTGGCCGTCCGATCACGATCGGAGGGCTACGATTAATTCCCTTCTGGATTTAATCCAAGCCCTCGGATCTGATCGAAGGGGTATCGAGCGATCGCGACCGTCGATCGCAACTTAAAACCTCCGAGCGATCTCAGGCGTCCACGTATACCCTTTCGCCACGTTTTAATCTGGGCCGTCCAATTTCATTAAACCCACTCGCCTCGCATCCGACCGCTAGATCCAGATCCGACGGCTCTGGATCGGCCGGTCCACGCGCACAGTGGCGCGGTCCACTGTGGGCCTGGCTCACCGTGGACCAGAGCTCATTTTCTGTTTAAATAAAATTCCAGAAATTGATTTAAACTTTGAAAATCCATATCTTGCTCAAATTAACTCCAAATTTCACCATTCAAATTTTGTTAAAACCAGAATATTATTCTCTACCCATTAATGCAATAAAAACAGTATGTTTCTATTGCCCAAATATTATTAATCAATAAATGAATAAAAACCCCTTTAGGATAAATTATTATTCCAACAAAATAAATTATGAAAAATCCTAAAAAGGTTAAAATTCACTGTTATATGTAAAGACTCAGAATAATAAATATTACTTCAACCACAACAATGTATGTTCTTTTATCTGGTGAATTTCATCTGTTTTATTGAATGTGAATGTATTGTTTATTTTCCGTATCGAGAAGACTACGAGTTCGTCGAGGAGCAGGAGTTCTACCCCGAGGTTCCTCCATCCCCATTTGCTGAAGCAAGGCAAGTCATCGACCATCTCTGTGGAAACAGTTGATCATAATTGAGCCCATGTTTCAATAAATTATCGCTATAACCCATAGGTTAATATTGCATTAGTCAAATATTCAAGCCTTACACTTATATTTATTAGATCCCCGTCCTTGTGTGCAAACCCAAGCCATGCTTATTGAGCCTTAACTCCTTGTCACTCTACTATAAAAATATTAGCTAGTGCCCAATGTACCGGCACAACTGCTATAGGTTAAAAAGAACGAGTCGTAGATAGCTGGATTCTGTATATGAATTTCCCTGTTATTCTCGTCTCTGGACTCTGTTGGAGTTGGCTAGGTTATAAGTATGGTGGGTTCCGGGTGCAAGCTCGGGCACTGGTTTGTCGCACCCGGGGCACTATAAGGACCGGTCTGCGGGATCTGTTGCAAAGCACTTCCGTACCAACCACAAGTCTAATGGGTAAGTCCTAACTGGAAGTATGGAATACTCCGGCTTGATGCACCATAGAGGAGGGGGCAAGGGGCTAGCCTGCGGGCGACTTGTACCGACGAGGCTCAAGGGGGGGTATGGTGGGGCTCCGATGCGTCGGGACACCATATGAAACCCATAAGAGGGTGCTATTGAGTCGGGGAGGACTGTATGGAAGGTTTTGGCACGAGTTCCCGTGTGATGGGTCATCTCGTTACACTTCGGTGTAGGTGATGAGTGCGTGCCTTGTGGGTACAGTGGTACATCTCTGATCAGAGTAATTAAATCTTTTCGAAAAGCCGAGCCCACGGTCAAGGGCGGGTTGTGTGACTACTCGCAGTTAGTTTACAATTGTTTGAATGTTCGAGTTATTCATGGCACGTAAGGACTGTTGAGCGAGGTGGGGCTGACTGTACCCCTCGAGTTAGAAGATGATGATACACACACATGTTTACTTTTTCGTACTAATAAATTGCTCACATTTAAAGCTTTACAATTATGCTGCTTCCGCTAAACTAGCCACTATCTCCCTTGTCATTACCTTGCATTATATTTGCATTCGGTGGCTTGCTGAGTACATCTGTACTCACCCCGTTGACTTACACCATCAGAGCCAGTCTACTACGAGGAGGACGAAGGTCTGGAGTAGCGACCCAGTCAAGGCGAGACTGGAAGGAGGCGTTCATCTAGGACCCTTATTTTATTAGTTTCTCTTCACCTTTATTCACTTTTGTATTAATGCGGTCTACGAACCGTGAATGATTGTCCGTATTGTACGTGGTCGCAAGATGAACGTCTTGTTTTATTGATTTTCTATGGAATTTCAATAAAGTCCTGATTTATTAAATCGGGGCGCGACAAGATGGTATCAGAGCCGACTTGACTGTAGGAAGCCAAACAGACCTGACCTTAGGACTTATATATATATATATTCACTATATTTTACAAAAGATTACTTATCCTCTCATCTTCCGAGGTTTTCACAAAAATTTTTCTCTCTTTTGTAGATGCCGATCCGTACCGTGAATGGGAACCTTCGTGATGAGACCGGATTCATCCGCGAGCTACGCATGCTCGTCAGTTTCCTCGGCCTCGAGCATGAGCCGATGTACCATGGAGTCTTCCCCGACGAGGAAGAGAGCTACTGCGAGGTCACCGTCGTCGTCCAGCCCTCCCCTCAGACAGCTCACACCTACCGCGGAGGAGGACCTACCTTCCTGGTAGCCAGTCAGCGCACCGCTCTCCAGGCACTTACGGAGCTCCGGATGATCTACGACAGCGAGCTCTACGACACGGACTTCCGTTTCGTACCTCTCCGTACCCCAGGGAGTCCACATAGTGTCTTCGTCAGCACCCTCTCTCAGCGCCATTCGGCAATTGGTCATACCATGCGCTTGTTGGAGGCCATGGATGATCTCCACTACGAGGCGCTGCAGGACGCCAATGGACAGCGCGACACTATCAGCTTCTACCGCCATTCCTCCGTGGACCTGAACCGCGAGAACGGAGAGCTTCGTCGCCGCATCCAGCAGGGACACCGCTTGGCTGCCGAGGCAGAGGAGTTGCGGCGTCAGAATGAGCTTCTTCGACAGCGTGTCTCCACCAACCCACACCTCCGCTACCAGATCGAGGAGTTGAAGAAGGACATGGAGGAGATCGCACCTCTTCCGCCTCGCCGGAAGAAACCCATTCAGACTCCCACGGTGAGGCCCAAGAGGATCTCCCGCAGCGCACCACCCGCCGGACCGTCCAGTTCCTCGACCCCGCCCGTCTCCCACGAGCCCGAGATCGAGCCGTCCCCCGAGCTGCCTTAGACGTAGTATTACGATTGATTGTTTTTATTTTGATTGCTTGTAGTAAACATTCATGTCAAAATATAAGGCATGAATGAGAGAATAAGTAAATGTAACCGCAAGAACGGTATCCTTTTGAAATAAATATAAAGAAGTTCACCCGAAATAAATATGTATACATTGGAAATTCCAGGATGACCAACACCCAGGGATCAGACGCTCCTCAGAACGGAGGGGAGAGTGGCAACCTGCCACAATGGGGAGCCACCGGGCAGAGGCAAGCCCCGGTCGCCAACCACCCCACCTTGGCTGAAATGATGGCCACTCAAAATCAGTTGGTCTCAGCCCTCCTGCACCAGATGCAGCAGCAGCAGCAGCAGATGCAAGAGCAGCAGGCTCACTTCTTTCGCCTCCACCAACAGCCCGAGCTGCCCCGACCTGCCACACCAGCTCCCGCTCCCACGACTCAGCTCTCGGAGTTCCTCCGAGTCCGCCCACCGACTTTCTCAAGCACCACCAACCCCATGGAGGCTGGGGATTGGTTGCGGGCGATCGAGAAGAAGCTCGATCTCCTGACCTGCACTGAGCAGGAGAGGGTGGCCTTCGCCACCCACCAGCTTCATGGTCCCGCCGCAGAGTGGTGGGACAACCACCGCGAGACCCTGCCCGAGGGCCACGCCCCCACTTGGGCGGAGTTCTCGACCGCTTTTCGTGCCGCCCACATCCCCGACGGCATCGTTGCTCAGAAGCAACAAGAGTTCAGAGATCTGCAGCAAGGGAGCAGATCTGTCACGGAATATCTACATGAGTTTAACCGTCTGGCCCGGTACGCACCAGAGGAGGTCCGTACGGATGCAGCCAGACAAGCTAAGTTCCTTCGGGACTGAAGGACGAGTTGTCCCTACAACTCATCTCTGGAGACTTCACCAACTTCCAGAAGTTGGTGAACAAGGCTATCATGCAGGAGACCCAACAAAATAAGGTCGACCTGAAGAAGAAGCGCATGATTGCCTTCAGGCAGAACCAGGGTATGACCCAAAGACCCCGTTTTGCTCCACCTCCACCAGCGCCACAGTATCACCCCCGGCCAGTGTATCGTCCGGCACCACCAGCTGCCAACGCCGGAACCAGCCAACCTCGTGCCGCTCCAGTCGCACCGACCGCCCCAGTCGCCCCGGCCAAGAAGCCGGAGGTCTTGAGAGACAGGCATGGCAAGCCTGTGGTATGCTTCAACTGCCGCCAAGAGGGACACTACTCCCACCAGTGCCCCCATCCCAAGAGAGCTCAAGGAGTCACCTCCAACCCCGCCGTCCGCGCCAAAGTGAACCACGTCTCCGCCGAGGAAGCCCAAGCTGCACCAGAAATTGTCATGGGTAAGTTTATGGTTCATTCCTCGCATGCAGTGGTATTATTTGACACCGGAGCTACCCACTCCTTTATATCAACTGCTTTTGTGGAAAATAATGCACTGGACATAAGTGAACTACCCAGGCCAGTACTAATAGCTACCCCGGGAAAGCAAACCCTCGCTTGTTCCTTTAGTCCAAGGGTAAGGGTAGATATCCAAGGCACGATATTTTGGGCCGACCCCATTCTAATAGAATGTCAAGGTTTGGACCTCATTCTAGGGATGGATTGGCTAAATAAACACCAAGGTGTGATAGAATGTGCCCAGAGAAAAGTAACGGTGACTAATGAAGAAGGGACTATAGTCACATTCTAGATGCCCAGCATGAAGGCCGGAAGGACAAGACTACATCAGATTACCTTGGAGGAGATACCAGTAGTCAGTGAATACCCGGACGTATTCCCAGAGGATCTACCAGGAATGCCACCTAAGAGGGACATCGAGTTCAGGATTGATTTGGTGCCCGGAACCACTCCTATTTATAAGCGACCATACCGGATGGCCGCCAATGAATTAGCTGAGATGAAGCAGCAGTTGGAGGATCTTGAAAGGAAAGGCTACATCAGGCCTAGCACATCGCCATGGGGTGCCCCCGTCATCTTTGTCGAGAAGAAAGAAGATAAGGCAAAGCGTATGTGTGTGGATTACCGCGCCTTGAATGAGGTAACAATCAAGAATAAGTACCCGTTGCCTCGGATCGATGATCTCTTCGACCAGCTCAAAGGGGCTACGGTATTCTCGAAGATCGACCTGCGGTCTGGTTACCATCAGTTAAGGATCCGAGAAGAAGATATACCCAAGACGGCCTTCACTACCCGTTATGGATTATATGAGTGCACGGTTATGTCCTTTGGATTGACCAACGCCCCTGCCTTCTTCATGAATATGATGAATAAGGTATTCATGGAATATTTGGACAAGTTTATAGTGGTTTTCATCGACGACATCCTCATCTATTCCAAGGACCAGAAGGAGCACGAGACTCACCTCCGGTTAACCTTAGGAAAGCTAAGGGAACACCACTTATATGCCAAGTACAGCAAATGCAAGTTTTGGACGGCAGAAGTAAAGTTCCTCGGACACATCATCTCTGCGCAAGGAATCGCAGTAGATCCTGCCACCGTAGAAGCAGTTACGGATTGGCTGCCACCCACAAACGTATCTGAGATACGAAGTTTTCTGGGATTGGCCGGATATTATCGAAGGTTCATTGAGAATTTTTCTAAGATAGCCAAGCCAATGACCAGATTGTTGCAGAAAGGAGAGAAGTTCGAATGGACTCCTGAATGCGAGGAAAGTTTCCGCACCCTCAAGACTCGTTTGGTGTCTGCACCTATACTGACCCTACCGGATATCCGCAAAGACTTCCATGTCTATTGCGACGCATCTCGCCACGGATTGGGATGTGTTCTTATGCAAGACGGGAAAGTTATCTCTTATGCCTCCCGTCAGTTGAGACCTCATGAGTTAAATTATCCAACCCATGATCTGGAATTAGCCGCCGTAGTGCACGCCCTCAAGATTTGGAGGCACTATTTGGTTGGAAATCGCTGTGAGATCTTTACGGATCACAAGAGCTTGAAGTATATCTTCACACAGCCTGACCTTAATCTGAGGCAAAGACGATGGTTGGAACTAATCAAGGACTATGACCTAGGTATACACTACCACCCCGGAAAAGCAAATGTGGTAGCTGATGCCTTGAGTCGCAAGGGATATTGCACAGCCATGATGATTCAAGAACACGCACCCTTGTTATGTAGGGAGATGGAAAAATTAAATCTTGGATTAACCACCAGAGCATATCTAGCCACCTTGGAGACCCAACCTGTTTTGTTTGAGCAGATCCGTGAAGCTCAGTTAGAGGACCCGGATATAGCTGCCATTAAGAAGAACATGAGACAAGGAAAAGCCCCCGGATTTTCAGAAGACGAGAATGGCACCATATGGTTTGGAACTCGGATATGTGTGCCGGATAAACCTGAAGTAAAGACTCTTATCCTAAGAGAAGCCGATGAGACGTTATACTCCATTCATCCCGGCAGTACCAAGATGTACCAAGATCTGAAGGAACGATATTGGTGGGTCAGCATGAAAAGAGAGATTGCCCAGTTCGTCGCCGAATGTGACACCTGCAGAAGAGTAAAGGCTGAACATCAGAGACCTGCAGGATTGTTACAGCCACTTAAAGTGCCGGAATGGAAGTGGGAAGAGATCGGTATGGATTTCATCACCGGATTACCAAAGACCCAACTTGGGTATGATTCTATATGGGTGATCATTGATCGGCTTACAAAAGTAGCTCATTTCATAGCCGTCAAGACAACCTTTAGTGGCCCCAAGCTTGCAGAACTATATATGGCCCGGATTGTATGTCTTCATGGAGTACCCAAGAAGATAGTATCTGACCGAGGAAGTCAGTTTACCTCTCGATTTTGGAAGAACCTCCAAGAGGAGATGGGCACGAGATTGAATTTCAGTACCGCCTACCATCCTCAGACAGATGGACAAACAGAAAGGGTAAATCAGATACTAGAGGATATGCTTCGAGCATGTGTTTTGGATTTTGGAGCCACTTGGGACAAAAGCTTGCCATATGCAGAATTTTCATACAACAATAGCTATCAAGCCAGTCTTCAGATGTCTCCTTTTGAGGCCCTATATGGACGTAAGTGCAGAACACCTCTACTTTGGGACCAAACAGGTGAATCCCAAGTATTCGGAACCGACATTCTTCGTGAAGCTGAAGAGAAGGTACGAATCATCAGAGACCGACTCAAGACAGCCCAATCGCGACAGAAGAGCTACGCCGACAATCGCCGTCGAGACCTAGCCTTTGAAGAAGGAGAACATGTATATCTTCGAGTTACGCCTCTTCGTGGGACTCAACGATTTAACATGAGAGGAAAGTTGGCCCCTCGATATGTTGGACCATTTCCCATTATCCGACGCCAAGGCGAAGTGGCTTATCAGTTGGAATTACCGCCCTCATTGGCTGGAGTGCATGACGTGTTTCATGTGTCTCAACTCAAGAAGTGTCTCCGCGTACCCACGGAGCAGGTGGATCTTCAGCAGTTGGATGTACAAGAGGATCTGACTTATGTGGAAAAGCCGGTCAAGATATTGGAAGTCAAAGAAAGAACCACCAGGAGTCGAGTAATCCGCTTCTGCAAAGTGCAGTGGAGCAACCATCCGGTAGAAGAAGCTACTTGGGAAAAAGAAGATGAACTCAAGGCACAGCATCCTGAGCTATTCGAGGATTGATCCGAATCTCGAGGACGAGATTCTCTGTAAGGGGGATAGGATTGTAACACCCCAAAAATTAAAAGGAATAAAATAAAAAGAAAATATTATTTAAATCATTTCTGAATTTATTATTAAAGAAAAATCACCAAAAGAACCCAAATAAAGCCAAACAGGGAGAAATACTTAAAATCTGGACTTAAAAATTTTATGAGATGAACTAGAGACCAAGATATAATTTTAGGAATTTTTACAAATTTTTGTCAACAGTGATTCAACCCTTAATCAAATATTCGAATTACTGGAATTATTTTAAATCAGAAATGAATTTTAAATCCTATTGGGCCTCAACCACGAAACCTCCCTCCAACGGCCTTTAGGCCCAGCCCATCACCACCCACCCACTGACAAGCGGGACCCGCCTGTCGGCGCACTCCCCCGCCCCTCTCTCCTCCACCGCGCCCCTCCTGGCCCACCCGTCAGCCACCCATGCCCTTCTCGCGCTCTCTGACCAACGGGGCCCGCCTGTCAGGTATTCCTTTCTCGTTCACCCGCCGACAGGTGGGGGCCACCTGTCGGATCCATCTTCTCCGATGGAATCCCTCTCTCCCCTTTCCTTTCCCGGCGATCACCTTCCAAGTTCTCGTCGCCGGCCGCCCGATTTCGCCTGGATTCTTCTCGGATCACCTTCCCCGACCGCCCCGACCTCCTTCCATCAAAGATCAACGCGTTTTCGTGCTTATGGAAGCATACCCGAGGAGAAAGGCAACCTCGCCGGAGAGGGAAGGAAACCCTCGGTTTCCTTCCGTTTAATCGCCGCCAGTGACCCTATAAAAACCCCTGAGGACGCCGCCCTCTGCCCACACCACCAAAGCGCTAGCTTAAGCCTTCCAGAGCGTCGTTGCCATTGTTTCGGGAATTATCCCCTGCTCCACCTCCGGTCGCCGCTCGCCGTCGATCCCGGCCACCACCACCCTAGCCGTCGCCACCGCTGTGATCACCAGGGCCCGCCCGTCCTCGGCATCCACTCCGTTGGCCGTGGGCATCGTCGGATCACCGTCGCCGTCAAGAACCCGAAGAGCTCCGCCGTCTACGCTCGCCGCCGGTCATCTCCAAGCCCCCATCTTCGCCGCTGAAGGTACCATAGTGATCCCCATTACCTCCGCAGTCCATTTTTGGCCTTAGCTAGGCACATAGGCGCTCGCCGCCGCCGCTGCCACCGCGCCCGAACCCGCCGTCGCCGGAGACGAAGGGGGTACGCACCCCCTTACGTCGTGCCGTGCCGGACGCGATCGTGGCCGTCCGATCACGATCGGAGGGCTACGATTAATTCCCTTCTAGATTTAATCCAAGCCCTCGGATCTGATCGAAGGGGTATCGAGCGATCGCGACCGTCGATCGCCACTTAAAACCTCCGAGCGATCTCAGGCGTCCACGTATACCCTTTCGCCACGTTTTAATCTGGGCCGTCCAATTTCATTAAACCCACTCGCCTCGCATCCGACCGCTAGATCCAGATCCGACGGCTCTGGATCGGCCGGTCCACGCGCACAGTGGCGCGGTCCACTGTGGGCCTGGCTCACCGTGGACCAGAGCTCATTTTCTGTTTAAATAAAATTCCAGAAATTGATTTAAACTTTGAAAATCCATATCTTGCTCAAATTAACTCCAAATTTCACCATTCAAATTTTGTTAAAACCAGAATATTATTCTCTACCCATTAATGCAATAAAAACAGTATGTTTCTATTGCCCAAAATATTATTAATCAATAAATGAATAAAAACCCCTTTGGGATAAATTATTATTCCAACAAAATAAATTATGAAAAATCCTAAAAAGGTTAAAATTCACTGTTATATGTAAAGACTCAGAATAATAAATATTACTTCAACCACAACAATGTATGTTCTTTTATCTGGTGAATTTCATCTGTTTTATTGAATGTGAATGTATTGTTTATTTTCCGTATCGAGAAGACTACGAGTTCGTCGAGGAGCAGGAGTTCTACCCCGAGGTTCCTCCATCCCCATTTGCTAAGCAAGGCAAGTCATCGACCATCTCTGTGGAAACAGTTGATCATAATTGAGCCCATGTTTCAATAAATTATCGCTATAACCCATAGGTTAATATTGCATTAGTCAAAATATTCAAGCCTTACACTTATATTTATTAGATCCCCGTCCTTGTGTGCAAACCCAAGCCATGCTTATTGAGCCTTAACTCCTTGTCACTCTACTATAAAAATATTAGCTAGTGCCCAATGTACCGGCACAACTGCTATAGGTTAAAAAGAACGAGTCGTAGATAGCTGGATTCTGTATATGAATTTCCCTGTTATTCTCGTCTCTGGACTCTGTTGGAGTTGGCTAGGTTATAAGTATGGTGGGTTCTGGGTGCAAGCTCGGGCACTGGTTTGTCGCACCCGGGGCACTATAAGGACCGGTCTGCGGGATCTGTTGCAAAGCACTTCCGTACCAACCACAAGTCTAATGGGTAAGTCCTAACTGGAAGTATGGAATACTCCGGCTTGATGCACCATAGAGGAGGGGGCAAGGGGCTAGCCTGCGGGCGACTTGTACCGACGAGGCTCAAGGGGGGGTATGGTGGGGCTCCGATGCGTCGGGACACCATATGAAACCCATAAGAGGGTGCTATTGAGTCGGGGAGGACTGTATGGAAGGTTTTGGCACGAGTTCCCGTGTGATGGGTCATCTCGTTACACTTCGGTGTAGGTGATGAGTGCGTGCCTTGTGGGTACAGTGGTACATCTCTGATCAGAGTAATTAAATCTTTTCGAAAAGCCGAGCCCACAGTCAAGGGCGGGTTGTGTGACTACTCGCAGTTAGTTTACAATTGTTTGAATGTTCGAGTTATTCATGGCACGTAAGGACTGTTGAGCGAGGTGGGGCTGACTGTACCCCTCGAGTTAGAAGATGATGATACACACACATGTTTACTTTTTCGTACTAATAAATTGCTCACATTTAAAGCTTTACAATTTTGCTGCTTCCGCTAAACTAGCCACTATCTCCCTTGTCATTACCTTGCATTATATTTGCATTCGGTGGCTTGCTGAGTACATCTGTACTCACCCCGTTGACTTACACCATCAGAGCCAGTCTACTACGAGGAGGACGAAGGTCTGGAGTAGCGACCCAGTCAAGGCGAGACTGGAAGGAGGCGTTCATCTAGGACCCTTATTTTATTAGTTTCTCTTCACCTTTATTCACTTTTGTATTAATGCGGTCTACGAACCGTGAATGATTGTCCGTATTGTACGTGGTCGCAAGATGAACGTCTTGTTTTATTGATTTTCTATGGAATTTCAATAAAGTCCTGATTTATTAAATCGGGGCGCGACACCGTCTCTCTGACAATACTCACAATGATATGTAGGCTTCTTGGGATGTGGTTGAGGCTTGGGATTCTTGGGCTTGGTAGTGTTAGGTGTGGTGTTCTTGGGCTGAGAGGGTCCAGGAAGAGAGTCAAGAGAAGTGTGGAGATTTTTGGGCTTTGGAACCCAGATAGGTTTCTTGGGTGGAGCTTTAGGTGGTTCATGGATCACTCCATCCTTGGGCTGACAAGCCTGGGAAGACTCAGTGGAGTGAGTCTTAGGATACCTCTGCTCTGGAGTCATTTTACTCCACTCCACTGCCCGGCTAATGGCACTCTCAAAGTCAGCCTTGGTGTAGGTGTAACCTACCCCAAACCCATCCTGCCTCTTGAACTGCTGGATCATCATGCCAAGCTGTGGCTCTCTGGCACTGATCCAACTCAGGATAGAACGGAGGTAAAAGTTCTCATTCTGAGAATCTGCTAGCTCCTCTCTCAAAGAAGCTAGAACCTCCACCTGAGACAAGCAGGTCTCACACTCACTTTCTACTTGGACAGACTTTCCGGCTTTTAGCTTAATCAACTCCATTCTAAGAGACAGACAGTTCTCACAAACAGTGGGTGGAACTGACAGTGTCTCAAGCTCTAGCCTAGTCTGGGCAAGCTCAGCTCTCAACCTCTCCAAATCACCCAAATGCTCATCGCCCTTGGATTTCAGCTCAGCTAAGGCAGCTAGATGCGATGGGCAATCAACACAGGGTGCGACGACAGTGGCTTGAGCATCTTTCAGCTCCTGCTGAGCGCTTTCAAGCTCAGTGGCCAAAGCGTCCCTCTCATCAACCCTTTCTGTGTACCTGGACTTCAGAGTTGACAGGTCACACAGAAGCACCTCACACTTCGGGCACTCACTGCTATCACCCAAGCAAGGGGAAGAAGATAGACTCTCAATTCTACCGCCGGCCACGGCAAGCTCACTCTCTAACTGGTCTATCCTTTTCTTAGCCCCCCTAAGCAGTTTCTCTCGATATTTCAACTCCTTACGATTGCTCTCAAGTAAATCAACAATTTCGCGCTCATAAGATGATACCTTGCTGTCGTCGTCGTCGGAGTCGTCGGAGGAGCTCTTTTCTTCTCTATCCCCAAGAGCCATTGAACAGAAGCTCTTGCGGGATCTTCGGCGCTGGTGTGAGCGGCTCTTCGGCTTGTCTCCGAAAGCCATGAAGCAGAGGCCCGCCGGATCATCCTTGTCCTTCCCCTTCCTGATGGCGATTTCCTCATCGCTTGAGCTCGATGAAGAGGAAGAAGTCGTGGACTTCTTGGAGTAGCTCTTCTCCATCTCGGCGAAGAAGGCCTTGTCGCGCTTCTTGTTCTCTCGCCGGTAATCCTTCAGGGCCTTCTTGAAGAACCGAGTCTTCGGCTTGCCCTTGCTGAAGGAGGGGCTCTCATGCTTGCCGGAGTCGTGGAAGCTGCTGCCGGTGCCCTTCTTGTATCCACTGCGCTTGGGGCAGTCGGCGATGAAGTGTCCTGGATCACCACATTCAAAGCATCCGGATTTTGTGCCGTGTCTTTTGAACATTCTCTTATCATAGACACGACGCACCCGGTTGTTAAAGAGACACAAATCATCATCTCCCAACAACTCAAGCTGGTCCTCAGTGATAGACATCAAGGAGAACCCAGCACAGCTCACAGCAGAGGGATCAACAGAAGGTGTAGCAAGGGCCAGGGATTTTGATCCAGAGCCAGTGAGATTTGATCTCAACTGGATATCTACCTCAGTGGCCTTCAGCTTGCTAAACAACTCAGAAATGGTCAAGGTATCGTAAGAAGTACTCTCAACGATAGATGATACCTTGATCTCCCAGATTTTTGGGTCCAAGGTATGAAGAACCTTGAGCGCCTGCTCGTGATCTGAGACTAACTGAGCACCCTCAGCCTTGTTGTCCCGAAGCTTGTTAATGATCGACTGAAAGCGACCAAACAAAGCCTCAACAGATTCACCCGGCTTCTGTGTGAAATTCTCATATTCACGCCGGTATGTCTGATAGAGCCGAGCCTTGACCTGTGCTGTTCCCTCATGGTGTGCCTTGAGGGTAGCCCAGATCTCTCTCGCAGTGGAGAGATGACTCACACGCTCAAACTCAGTGGGACCTAAACCAGAAAACAAAATGTTCACAGCCTTACTGTTGCTCAGATGCTGAGCAATGATACCAGCAGTACCTTGCTCAGTAACTGGCAGAATGACAAACGTGGTGTGAACGCAAATGTCCCATATGTCCGAACCCTGGCTCATGAGATAGGCTCGCATGCGAGTCTTCCAATAATTATAGCCATAAGCTTCCAAGGATGGGACCTTGCCAGGAGACGTCATAGTCACTACTGGGGTTTAGAACCGGTTAAGGTATGGAAAAAAACCTAACCTTGCTCTGATACCACTTGTAGGACCGAAAGTAGCGACCAGAGGGGGGGTGAATGGGCGCCTTAAAAATTCTTTCGAATCAATGGCATGTTCCCAACACCCAACGCACCTCTAAAGACTATGCAGCAGAAACTGAACAGTAAGCCTAAGTCTAAAGGTTTCTAACCTAGAAGCAGCTGATGATAAACAGTGTAGAATTAAAGCAGTGCAACTAGACAGATGAACAAAGTGTAACAGACCTAAACTTCTCAAAGAAGTGATCTAAGTATGTATAAGATGAAGAGAGAAGTTACTGTCCAAAGTTGTCTCCTGTTCGGAACTTGGCGAAGCCCCCTTCGCACGTCGAGGTCTGCTTCGGAGGTTGGTGACGGAGTCTGTCCGAAATGCCGAAGGTGTCACTGTCTAGCCTAGTTCGAAGTGTTAAGAAGCGAAGTGTACTTCAGAGCGAAGTAAAACAGTGCCGGAGCCTGGTACGAAGTGTGTACTTCGAAGACAGGACTTCGAACACAGCTTCGAACCAAGAGCTTCGAAGCACAACCTTCGAACAGAAAAACTTCAAACACAACACACAAACAGACAACCTTCGAACAAAGAAGCAAAATCTGTCACGCGATAGAAAACCAAGTCCGAAGCTTGCACTCTATCTTCGAACAGGGAAAGCTTCGGAAGGAGAATCGAAGGCTGACACGCCACAAAGAAATCCAAGCGAAGTCTATCAGAAAAGACAAACTTCGAACCCAAACTTCGAAGCCTAACAAAGTGTGCACTTCGAACAGATAGATTCGGAGTATACTTGTTCGAAGTATGCAATGCTGTCCAAACAGGAAGATCTTTGAAGCTAGCAACTCAGACCCAAAAACCGAAGTTCGCAGACTTGAACGACAGCTTTGAAAATGTTGGATCGAAGCCTGCCTCACGGAGCTGAGGGGCTTCGAAGAGAGAAAAATGACTTCGCAGAAACAGTCAAAAAGGCATTTACTCCATACTGTTTCGATCAAAAAGGCAGTACAGTAGAAGGTAAAAAGCTAGCAGCAAGTACTGTAGCTACAGTAGAAGTACTACTTGCAACAGCAAGAACTAGTACTCAGTTCGTGAAGAACAGAAGCAACAAAAGAAGCTTCTCCTCAAGAAATAAATTCACCAGCTCGTAGCTGAAGCAGTAACTCTCCAAACCGAACACAATGCAACCAATAAATTCACCAGGGACCAAGGATTAAATGCATCCAAGAGATTAGAGCCAAAATAACTCACGAACAGAGAGGGGCAAGTCCTGGCGGCGCACACAGGAGAGAGAAAACGGGAGACAAAGTGACCCAAAGGGTGGATTTGATTTCAGCACAAAAGGGTGGTCCAAACCCTAGGGATTGGGGTGCTATTTATAGGCAGCCCAACACTAGGAATATTCTACAAGCCCCTTAGGGTTTTTACAGACTCAAAAATAAAGGAAAAGACTCTACTGCCCTTAGGAATTTTTACAGACACAACTGACTGTGGGCCTAGAGTTACAGATGACATATCCGGAAGCTAAGTTTTCGTAGCGACTACGGCTTCTCTTCTGGACAGTCGGATACAGAATCAATGGTTGTCAGTTTTACGTCGAAACTGACAAAGCCTCCACCAGCTTTGCACCAGGTACCCGGATTGGGCCGGCCCAACTCCGCAGCTCTCTCAGCCCGGCAATCGCTCACCGCCCGTGTACCTGAGTCAGTCCTGGTCAACAGCCCAGTGGGTCTTCTACTGCTTCTGGCCCATGCACCCGGATTGGGCCAGCCCGACTTCGCAGCCTCCTCTGCCCGACAGTCGCTCGCTGCCCGTGTACCTGAGTCACACGAGGCCCATGAAACAGCAGATCTCTTCTCTTCCTCAGTCCTCTTTGACTATCGTTGACAATGACTCATCACTTCTGGAGCCATGAGGCCCACGCTATTCAGCATGGCTCCTCAACATTTCCATCAACGTCTATCTTTTTCTTGAAGATCCATTTACACTCAATAGTTTTTACACCATCGGGTGGATCAACCAAGTTCCAAACTTGATTAGCATGGACTCCAACTCGGATCCAATGGCTCTAAACAATTTCTCAGAGTCTGGTCCCATCACTACTTCCGCATAGGTCTTGGGTTCATTGTTGTCCAACAACAACACGTCGTGATGCCCAGTGGTCAAGAACATGTACCTCCCTGGCACATGGACTACTCTCCTAGTCCTCCGTGGGGCTGGCACATCTAGAATAGGGCCAGCAACATCTTGCGCCTCCTACTCTGGCTCAGTGGGATCTGGAACACTTTCCAGTGGCTCTTGAACCTCTTCGAGATGTACAGTCCTCCCACTAACTCCTTTTGAGAGAAACTCTTTCTCAAGGAATACAACATTCTAAGCGACAAACACTTTGTCCTCCTCTCTATTATAGATATAATATCCTTTGGTTTCCCTAGGATACCCCACAAGAAGCACTTGTCATACTTAGGACTGAGTTTGTCAGACGTCATACGTTTGACATACGCCTCACATCCCCAAATATTTAGAACAGACAAACTGGGACACCTCCCAGACCACATCTCATATGGCGGCTTCTCTACTGACTTAGATGGAACTCGATTAATCGTGAAAGTTGTGATTTCTAGAGTGTCACCCCAAAAGGATAATGGAAGATCAGTGTGACTCATCATGGACCGCACCATGTCCAATAAAGTGTGGTTTCTCTGCTCGAACGCCCCATTCCATTGGGCGTGCCGGGTGGAGTCAGCTGTGGAATAATTTCACACTGCTTCAGATGATCACTAAACTCATGGCTCAAATATTCACCCCTATGATCCGATCGTAGAAATTTAATTGTCTTGCCCATATGATTTTGTACCTCATTCTGGAACTCCTTGAACTTTTCGAAGGATTCCCACTTACGCCTCATCAAGTAGACATAGTCATATCTACTAAAGTCGTCGGTAAAAGTAATAACGTATTGAAATCCTTTCCTAGCCATGTGACTCATTGGACCACACACATTAGTATGTACTATGGCCAAAAGCTAACTCGCCCTCTAACTCTGTCCAGCGAAAGGCATCTTTATCATTTTGCCAAGTAAACAAGACTCGCATGTGTCATATGATTCAAAATCAAATGACTCCAAAAGTCCATTGCTATGGAGATTCTATACACGCTTCTCATTTATATGACCCAAACGACAATGCCAAACGTAGTTGGGATTCAAATCATTGGGTTGTTGTTTCTTAGTACTAATATTATAAACGTGTGCATCCTCGAGACTTAGAATGTATAATCCATTCATCAATGGACAGACAACATAGAGCATACCATTTGAGAATATCGAACAACATTTGTTCTTTATCACGAACTCATAACCTTCTTTCTCCAAACATGAGGAAGAGATAATGTTTTTGCCCAATGCTAAAACATAATAACAATTATTTAATTCTAGAACTAATCCTAAGGGTAGTGAAAGAGAATAAATGCTAACAGCCAACACTGCAACCTTTGCAGCATTGCCGACGCGAATATCCAGTTAACCTACTCCACACTTTCTTGACCTACTCAGTTCTTGCAATGATTTGCAAGTATGAATCATCGAACCGGTATCAAATACCCATGAATCACTTGGATGAGTCGCAAGATTAATTTCAATAACATTTATACTTCTCTATTGCAAATTTTTCTAGCATCGAAACTTCCGATCAACCATCGAAACTTTCAATCTGACAAATATCGAAACTTCCAATTTGGTATCGGAACTTCTGAAGTATTGCTAATAGAAATAGATCCAATTTGTTTTAATTCATCCAAGTGGGGCTCCTCTAGAACATTTTCCTCTTGCTTGAGAACACTTCTCAAGTGTCTAAACCAATCAATAAAAGTTGTTCCAAAAAGAATCAATCGCAAAATAAAGAGTAAAGTGTTCATAACATTCGGTGTCATGATCTACAAAAGATTAAATACAAGGTTCAGCATTATGCAATGTTTATCTTTTATCCAATAAAAGATGTCCCACTATCTAAACGAGTCACTTTCCCTTTCATGACTAATAGTGGCGCAAGATCCATGGTCATGCTATCTCCTAGTGAGCTTTGGCATCACTGCTAGAAGCTAGATGACATAGGTAAGCAACTCCTTGTTAATCACATCATATGTGACTCTTATCATTGTAGAAGCATCCAATGCTCGACCCCAACTCCTATGCTCCAAGGCCCAAAACCGTTTTGATAGCCTTGTCAAGTTAACCAACACTAAGGATGCAGAAGTTTGACTTCCACCCCAACTGGTCGAGATAAAAGATAGCACCCTGCTTTGGCAGACCCACTATCAATGAGCACAAACCTTGGTGGGTGCAGCTATTGGGAAGATCATCAACACTTAATTTTCTAAGGGAAAACTACTCTAGCATCGTAACGTCCCTAGAGCACACGAAACATGCAAGAATAGAATAATAGGAACATAAGAAAGCATCACAGGCAATCATATTAACTGTGACATAGCATGGCCTTCTTCACATAGTGATGTCCATCTCCATGGCTCCCGTCATCGAGTGCATGCCCCAGGCCTCCATGAAGAGTACTAATCCATCTTGCATAGGCTATACTAATTATATGGGCCGAAGCACCATGGAAACGGCATGCAAGCTGTAATGAATTTTACATCATCCTTGGGCTATAAATAACCATGACACGCAAACCATATTTAATTTACATTCATTGCATGCATCTTATACATCACATTTTAACCAACGCCATGTCAGTCATGACATTCTCTGCAAAACAAAGTTAGGCGAGCAATCTACAAATGACTGGATTCTGGATCTGAAAAGCCCGGGTCAGCAAGCTCAGTTTTTCAAAATCGCATTGGTCGGAACTTCTGATCTGGCATCAGAACTTCCGATTTGTCGGAACTTCCGATCAATATCGGAATCCCGCATTGCAACAAGTGCCTTCTGTATCGAATCATTATTTGACATCGGAATATCTGATCACTATCGGAAATTCCGATCTGCGATCAGAACTTCCGATCACATCGGAACTTCCGATCACATCGGAACTTCTGATCTGTCATGGACAGAAACAGATCTAATTTGTTTTTCCACCATGTATCTTCATACATGAGGGATCCAGATCGAACATTATGCACGTAGGCTCTGATACCACTGTTGGGGAATAGGGGAGCTACACTAGCCGGCAAATTCAAAATTTCTGCCCTATGGCCATATGCTCATGCGCGTGTGAGATCATAGATCGGTACCTTCTAACACTTGACGCTCTAGGTGCAGCGGAAGAAGAGGTTGATGAAGCGCGTCAAGCATATCCTCGCTTTGTCCCGGTCGTTCCTCGCCGATCCAATCGATGAATAAGTCACCTTCCTCGTGGTGACAGCCACGAGCGTCGCTTATGGAGCAATGCCTCCACGGAGTCCACACATACAGGGATGGATTTCCTCCCACGGCAGCGTGCTAGCACCGCACGTGAGAGATGGGAAATCCTCGACCTCAATGTTTGAGATCAAGAAAGAGAGGAGAGGACTCTTGGGTGGCTAGGTTTAATCTAGGCTTATTCCTCTAAACCAAGACCTCCTCCTCCTCCTCTCCTTATATAGGGCTGAAAGCCCCCTGGGTTGTGCACATCTTGGAACCCACAAATTAGTTACAACTAATCCGTATTCATAACAGATCCAATCTGATACCCCACATTGGAACTTCCGATCCTGGATCGGAACTTCCGACAAGGTATTTTTCTGGTCTCCAAATTCAGCACGACACGCAACAGATCCAATCTATTTTCGCCTACCTAGGAACTTCCGATACAATATTGGAACTTCCGATTAGTACAAAAATTCCCCGATTCCAAATCAGAACTTCCAGCTCATCGGAACTTCCGATACCATATCGGAACTTCCGAAGAAACATTTGCTCTCTATATCGAGACCATATAATAATCGGAACTTCCAATACTACCTATCGGAACTTCTGATCTACGGAATTTCCTTGGACATATCCTTAATATTAGACCTAGCCACCAAAGAGTTCTCTCCTCCCTTTCTTGATCTCAATCATTGAGGTCAAGGATCCCCGTATCTCATGTGAGGTGCTAGCATGCTGCCGTGGGAGGTTCTCCATCCATGTACGTGTGGACTCCATGGAGGCGTTGCTCCAATAGCGACGCTCGTGGACATCTACAAGCGAACGACTACGTCATCTTTATCGATCGGATCGACGAAGGACAACAAGGATGAAGCGAGAATAGGCTTGACGCTCTATTCTGACATCTTCTTACGCTGCACCTAGCGTGTCTCGTGCTAGAAGGTGTCGATCCATGATCTCGCACACGCATGAGTCTTGGGCTTAGGGTGTAAATTTTGAATTTGTCGTCTAGCATAGCTCCCACTCGTTGTAGTTTGTACGCATCAACTCAAAGTAGACAATTGATGTCATCGCCTCTCATGCCACGCACTCCACCACGATGATACGTGGCACGCTACCCGCTGCCACCACTGTCATGCCTCCATCTCTTTGGTGAGAGAGAGCGTGGAGTATGATCGCCAAGCATCAACTTGATGTCGACCTTCGCCGAGCTCTAATACAAAGTGTTAGAACTTTTAGGAAAGAACAAGAACTCCATACACACTCGTTTGTAGTGACAAACACCTACAGCGACACTCGTTTGTGACACAAACACCCGCTACGACAAACACTGGTATTTTTCTTGTATTGACTAGACTCACTTTCACATACAAGTGATGTAACACAAATTCACGCAACAACTAGCTTTTATACCAGTTTGGACAAAACTCCCGGACCTCCACTTCCCTCTGTGCATATGTGCATTCATATTTTCTTGGCAACGTGCTGCTGTAATTCTGCAAATACGCCTCCATGTCTGCATGCAGCCAACAGCCTGCATATAGCATGCAGCACAACTCCACGCCTCCACGTTCAGCCACATCCAGTGACTTGCATGAAACATCTCCATGTGCAGCAACTACCTCGATCGCGTCATCTGCAACATATGCCGCTCAACATTAAAGATCAGTCACATGCTTGTAAGACGTGCGCACACACCTAACTTCACCACTCACAAAACGCATGTCCAAACTGAACATGACGGGTTTATTTCCTAACACCGAATTTGTTTCAGCTGTCTGATGTATCGTCCACGGTTCACGTGGATTTAGTCGCAGCAGGCTTACGATTTTTGATGTAAACAAACCTCCATTTTCCCAGGTATCACTACGGGACACGCCATGTTTGTCGATTGTCAAAAACACTCAGCGAAGCCTATTTTTCACTCGGCGAAGGCTTCGCCGAGTGTTGCACTCGACAAACAACACTCGGCGAAGGCTTCATCGGCAAAAAAAGTTCATCGAGTGCTTTTTTTCGGGGCACTCGGTGAATGGCGGCGAACCCTTCGCCGAGTGCCACATAAGACACACGGAAAACTCAAGATTTAACGGGGAGAAATGACGGGGGTTTGCCGAGTGCCCAAATGTGGCACTCGGCAAACTTAAAAACAAAAAATTAAAAAAAAAACAGTACGCCCGCGGGCCACGCCATTCCGTCGAATGGGTGGCGGGCGTGGGGCAGAGCAGGGCGAGCCGACGTCGGGACAGGGCGGGGTGGCGTCGGGGCAGGGCCGGGACGGGGCGGGGCGGTGCGGGGCGGGGCGGTGCGGGGTGGCGTCGGGGCGGGGCGGGGCCGGGGCGGGGCGGCGCCGGGGCGTGCGGCCAGGCGGGGCCGGCATCGGGGCGGGGCGGCGCCGAGGCGTGCGGCCGAGAGGGGCTGGCGCGGCGGCCTAGCGACGGCGCGGCAACGGC
Organism: Zizania palustris; assembly: GCA_019279435.1. NCBI lineage: Eukaryota > Viridiplantae > Streptophyta > Magnoliopsida > Poales > Poaceae > Zizania > Zizania palustris. The sequence goes on along the minus strand of JAAALK010000282.1, from coordinate 40,249,039 downwards.
GGCGCGGCGGCTTGACGACGGCGACGACCACTCAGTGCAAGTGTGGGAAAAGAGGGAGGAGGGAGGAGGGAGGAGGAGGGATGGTGAGTGAGGAATATTTAAAATGAGAGGTGTGAAAATTTTGAAAAAATTGGCGCTAAATTAGAAATTTTGCGGGAAGTGCAGGAAAGATTTTTTGGTGTTTGCCGAGTGTTGCACTTGGCAAACACCAAATCTTTGCCGAGTGCCTCAAATTTGGCACTCGACAAAGTTTTTTTTATTTTTAAAACTTTGTTTCATTTGTTTTACAATTTTTTATAGAAATTATGAAACTATAGTGCATAAGGACCAAAAATAAACTAAAAAATATAAATATAAAAAACATTGAATAATGTAGTTTATTATTTTATGCACTTTAGGTTCAAATTTGACATGTTTTAATTTAAATCTTAGAAATATAATTAATGAATTAAAATAATAAACTAAACTAAAAAATGTGCAATTTTTACATGAGATAAGTTATGTTGTATTTTGAGTGTAGAAAAAAAATCAAATATAAAAATGATCTAACCATCAAACTTCTTTCAAATCAATCTAATTTCTTCTCTAAACTCTAATTCTTTCTCCCACAACCTCCGATTTCTAAACACTCTACGTGATAATTTTATCGAAACATTTTTAAATTTTTATCACGACATCTATGTATCATATGATAACAACATGGCAAGTATCATATTTTTAGACTTCAAATTATTTGTTTAGAATTAAAAAACTATTAAGCTCGATGTTGCCGATAGAGTGTTGCAACATAAAATTTTCAAAAATTCTTTAAATTTAGTGAATTAAAACTCATAACATACTATGAAACATAAATATGATTTTTATATATTTTTTACTTAATTATTTTAGGCACTTGTAGTTCAAATTTCACCTATTTCAATTTAAATCCTAGAAACATGCTTAATGAATGAAAAATAGCTAACTGACCTAGAAAAATATGAAATTTTTACAAGGGATAAGATACCTCATATTTTTAATTCAAGAAAAAAATCAAGTTAAAACAACGATTTAATCATTAATTTTCTTTCAAACCTATCTCATTTCTTCTCTAAACACTAATCCATCATCTCTAAATCTCCAATTTCTAAACACTATATGTGACAACTTTATCAAAACATTTTTAAATTTTTATAACAGTATCTATGTATCATATCATAACACCATGATAAATCTCATATTTTTCAGACTTCATTTGATTTTTTTTATAATTAAAAAACTATTAAGATCTACATTGCCGATAGAGTGTCGCAACCTACTTTTTTGCAAATTTTATTTCAATTTATTGTATAAGAACTCAAAATATACTAATAAATATGAATATGATTTTTCTATAATTTTTGGTTCATTATTTTAGGCACTTGTAGTTTAAATTTCACATATTTCTATTTAAATCCTAGAAACATAATTAATGAATAACAAATAGATAAATGACCTAAAAAATATGAAATTCTTAAAAGGGATCATATATGTTGTATTGTGAGTGCAGAAAAAAATTCAAGTTAAAAAGAAATTGCAAATACCACATAGACTTGAAACATGGTTTCACATAAAATAATAAAAAAATTGTTTGCTGAGTGTTTTTTGAAAAACACTCGGCAAACCCTAAAAAAAATTTACCGCAAAAGCACGGCGCCGTGACGCGCCCATTAAAATCATTGTTTACCGAGTGTATCTTAAAAAACACTCGTGGGCAAAAAATTGATTTACCGAGTGTTTTTTGTTTACCGAGTGTTTTTTGAAAAACACTCGGCAAACACATGTTTGCCGAGTGCCCGAAATAATACACTCGGCAAACAATTTGATACTCGGCGAATTTTGATTTTCCCGCAGAGTATTCTCCTGTTAGCTCCCTCCTTCTTCATATATATCAGACCGCCAGCCTGCTCTCCACTTCGAGGTGGTCTCACCACCTGACATACGTGGGGATCATGCAGTTCATGAGTACTTGAGGGTCGTACAATCATATGTATAGATATAGTTCTTAGATCTTAGTGTGTAGGGTCGATTGTTTCAGTTTTAAATTATAAAAATTCAGTTTATGAAAAAATTGGATTTCACCAATTTATTAGATTGTTATAATCTGCACTTTAAATTATAATAAACTAGATTATAATAAGCTGGCATAATAAGTTACCCTTTTTATTTCAATTTATGAAAAAAAACTAGATTGTTATAATCTAAAGCTAAAACAAACAGGTATAAGATGAGTTAAATACTCTATTATTATTTTTATGTGGCTTTTATTCCTCGTTGTTTTGCGGTAGTTGACTTGTTAAGTATCATTAGGAATATAATTAATTTAACATTTTATTATATTTTTTATTCTTGGGTTTTTGTTCCGAATCTGTCAGGACGCATCAAATTTCCAAATTTTGTCGCATTCTGCGTGCATCCTTATAATAATCAGCAAAGAGCACGCTAATCATTGTTCGCCAATTTTTTTTTAAAAAAATAGCGTAAGAAGAGCCATCGTTTAAAATCGGGTCCAAATTAATGGTCTCTGAAATTTGAGATGATGGGCCTTACACATCAACCTAGCTATCCAACCCGAGGTAACGCACTTCTTTTCTTTGCGAAATAGAGGCAACACTCTTAACACGTTTGCTTCTGCAATTGTACGTGGAAAACATGTGTGTATTTCTACTCTACTGCTTACTAGTACGTAGTACATTGCAAAATTTTCACTTTCTATCAATGCTTGAGGTGGTGAAGCATGTGGTTCTCTGGACTCTAGCTCAATGCTTCGCATTTCTCTTCGCCCTTAGCTTGCTCTTAAGAACCTCATTAGTGTAGCTCCAATTGGAAACTTATCGAGGTGTTTCCCACTATAGATGCTTAACACAGAAACCTACTACTTACTGAAACATCGGGTGCTAGTAGGTACTAATCAAAATAATTTTAACCATACATAATTAGTCAAGTAAGTGCAGGAATAAATTAACTAATAAATATAGCAGTACTTTTACATTAGAACTTATGACTCTTAACAAGGATGCTTAATTTTTTTTCTTATGCTAAGCACCTACATTAGCATTTAGTATTAGCATTAGAGATGCCTTATGCGCACTCGATCAAACGCCTGCAATATCACAGCCGCCCATATAACTAATTACTAAGTTAAAAGGAAGTGGGTCATGTGTCATTATTGTTTATTTCTTTTTGTTGAAGCTAGCTATCATAAAATAGCTTGACGTTCTCTTTTACTGCACAAACGGTTTAATGGAGGAACCGCCTACCTAGGCACACTGGGTCAAACTAGTTGAACTAAACGATGCATCGGAAAACGATGTGTACGTGCAGCTCGGGGTAAAAAAAAAGCAAGCTTTGCAGGGTGCTATCTTGGAAAACAATTAACCGGCTAGTACTACTGTTTTTCTAATTAAGAAACACTCAAATTCCCATCTCCAAAAGATTGAAAGGAACTCAATCGAAAGGAACTCAAATCCCAAGCTAATTTCTAATTAACCAGTTGTCGGTGTCAGTATATATTACCAGTTAATTCCACTGATCTTGTGTACTATAAAATATTTGCCACTTTCCCGATCATTGTGGCCGCTGCACCATGCATTGTTATTGACGAGATCGATGCATGTATGACATATATATATACTTTCAGGCAAAGTCATGTGACTGACAAGAAGCCCCAAAACCCGGGGCGTTGTGCATGCCTCTCTTGTCATTAGTTGAGCTGATTGCCAAGTAGGAGCACCATGCATGAATTTGTTGGGCAAGCACTGCTGCTAGCCTGGTAGGCTAGCTCGTCCCTGAAATGACTTAAGCAAGCCAAGAATATATAAAAAGCGTGAGCTGAAACTCGATCTGATATGTCTGTCATTCGTAGGCTATATATAGAGGTTGAGAAATGAAATATAGTTGGTCATTTAACATTAATTCAATCGATCGTATATAACCTACTCATCAAGTAGGGGTGAGGCATGGCAGTTAGCACTTAAGCCTCCCATTATATATAGCTTCGTATTGCTATAAAATTTTGTAAAAAAACATGAAAATTTTGAATAATTAGTTAATAATAGTTGGATCAACCATATGATATATTTTTAGTTTAGTTCCTGCATGTAGTTTAATATATAGCAGATCGATATATTAATGTTTTTTCTGGCACTTGTCGATCAGCCTGCATGCATGTGTGCAAAAATTAATATTAACACGCTATCTATATAAACTAGTGTTAACAACCACACACACAAGATAAATCTCGCGCAAGAACAAGATGCTCAAGCCGAGCCGTCGCCGCCGGTGTTCTTCCTATTTCCTTCGATAAAAACGTTCTGAAGTTCCTTGTTCGGTTTTAAACCCCCAAGCCATCAGCTTGTCGCACACGACACTTACAAGGCCCATTCTGGCCCACAGATGCACACATTCGGCCTCCTCGCTCTAGGCATGTTTTCACGTACTGCTGAGTCGGCGACCTGTGCCTCATCCGGCACTAGTGATGCCTGAGTGTTAACATCCCTCCTTCCTTGTGAACTGTCTTGTCCCCAAGACAGAACATTGAAAAATTGCTTGCGCATCTTCTCTAGCTCCTCCCAGGTTGCATCCTCTGCTCGGCCATCCACCCATTGCACTAGCACTTGGTCTTTACAGTGAGTACCTGCACCAACTGAGCGAAAATCCAAGAAACGTACAGGATGCCTGTTAACAGCAGCAGAAGATTCGGAAGTTTGCACGGGTTGATGCACTCCATGAGCTGCCTTAAGCTGTGAAACATGAAACACATGATGGATCGAACTGCCTTCTGGAAGCTGCAGACGATACGCAACCGTGCCAATTTTGGATTCAACCATGAAGGGGCCAAAATACTTGAAACTCAGTTTATGATTAGCTCTGCGAATGACGGAAGATTGCACGTATGGCTGCAACTTGGCAAATACCATATCTCCCACCTTGAATTCCCTGAAGGTTCTTTTCTTATCAGCTTGTACCTTCATCTGCTGTTGGGCTCTATGCAAATGTTGTTTAAGTAACTCATTCATCAACCTTCTATTGTCCAACCAAGCGATCAAATCAGGGACCGTGCAATTTTCAGAAGAAATACCCAACTGATTTGGTGGAGAACCATATAAAACTTCAAAGGGAGTCTTCTTTAAGGTTGAATGAGGGCTGGTATTGTACCAGTATTATGCTAAATGAAGCCAAGCCATCCATTTGGTGGGACAAGCATGAGTGAAGCAACGAAGATAGATCTCCAAACATTGATTAACTCGTTCTGTCTGCCCATCCGTTTGAGGGTGGTAAGCAGAACTAAGATGTAACTGAGTCCCTGATTGCTCAAACAATTGCTGCCAAAACTGACTTGTAAAAATTTTGTCCCTATCTGAGACAATAGCAGCTGGTAACCCATGTAATTTGTAAACATTTCTCATGTAAACCTTCACAACATCCTTCACTGTAAAGGGATGACGTAGTGGAGTGAAGTGAGCATACTTAGAAAATTTATCTACCACCACAAATATGCAATTGTGACCTTCTGAATTGGGAAGTCCTTCAATGAAATCCATGGTGACCATTTGCCAAGCTCCATCAGGAATTGGTAATGGTTGAAGTAATCCCGGGTACTTAACTCGTTCAGGTTTAGCCTGTTGGCAGATGATACAATGTTTGAGCTGTTCTTGAACAGAATTTTTTAGACCCTTCCAAGCAAACATCTGCTTCACTCGTTGGTATGTCACTGGGAATCCCGAATGACCACCCAGAGGACTGGCGTGTAATGCTGAAATGAGTCTCATTTGCAACTATGGATTGTTGCCAATCCAGATGCGTTTCTTGAATCTCAGTAACCCATTTTTTAGGATGAAACCCGGTCTAGCTTGAGGATCAATCGCCAATTCAGACAAAATTTCTTGCGTGAAGTCATCCTTCTGGTATCCTTGGTTCACCTCTTCAAGCCATTGAGGTTGGCACTGCACTAAGGCATAAAGTTCAGTCACTTGATCAGGTATTTGGCGGGATAATGCATCTGCAACTGTGTTACTAGCTCCCTTTTTGTAAAGTAGTTTATAATGTAGTCCCAATAGTTTAGTGAAAGCCTTTTGCTGGATTGGAGTAATCAATTTCTGATCATTAAGATGAACTAAGCTGCGATGATCCGTGTATATCAAAAATTCTCCATGTTGTAAATAGGATCTCCAGTGATCTACAGCAAGTAATATGGCCAAACACTCCTTCTCATAGGTGGATAACCCCCTGGTTCTTGGTCCAATAGCCTTACTGATGTATGCTACAGGGTGACCTTCTTGGGACAGAACAGCACCTATTCCCATATCACTAGCATCAGTTTCCACAATGAATTGTTTGTTAAAATCAGGTAAGGCTAAAACAGGTGCTGTGATCAAGGCTTGTTTTAAGGCAACAAATGAATCATTAACTTCTAGAGTCCACTTAAGATGAGTTCCCTTTTTAACAAAGTAGTAAGAGGCTTGCTTATCAATCCATATCCCTTAACAATTTTCTGTAATAGCCAGTTAACCCTAGAAATCCCCTTAACTGCTTCAAAGTGCGAGGTATGGGCCACTTGATCACATCCTCAACCTTAGCTGGGTCTGTTGATACTCCTGCAGCACTTATAACATGACCCAAATAAGCCAACTGGGGCTGTCCAAAGGAACACTTGCTCAACTTAACCTTCCAATTATACTTCCTCAGCAATTCTAACACATGTTGTAGGTGTTGAAGATGGGATTCTAGATCAGGACTGTAGACCAATATGTCATCAAAGAATACTAATGCACATTTTCTTAGTAATGGTGCCAAAGTTTCATTCATAGCTCCCTGGAATGTGCCAGGTGCTCCCGTGAGCCCAAACGACATTACCTTGTACTCAAAATGGCCAATATGAGTTTGGAAGGCTGTCTTGTACTCCTCACCTTCTCCCATGCGAATTTGGTGGTAACCAGACCTTAAATCAAGTTTGGAAAAGATTTTTGATCCCTGCAACTCATCTAGTAATTCATCAATGACTGGTAAGGGATATTTACTTTTGATGGTGATAGAATTCAATTGCCTATAATCAATTACCAATCTCCATGTACCATCCTTTTTCTTTACTAAAAGTGCAGGAGAAGAGAAGGCACTAGTGCTGTTTTGAATAACTCCAGAGGTAAGCATTTCTCTTACTTGTCTTTCAATCTCGTCTTTCTGTGTTGGGTTGTATCTGTAAGGCCGAACACACACAGGGTTTGAATCTGGTATGAGAGGAATATGATGATCACAAGTCCTTCTAGGAGGCAACCCCTTAGGTTCTTCAAAAATGTCCTGGTAATTATTCAATAGCCGCTTCACTTCCAATGGAGTATCTTCACCAGATTCAGAACTGCTAACACAGAGGTAAAGCATGTGCATTAATGATTCATGCTTGTAACATCCCTTGACCTGATCAAGACTGATAGAGTTACAAGAGTCTAGTTTTGGAACTACTCCATGCACCCTGACAGCCTGACCTTGATAGAAATATTCCAGCCACTTACTTTTCCAATCAACCTTCATGGGACCAAATTGTTGTAACCAGTCCATGCCTAATATGGCATCATAACTTCCTAGGGAGATCAGTCTGAAATCACAGGTATAATTCTTGCCTTGCATCCACCACTTACAATTTGGAATAACTAGTGCACATTGAACACACCCTCCATCAGCAATTTTAACAGATAAGGCCTGCGGAAGTGGTTTAACTCCTGACAACTTCAATCCCAGATGGTAATCAATAAAAGAGTGAGTGCTTCCAGAATCCACTAGCATCAATAACTCAGAACCTTGTACCCACCCTCTAACTCTGAAAGATTGTACAGATTCAGTGCCCACTAAAGCTTGATGTGAAATGGCCATGAATATCTCTCCTTCTGCTTGTGAATGCACTTCTGATTCAGTTGATAGGTCTGCTTCAGTTCGGATGGCATTCACTAGCTCCTCAACCACGTGTAACTGAATTGAAGCTGAACATTTATGATCCTTGCTCCACCGTTCTCCACACGTAAAACATAATCCCTTGGATCTTCTATAAGCTCTTAGAGCTGACAATCGATCATCTCTCGATTGTGACCGACTTCCTTCCATTCCTCTCCTATCTTCTGATATTACACCAACAAGTGGCTTAATAGGAGGTGGTGGTAAAGGCAGAGGAACTCCCTTGGAGTAACTTCTGTTCACATACGCATTAGTAGCCTTTCCATGATCTCTTTTCTTACAACTTTCAAGGGCCTCTTCCTGTAAGAAGGCTAAGGCACATGCAGAATCCAAATCCTTGGCCTCTGGAGCATAACTGCTGTTCGGATATCATTCTTCAAACCTTCAACAAAAATAGTGACAAAGTACACCTCACTAGTGGAATTATCATATGCCAACAATTGATGCATGAGTCCTTCAAACCTTTCCACATATTCAGAGACAGACCCTTCCTGGTGAAGATGGATCCACTGTCGGATTAGTGATTCATGTTTGTCCCTGCTGAAACGAGCACACAATTTTTCACACAACCCTTCCCATGATATACCAATTAACTGAGTTCTCACAGACTGAAGCCAGAAGGCTGCGTTACCCACAAAACTCAGTGTGGCTAATCGAACCCAGTGTCCCGGATGTATACCATAAGTCTCAAAGTACACTTCACAATTGTTACGCCACATCTGGGGACTAGATCCATCGAATTGTGGACAGTTCATAGAAGGCAATCCTCCCAAACCCATAACACCAGATGACTGGTAAAGAGGAGTCTCAATTCCTACCACATTCTGCCGAGGATACGAATTTCCAGTCGAGTGAGGGGTGAGTGTTACCTCAGAATGAGCCATCTCCTCCCGGAATCTTCTCACTGCGTCAGATCCTCCACCTCCAGACGCCAGACTGCGCCAAGACCCCGCTAGCGGAACTCCTCGATCATCCTCTGGTTCCTTCAGTTCTTCACCCTTATCCACCTTGAATTGTAGCCTGTTCACAGTCATCTGAAGACTTTCGATCTTCCTTTCCACGTCCGGCAACAAGGATTCCACTGCAGATTTCATGGACAACAAGTCTGCACGATCCTCTAGCCGTCGTGCTTCTGCCTCATCCATCCTTCTCAGCAACATATCTAACTTTGCCTTTGACTCCATAATCCGACTAGCCTGCTTAGTGATATATCTTGGCCTCTCCAGATCGGCAGATTGCTTGTTGATTCGCTCCGAACACAGCCAACCAGATTGAGGAATTATTTACAGACCTCCACAGTTTCCCGCGGAGTTCTAACCTCGCCCCAGGAATTTTACAGCCGTGTCAAGAGGGTTCCCGATCAACGAAGCTCTGATACCAAATCTGTTAACAACCACACACACAAGATAAATCTCGCGCAAGAACAAGATGCTCAAGCCGAGCCGCCGCCGCCGGTGTTCTTCCTATTTCCTTCGATAAAAACGTTCTGAAGTTCCTTGTTCGGTTTTAAACCCCCAAGCCATCAGCTTGTCGCACACGACACTTACAAGGCCCATTCTGGCCCACGGATGCGCACATTCGGCCTCCTCGCTCTAGGCATGTTTTCACGTACTGCTGAGTCGGCGACCTGTGCCTCATCCGGCACTAGTGATGCCTGAGTGTTAACAACTAGCTGCTCTTATCTTGAGCTTGCACGCATGCAAAAAGAACAGTAGTGAAGGCTGCGCCGGGAAGCATAATTGAACTAGAGATCAGAGAGATCCACGAAAGATACCGGTCGAACAAGCAGAAAAGCTGGAAGCAATTCAGCATGCGTAGCCAGGCGCCAACCGACCATTCATGCATGGATCGATCGTGCCAAGATGCCAACCGGAAAAGCAAAGCAAAGCAAATCAAAACACATCACTGCATGCAGCAGCTATAGCACAAACACACAACACAAATTTTCTCATGAGAACGATCGAGGGAGATCTAGGGAGGATGCTGGTGATGTTGAATTGTGTGCCTCTCTTTCTCTCTCCGTCTTATCTCTTGTCCCTTCCTTCACTGTACCATCACGCATCTACAGGAAAGAAGGAGAGAGAAAGGTAGAGAGATATAGAGTTATCAGTGATGAGTTCAACATTTGCATTGGCGTTGGCATGATGATGCTTGGAGACTTAGCTTGTTGATGGAGGCAGCTGGGGCTAGGGTTTGAGATAAAGGGTATGCATGCGTGTGTGCTTGCACTGAACTCTTTGTTGCATTGTGTCAGTGCATGTGACATTACAGTCCATATGACCAGTGAAATAGCAGCTAGAGAGTGAGAGTGAGAGAGGCCAGGCATGCAAGGGCACTAGCTAGAATGCTACATAGAGGAGAGCACATGAACCTCCACTTAACTTACAATTGCACCCTCTCCTTTCTGCCATGTAGTTGCATGGCCCCTCCATCCACCATCTTTCATCCTGATCGATCGATCAGTCTCTCATCACACAAGAAAAGAAGAAAGGAGAACGATTTTCCTTGAAATTTTGGCAAACTTCAAACATTGACATCATGGTGCGTACCTGCCACATTTAATCAAAATATTTTTGGTTCAAATGGTCCCACATATCATCACACAAGTAACAAATAATTAAATGATATAAAAAATTTGGCAAATCCTCAAATCTCCTTTTTTTTGTCCTTGCAAGGTATATGTATTTTTAGTGTTAATCCGGATGAAAGATGTATGTGTGTGTATATATAGACACACATCTAGATAGAGAGGAACGGTATTAATGTATTGTATCTTATATCTCACGTTAATTATACATATTTTCACTTCAAAACTGTTGATTAGTGTTTGTAGCTAGGTAAGTTGTTGGTTTGGTGGATAAACTAAGTTTGTATGAAACGATTAGGATGGGAGAACAAAACGATTATTTTAGGTCAGAAGAGTGTACCAGTTTTAAGAAACTGTCGTCCCTATCATCGACTTTTCCATCCAAAAAGCAGCCTTTTCAACCTTGTCAATTTTCAATATCTCGCCATCTCTCTTCCTTGCCTAACGAAGCAAGATCGCAAAAGTCCTTCTAAATTAATTAATAAGTTTTTCCTCTTTGGAATAGTTTGTTTAAAACTTGTGAGTGGCCAATTATTATTGCATGCTTAATTACAACGACGTTGATATATATGTATTACACCAATCCATTGAATGAGTTAACAATAATCGACCAAACAGTCCTAATAAAATATATATGTGCTAAGAATCACCTGATTAACTAATAGTTTAATTAACTTTTACTTCGTATGAATGAAACCTATATCATGCGTAGATTATTGAGTTAACAAAATCGCCTCGTAAAATCTTTCATTGGCTGGGGGGTGATTAATTATTTATATCGATCTCATATAGTACTAATATGAACAGTACTGTACCATATGGTTATGGTTGCAAAGGGCTCCATATCATCTGGCATGTGGACATGGTTGTGCATCTTTTCCCTGTCATTTTTTAGCTCTAAAGCCCAATCTTGGTCTGAAATGTCGTATTCTTTGTGACGGTGACTCTAGCAACAACAAAATGTGTGTGTGTGTGTGTGTGTATATATATATATAGCCTTTCTTTTACTGCACAAATTTCAGCATCTATAGTTAGATGGCGACATGTCACCACTCACCATGCATTCATTCTGGTGGTGATCGATCGATATATCCTCAAGCATATAGCATATCGATATGTGTTTGTTAGGATAATTAACTAGCCTTAATTATTCTTAGTATGTTTTGTACTAATTGTTTATAGATAATTTTTACTGTACTCGATCTTAAGTTGGCACAAATGCAAGGTACGTTGCATATTTAATTATTTCAAAGCAGTCATGCCATTTAATAAATTGATTTTCCTGCATATAGTATAGGTACTAACTAATTCTTCAAAAAACTATAGTGCAGGCATGCACATGGGGCTGGTGATTTAACGTATGATATATTTGATTATAAGAAGAAGCTAGCTATATATAGAAAATTATGGGTTATATATATATATATATGCACCAAACATTTTACAAAAAAATAAATTTAATTATACTCATATATCACTATTTCCCCCTTAGCCCAGGCATGACCCGATTCTTCATGCTGGGCTAGCCCAACCCAATGAAAGACGAGTCGTGCCGTGTTGGGCCTAGATCAAGCCAAAATCCTCGTGCCTCGTGCTGATTCATATGGCTCGGCACATATGGAATCTACAGTTTAGCTTGAGAAATAGATATTTGTTTATTATTGGTACGTATGTACCAAATAGAAATAAATAAATATATATAAGGGATCTCACAAAGTACAAAATTAAGTAGTGTAGTTGTTGGACTGAAAACGGCGACCAGAGGGGGGTGAATGAGAGCTTTTAAAAATTCAGGCTAATAATAGCCTTCTGTTTTAATCCAGTCTACTGCGAAATAGGTTTCGAACACAACCTTCGAAGTTCTGGTTCGGAGGTAGTTTACAGCTCCGAAGACAGGCTTCGCAAGGAGCAAAAGTTCGAGCCCAAGAAGACTTCGCTCCACCCACAACACCGAAAAAATCAACTCTGCTAAGTCAGTGCAGGCTCCACACACAGGGTGCTTCGAGCAGGCTTCGCACTTCACCCTTCGCAAGAGTGGACTACCCTCTGAGTACTTCGACCAAAATACTTAGCGACAGCAACTGGTGCTGGGCTTCGTACAACGAAGGTCTAAACGCACACTATACGGACTTCGCTAAGGACTTCGACACGAGAAGCAAAATGGGCTTCGATCAGTGCTTTGCTAGTAAACAGCAAGGACTAGCCTCCAGTTACACAGAGCGAACGCACACTGAAAAGCACACTTTGCACAAACACCCTTCGCCCAAACAGACTTCGGTGCACTAAAAGAAGTCACTGCAGGCAGCGAGGTATGCGAACGAGCTCAAGCAAAAAATGAACACAGAAACAGGGCTTCACTGCTTGAACAGGGAACACAATAAATGAACTCACAGGATGAATACAAAGTATGGTGGCTAGCACAGGAGTTCTACAATGAATGCTCAAAGTGTTAATGTGACCTGACCGAGCTCCACTATTTATAGGCACTATTCAGCCCTATGAAAAGACTACTATACCCCTAGGGTTTACATTGGTTTTGTCTCATCAGAACTGGGGGGATAGGTAGTCTACTTTATTTGGAGGCTTCTTTTGTCAGCTTCGCAGAGGGGACAGTACCAGCTTTTGCAGCGCAGACGCTTTTTGCAGAGCAGACGCTGTCAGCCTTTGCAGCTTTTGGACGCTTCTGAAGCCCTCCTTCGCACGCGAGGGGTGCGGTAGCTTCGGTGAGAAGCCTTGAGCCTGACGGCCTTCGCTTCACCGAAGTCAGCCTTCGATACAGTGAAGGTTTTGAGCCGAAGCCGTCAAAGCCCTTGAGCCTTCGCACCAACACCTTCGGAGTGGACCACCACGGCTTCGCAGCTTCGCTCAGCTCGAACTCTGTCAGTCCGTGTACCGAAGCCATGCAGGCCAAAGTACCTCAAGTCAACCTCACTCCGAAGCCCCACCTTCGGAGTACCACCCTTCGAAGTCCCTCCTTCGTCCAAGGCCTCCGCATGAAGCATTCCATGAGCACTTCGTCGCAGTGTCTCCCCTCGAGCACACTCCTCGACGATCCTCACCCGGACCATGCCTTCGATGCACCTTGACTTCTGAGACCTTCGTCGGGTATACCTTCGAGTGTCTCCCTCTAGAGCACACTTCGAACACCTTGCCTCACTGCTGAGGACTTGATCCACCAAACTCTGAAGTCACTCCTTTTGGAGTACCCTTCGAATTGCCTCGCCTCCGAGGACTTCGTCTCGGAGTACCTTCACCCAGAGTCATTCTCCGCACTCACTACCTTCTCCTGGCGCACCTCGACCCGAGGTCCGACCTTGACCCCTTCGTAGCCTTCGTGACGGAGCTCCCCGCTGCCCTGGCATCAAGCCTCCCGCTTGACCCAGGTTTACTTGCTACAAACCGTCCGTTGCCTCCGAAGTCAAGCAGACAAGTGTATCCAGCACTCTGGAGACCTCTCCGGGTTAGCAACCTTCGGTACACACTCCGGTATACCGCCCAAAATACCGAGACCTTCGGTACAACCCAGTCATCATGTATTGTCGGACCCCTCCGACAAGCACACTCCGCTGCAACAGCTGCAGCAACCAGAGCCACCGACACCTTTGGTGAAAACACCTCCGAACCCCTTCGAATCAGAGGGTTAAACTTCTGTCAATCACTCATCACAGACTCCGAAACCAACCCTTGGTTTCTCAATCTCCCCCTTGATGAGTGCATTGACAACTAAATTCAAGTTCAAGAAAATTTGAAAAATTTCAGCACACAAGTGACCATAAAAACTCAGAAGCGAGCCAAATCATGTCACTTGATAAAAGAATTTTCCTCCCCCTTTTCAAAAGAGTAAAAGCCCCTTCGGCAAATCTCCCCTTGCAAGATAAAAACTCCCCTAAGTTAATTAACCCCCTTGCTGCAGAGAACTCAAAAATTTCTCCCCCTTTGGCAATGCAAGCATCAAGGAGCATTCAAAAGATGCAAAGCTTTGAAATGATCAGAATTGCAAAGACATATAACGCAAAAATATGCTAATATTAATACCAATGTTCATGTGCTCAGCTCAATTTAACATTCTAAAAACATGATGATAGCATGTGGTTTTATCATTTTGAAATAAAAGCATCACCACTTAATCAAGGGAACTAGATAAGGACGAGCAGGGACTGCGCAAAGCTAGTCAATTTGTACTCTAGACAAACAAGTCCAGTTCAAATGGAGCATTAAAAGCAAACTTGATGATCAATGAATTTTTCTTTTTCATAATGCCAGGGGTTATTTTTTTGTCCACCTTATACTTTCCAATCAGGACAAGCCTAGGCATGAAAGCCATTAGAACCTTAAGGCGGTGATTTTGGCATACACTACACTATCCTAGTTCATACCAATGTGCAATGGTAAGCAGTCTAGAATAGGGTAATGCGACAAACAAACCCATCTGGATCTTTTTGCCTTGAAGTGTGCAAATCATGGGTTTTTGAAATTTGAATTAAGTGAACAAATTTTTTAGCACTTTATGAATATCCATGAGTAAGTAACACAATTTTTCAAGTTGCAATGTTTAGCATCCAGAGAAAAGGAGTCTTGCTATCAAGCAGATAAAAGATAGCTAAAGCAGTCCCGCCTAAACATGCTAGATTCAAGACTAAGCAGTGAGCATGATTTGATTTTGAAAAGAAAACATCATGCACAAAATGTTCTAGACAAATTAAATAGAGCTGAGCTGACATGATTTCATGAACTAAAATCAGGCATATAAGTGCAAGAGATGTAACTGCAATTTCACACACAATGAGCATATGCAATATAGTTAAAATCTGCTCCCCCTCACAAGATGTCGTAAGGGTGACAAACACCAAGTTCCCCACGCAAGTAGGCAAAACGTGAAGCATCGAGGGGTTTTGTGAATATATCGGCTAGCTGGTGTTGGGTATCAACATATTGAAGCTCAATATCACCCTTCTCATTATGATCTCTGAGAAAATGATATCGCACATCAATGTGTTTGGTTCTGGAATGTTGAACCGGGTTGTTTGCAATACAAATAGCGCTAGTATTATCACAGAAAAGTGGAACACTATTATAATCTAACCCGAAATCCCGCAGAGTGGAAACCATCCACAAAATCTGAGAGCAACAGCTAGCTGTAGCAACATATTCGGCCTCAGCCGTCAATTGTGCAACACTAGACTGTTTACGGGAAGACCAGCAAACCAGAGATGTACCCAGAAAATGACAAGTACCAGAGGTACTTTTCCTATCAATCCTACACCCAGCAAAGTCCGCATTGGAAAAACCTCGAAGACACAAAGAGGAAGATGTTGAATACCAAATGCCGAATTCAAGGGTATGTTTGAGATACCTGAGAATGCGTTTTACCGCTTGGCGGTGCGAAGCTCGTGGTGAAGCCTAAAAACGAGCGCACAGACACACTGCGAAGTGTATGTCCGGCCTCGTAGCAGTCAAGTAGAGGAGGAAGTCGATCATGCTTCGGAACTCCTTCTGATCTACGGCTTCTCCATCCTCGTCAGGATCCAATGCTACAGATGTAGCCATTGGAGTGGCAAGAGGCTTCGCATCAGCCATGTCGAACTTTTTGAGCAGGTCCTTGGTGTAATTCGTCTGGTGGACGAAGGTAACCAGTTTGCTTTGCTTGATTTGCAAACCAAGGAAAAATGTGAGTTCTCCCATCATGGACGTCTCGAACTCTCTACTCATGGCATCTGCAAACTCGGCAACCAAAGCATGAGAAGAGCCACCAAAAATGATATCATCCACATAAATCTGCACTAGAAGGAAATCTTTGCCATGCTTGAGAGTGAACAGGGTTTTATCAACAGATCCCATCAAATACCCCCGCTCAAGCAAAAAAGACTTAAATCTATCATACCAAGCCCGAGGGGCTTGCTTGAGTCCATAAAGAGCCTTATGAAGTTTAAGGACTTTATGTTGGTATTTGGGGTTTTCAAATCCAGGGATTGTTTTACATAAACATCTTCGCCTATGAAGCCATTAAGAAAAGCACTTTTAACATCCATTTGATAAATTTTGAAACCATGGGATGCCGCAAATGCAAGTAAAATCCTAATGGCCTCAAGATGAGCAACAGGAGCAAAAGTTTCAGTAAAATCAATCCCTTCTAATTGAGAATAACCATGAGCCACAAGTCTAGCCTTATTTCTAACTACGGTCCCATCCTCCCTTGTTTGTTTTTGAAAATCCATTTTGTTTCAATGAAATGAACATTTGGTGGAGGATCAACTAAAGTCCAGACTTGGTTTCTCTCAAAATTTTCAAGTTCTTCATGCATGGCATTGATCCAACTAGAATTAGAAAGTGCATGACTAACATCTAAGGGCTCGAAAGAAGCAACAAAAGCGGAATCAATGAAATGAGCATGAGAACGTGTTACCCTTTGATCAAGCTCACCCATGATCTGCTCTGGAGGATGCATCCTTTGAACATGATGTGGAGCCTTGCGACGAGATGCAGTCTCCCCCTCAACTTGTGCGTTGGAGTGGTCCAAGATGACCGATGTCGAGGTAGTTGCTTCAGGACCTTGTGCCGAAGTGGTAGAAGCGGGGTCGGCTTCGGGGGTTGATGTCAAGGGTAGTAGGGGTTCATCCTTGAAATCTCCGGGATCTTCTTCTTCGAAGATGGTCTGTTCCATGTCGTGTTCATTTGCATGTTCAAGAGCAGAACTAACAGAGGGGGTTGATTCATCAAAGGTCACATCACATGACTTGATGACAGTGTTAGTTTCCAAATTATAAACACGATAAGAATGACCATGTGTAGTGTCACCCAAAAAGATCCTGTCAGAAGAACGCGACTCAAATTTATCCAAATTATCACATTTTAGGATAAAGCAACGACAGCCAAAAACTCAAAGATGAGTAACCTTGGGCTGTCTCCCAAAACGTAGCTCATAAGATGTCAAATTCAAAATTGAGCGCAAGAAGATTCGGTTTGAGATGTAACAAGCAGTGTTCATGGCCTCAGCCCAGAATTTTCTAGGAGTCATGTAATCATCGAGCATCGTCCTAGCCATCTCAACCAAAGTGCGGTTCTTTCTCTCAACAACACCGTTCTGTTGAGGAACCCGCGGAGCAGAGAATTGATGTTCTATGCCATGCTCCATGCAAAAGTCAACAAAGAGATTGTTCTTGAACTCAGTGCCATTATCACTTCGAATGAATTTCAATGCACTAGGGAGTTCAGTGAAAAGTCTCAAAGCCAAGCTCCGAAAGTGTGAAAACACTTCATCCTTGCTGACAAGAAAGAAGACCCAAGAGTAGCGATAGAAATCGTCGACAATGACTAATACATACCACTTGCCGCCTAAAGAACTAACCCGAAAAGGACCTACAGTGTCCATGTGGAGAAGTTCTCCGGGTTGTTCAGTCATCACAGTGGTGACTAGAGAATGCGAAGCGGCAATCATTTTTCCATGTCGACAAGGAGCGCAAACTAAATTCTTCTCAAACTTGAGCTTGGGCAATCCTCGGATCAGACCTAGGGCACTCAGACGAGCGAGCAACTCAAAGCTCATATACCCTAGTCTCCTATGCCACTTCCAAAGCTCAGAAGTCGAATGTGCAACAAGACAATGAGAAGATCCAGATGACTCAGAAAAATCAGCTCCAAAAACTCTCCCAACTCTAAAAATCTTACACACCACAACGCCATCAGAATTGAGTACTTGCGAAAGTATCACGATGAAATCGCACTTCGAAGCCCTCATCAAGCAACTGAGATACTAAAAGCAAATTGTATCCCAGGTTCTCAACCAAAGCAACATCTTTGAGAGTGAAATTCGAGTTGATCCTTACCACACCTTTACCTTTCACTCTACTCCTTCGATTGTTCCCGAAGGTGATATGTTCCCTTTGCTTGGTTGTGGTGAGGCTGGAGAACCATGCTGCATCTCCGGTCATGTGGCGCGAACAATCGGAGTCCATGATCCACGTACCCTCCAAGCCTCGGTCTGCCACCTACACATGATAAGAGAATCTCGATCGCTCAGTGCTGGGGTGAGTGAAAATATGACGAGGCATCCAACACTGAGTGATACGAGTAGTAGGCACAGTAAAAGTAGACTGTCTACGCACAGGAAAATCAGAATGATGCAAAGTGCAAGGTCTACCTACATGCTGTGATATAAAAGCATGACGAGGTCTCCTACTCTGACGAGGTACAAAGCTACTCGCCCGAGGTCTACCACCATATGGAACATGGTGAACACCTCGAGGAGCAAAACCTCTCCGAGAAGCACGAGGAGCCTCGAAAACAGGACGAGAGTAGAACTCAGACTCATGCATACCTAAAGATGGGTAATGCATGTCCTAGTAACTCATCGCCTGAGAGCGTCGCTCATCCTTGATGCGACGAAAACAGAACCCAACAAAGTGACCCGCCCGCTGACAGTAGGAACAATGAAAAATTCTCCTAGGGGCACTCTCATGGGTCATAGGAGCAACTCTCACAGGCTCCTTGGGCTTCTGCTGAGTGGTTTTCTTGGAGGGATTTACTTGGCAGGAGGAGTGGTTTTCTTTGGAGTTCGGGTAGACTTTTTGGCTGATGGAGTGTCTAACAGAGCTCTCTCTTTCTCTAAGGTAGTGGGTGAGGTAAAAACAATTTTGTTCTCACTGTCTGAAGGAGTCCTCTCAAAACCCAATCCTAGAGCTAACCATGCTCTGTCAGCACACATCTTGGTCTTGGCCAAGAGCAAATTCATCCTACCCTTTCCCTCAGTGCATTTATTAACCACAGAAAGAAGGTATTCATTTTTAGTCATGAGGTTCTCAGCTCGCTCTCTAACAGTGCCTAGCTGATCCTTAAGGGTTATGCAAGTGTCACACACAGGCTGCACATCCTTAGAACTACGGCCCTCTCTAATCTAGTCTCTAAATCATAAACATGCTTATCACGTAAATTAATGCTCTCACGTAATAAAGGGCAGTTCATACATTTAGTTGTATCATGACTAGAATCCACCATCAAGAGCTGCTTCTGTGCAGTCTCAAGCTCAGAAAGAGTTTGAGCATGCACAGAACACAACTGAGCAAGCTCACCCATGACAATAGTACAAGATTCACATTCAGCATCATTAATCCTAGACTTAAGCATGGCATAATCAGTTGAAACAGATTCTAGCCTAAGTCTAAGTTCTTTTCTATCTCTAGCGAATTGCACAAGTAATCTATCCTGACCAAGAACTACTTCATTCAGCTCATCTATTTTAATTGAAAGCTGGTCATAGGATAGAGGTACCTCAGATGAGTCAAGCTCATCACCGCTGTGATCGCTGTCGGCCATGAAGCAAAGGCCGGTGAAATCTCGTCCCTTCTTGTCCTTCTTCTCCTCCTTTCGTGGAGACTCCTCCTCCTCAAAGCTCGACTCCTCAGTTGAGGAAGTGTCAATGTCGCTGAGAGCAGCAACAAATGCTCTGGAAGCGACTTTGGCTACCCTCTTAGCCACCTTGCCGCGCTTCCCCTTCACAAAGGGTTTCCTCTCCTTTTGTGGTATTTGGGGCGCTCACTCTCATCTCTCTTCTTGAATTTAGGGCAATTGGCCTTGATGTGAGAAGTGTCGCCACACTCAAAACAACCACTAAAACCACTTCTCCTCTGATCCCGTCTCTCATGGTGAAAACGGGTGAACCTTCTGGCAATGAGAGCAAGCTCATCATCATCCAGAGTATCCACCTGCTCCTTAATGACGGAGACTAGGGAGGACAAAGAAAAACCATCTGCAAAAACACAAGTGTCAGATGTGCTTGGTTCTGCAGTGGTGCCACGGCTAGTGCTAGAAACCAATGCCAATGGTTGTGTCAAAGAGTTTCTGTGCACTGCAAGAGATGCCTTGGCAATCTCTGTGGACTTCAGCTTGCTGAAGAGCTCATCACAGGTCAATGTGTCATAACCTGCGGACTCCTCAATGCTAGATATCTTCACTTCTCATATGCTACGGTCAAGAGCATAGAGAAGCTTGATAGCCCTGTCATGGTCATTGTAAGCAAGCGTCCCATTGGACCACAAGTTACTCACTATTGCATCAAATCGAGAAAACATGGCATCTATAGATTCACCAGGTGCCTGCACAAACAGCTGATACTGTTGATTGTATGTGCTTTAGTGCCTGGCCTTAATCTGTGTAGAGCCCTCATGAAAAATAGTGAGAGTGGTCCAGATTTCCCTAGTAGTCCTAAGGTGCTGCACCCTATCAAACTCACTCCGGCTCAAACCAATGAACAATATATTTCTAGCCTTGGAGTTGGCATTATACTGATCCTTCTCTGTTTGAGAGGTGCGAGTCTTAGGGATGGAGTATTGTGAGTCCACAATCTCCCAAATTGCATTTCCTTGGCTTAGCAAGTAAGCCTCCATGCGCACCTTCCAGTATGCAAAATCAGTCCCATCAAAATTGAGGTATTTTACTAGCTCTGTCCATGTCGCCAAAAGATCACAAAACCGGTTAAGGTCAACTGGTGATCTTAACCCGCTCTGATACCAATTGTTGGACCGGAAACGGCGACCAGAGGAGGGTGTGAATGAGAGCTTTTAAAAATTCAGGCTAAAAATAGCCTTCTATTTTAATCCAGTCTACTGCGAAACAGGCTTCGAACACAACCTTCAAAGTTCTGGTTCGGAGGTAGTTTACAGTTCCGAAGATAGGCTTCGCAAGGAGCAAAAGTTCGAGCCCAAGAGGACTTCGCTCCACCCATAACACCGAAAAAATCAACTCTGCTAAGTTAGTGCAGACTCCGCACATAGGGTGCTTCGAGCAGGCTTCACACTTCACCCTTCGCAAGAGTGGACTACCCTATGAGGACTTCGACCAAAATAATTAGCGACAGCAACTAGTGCTGGGCTTCGTACAATGAAGGTCTAAACGCACACTATACGGATTTCACTAAGGGCTTTGGACACGAGAAGCAAAATGGGCTTCGATCATTGCTTTGCTAGTAAACAGCAAGGACTAGCCTCCAGTTACACAGAGCGAACGCACAATGAAAAGCACACTTCACACAAACACCCTTCGCCCAAACAGGCTTCGGTGCACTAAAAGAAGTCACTGCAGGCAGCGAGGTATGCGAACGAGCTCAAGCAAAAAATGAACACAGAAACAGGGCTTCGCTACTTGAACAGGGAACACAATAATGAACTCACAGGATGAATATAAAGTATGGTGGATAGCACAGGAGTTCTACAATGAATGCTCAAAGTGTTAATGGGACCTGACCGAGCTCCACTATTTATAGGCACTATTCAGCCCTGTGAAAAGACTACTATACCCATAGGGTTTACATTGGTTTTGTCTCATCAGAACTGGGGGGTACAATAGGTAGTCTACTTATTTGGAGGCTTCTTTTGTCAGCTTCGTAGAGGGGACAGTACCAGCTTTTGCAGCGCAGACGCTTTTTGCAGAGCAGACGCTATCAGCCTTTGCAGCTTTTGGATGCTTCTGAAGCCCCCATTCGCACGCGAGGGGTGCGGTAGCTTCGGTGAGAAGCCTTGAGCCTGACGGCCTTCGCCTTCCCCGAAGTCAGCCTTCGATACAGTAATGGTTTTGAGCCGAAGCCGTCAAAGCCCTTGAGCCTTCGCACCAACACCTTCGGAGTGGACCACCATGGCTTCGCAGCTTCGCTCAGCTTCGAACTCCATCAGCCCGTGTACCGAAGCCATGCAAGGCCGAAGTACCTCAAGTCAACCTCACTCCGAAGCCCCACCTTCGAGTACCCACCCTTCGAAGTCCCTCCTTCGTCAAGGCCTCCGCATGAAGCATTCCATGAGCACTTCGTCGCAGTGTCTCCCCTCGAGCACACTCCTCGACGATCCTCGCCCCGGACCATGCCTTCGATGCACCTCGACTTCTGAGACCTTCGTCGGGTATACCTTCGAGTGTCTCCCTCCGGAGCACACTTCGAACACCTTGCCTCACTGCTGAGGACTTGATCCACCAAACTCTGAAGTCACTCCTTTCGGAGTACCCTTCGAAGTGCCTCGCCTCCGAGGACTTCATCTCGGATGTACCTTCACCCAGAGCCATGCTCTGCACTCACTACCTTCTCCTGGCGCACCTCGACTCGAGGTCCGACCTTGACCCCTTCGTAGCCTTCGTGACGGAGCTCCCCGCTCCCCTGGTATCAAGCCTCCCGCTTGACACAGGTTCACTTGCACGAACCATTCGTCGCCTCCGAAGTCACTTGCGCCCTACGGACAAGCAGACAAGTGTATCAAGCACTCCAGAGACCTCTCCGGGTTAGCAACCTTCGTACACACTCCGGTACCGCCCAAAATACTGAGACCTTCGGTACAACCCAGTCATCGTGTACTGTTGGACCCCTCTGACAAGCACACTCCGCTGCAACAGCTGCAGCAACCAGAGCCACCGACACCTTCAGTGAAAACACCTCCGAACCCTTTGAATCAGAGGGTTAAACTTCTGTCAATCACTCATCACAGACTCCGAAACCAACCCTTGGTTTCTAGTTCTCTAAAAGAAGTATATTGCGTAGCATATTAGCTTTAACTCTTTATACCGCGCCTAGAAATAGCTTGTCTCATGTTGATTTCGCACAGTTTTAAAAGAAACATAGAGATCCTAGATTTATTAAAAAATGATTAACAGTACATAGAAATTAAATGGAAAAACACTTCCTAATAAGGATGGATATTGTTGGCGTAAAAGATTACGCTAATAGGTTTTTAGAGGTTAGAAACTAACAACGAAGTGTTTGTGAAATGAATGTTTCAAGCCTCCGAATTGGATAATAGCTCAAGCAGTTCGAAGATGTGTATTGAATAACTCAGATTCGATGATCATTACAGGGTAAAACGGGGGGGTATTTATAGGCCAGATCTTAAGGAAAAGACATTTTTACCCCTCTATTACAACCGACATAGTGGAAACTATTCGGTACCCTTAATAGGGCTAAAATGGTAAAAGACTAATCTAATGAGAAAGAAGATAAGTCTTCCATCTTAGCTGGTAGGGAGGTTCTCTAAAGAGTCTACATTCGAAGATATACTCCGAACTAGAGTCTGTCTCGATCCTTCGAACTTGACCCGGTACTAAATTAAAGTTAGATACTGGAGAGCTTCGGCTCAATTCATCTTGTTACAGTAGCGACCCTGAGGATGAAGTATTTTCCCCAACAGTAGCCCTCGAATACGCTTCTCCGCTTGATCTGTAAGGTTAGGAGAGCAGTATACGCAAGAAAAATAATCATGCGTAGGGGTTATCAATCTTAACAACCTTCGAAATACACGAAGATTCATAACTTCGAATTGATTTCTAAGATAGTTATATTCGAACAATCCTAGAATCAATTTAAGAAGCCAGAAAGCCTTTTAGACTTAGAAGAAATAGACGTTAACCTTTTCCTTTCGGAGAAGCTACACGTGCGTTAACTTTGCAAACAGTAACGGCCAAGAATGCAAAACGGCAAGTGTTAACGGTAAAAAATTGTGAACCTAGGCTAAATAGAGGACCTAGAAACTTCTCAAACCTTTCTCATGTCTATGCGCAATCAGCCTTTAGCCTCCAAACCTTAGCCTTAAGCATTTGGTTCGGATCAATGGCGCAAACAAGCTTTAAGGCTCCCAGGGCGACTTTGGCCCTAGCCCGGCAACAGGCCATGGAGGCGGCAGCAGCGGCGGCGGCGGCGCTGGCGGGGAATCCCCAACAGATCGGTCCCCACGACCTCCTCTCGGCTTCTTCAAAGTATCCTGACTAGTCTTACAAATCGGGGCCATCCACCTGCAAGAGGACGACGATCACAGCGGTGGTCGAGGGGAAGATTAGCTCAGAGATCACGTCCCCAACAGATCTGTTCCCCCCTGGCAGCCACACCGGCGCACCCCTCTCTCTTTGGTCACCAGGGGGGTCACCTGTCGGCCCTTCCTTTCTGTTCTCCCGTTGACAGGTGGGGGCCACCTGTCGAGATCATCTTCCCCCGATGGAAAGGGATCCCCCTTTCCATCGCCGGCGACCCCACCTTCCAAATTTGCCACCGCCGCCTCTATCCATCAATTGCCCCCGGAGTTCCTTTTCCCCGACCCCCGGTGATCACTTTCCCTCTTTGCCACGCGGATTCACCCCTTATGGAAGCTAGCCGAGCTAAAGGAAACCCTCGCCAGTGCAAAAGAGGAACCCTTTCGGGTTTCCTCTATTTCCCTTGCCTAATCCACCGTTGACGACCCCTATAAGTACCCCTCCCCTCGCAGCACTCAGCCCACACCGCCTAAGCCCGAGCCGAGCCGTAGCCTTCAAAGCACTCCTACTCGGTCTTCGGACTTTTTCTCCGGCTCCACCTCCGGCCACCGCTCACCGCCACCAGTCGGACCTCCTCCATCCACGCCGTCCGCCACCGTCGTGACCACCGGAGCCCCACCCGTCCTCGGCCACCCCTCAGTTGGCCATGAAGACCGCTGGATCGCCGTCGCCGTCGAGCACCCGAAGTCCCTTCTTCGTCTACCCTCACCACCAGTCGCCGTCAGTCGCCCGCCATCGCATCTTCGGTACCATCACACTCCCCTTGCTCCCCTCGTTCCATTTCCGGCGAGATCTAGGCCCTTAGGCCCTCGCCGCCGTCGTCGCCGCCGCACCCGAGGCCATCGTCGCCAGAGACGAAGGGGGTACGTGCCCCCTTACGCCCGTGCCATGCCGGATGACACCTAAGCCATCCGTATCGAGAAGACTACGAGTTCGTCGAGGAGCTGGAGTTCTATCCTGAGGTTCCACCTTCACCCTTTGCTGATCAAGGCAAGTCACAACCCCTATTTTGATCATCATTGAGCCCACGTTTTAATAAATTATCGCTATAACTCATAGGATAATATTGCATTAGTCAAATATCAAGCCCTACACTATATTTATTAGATCCCCTTCCTTGTGTGCAAACCCAAGCCATGCTTATTGAGCCAACACTCCTTGTCACTCTACTATAAAAATATTAGCTAGTGCCCAATGTACCAGCACAACTGCTATAGGATAAAAAGAAGGAGTCGTAGATAGTTGGATTTTGTTATATGAATTTCCCCATTATTCTCGTCTCTGGACTCTGTTGGAGTTGGCTATGTTATAAGTATGGTGGGTTCTGGGTGCAAACTAGGGCATTGGTTGGTCGCACCCGGGGCACTATAAGGACCAGTCTACGAGATCTGTTGCAAAGCACTTCCGTACTAACCACAAGTCTAATGGGTAAGTCCTAACTGAAAGTATGGAACAATCTGACTTGATGCACCATAGTGGAGAGGGCAAGAGGCAACCTGTGGGTGACTTGTACCGACGTGGCTCAAGGGGGGTATGGTGAGGCTCGACGCATCGGGACACCATATGAAACCCATAAGAGGGTGCTGTCGGGTCGAGGAGGACCATATGGAAGGTTTAGCACGAGTTCCCGTGGTGTGGGTTATCTTGTTACACTTGGGTGTAAGTGATGAGTGAGTGCCTTGTGGGTATAGTGGTACATCTCTGATCAGAGTATTTAATCTTTCGAAAAGCCGAGCCCACGGTCAAGGGCGGGTTGTGTGACTACTCGCAGTTAGTTTACTATTGTTTGAATGGTGGAGTTATTCATGGCATGTAAGGACTGTTGAGCGAGGTGGGGCTGACTGTACCCCTCGAGTTAGAAGATGATGATGCATACACATGTTTACATTTCAGTACTAATAACTTGCTCACATTTAACTGCTTTACAATTATGCTTTTCCGCAAAGTTAGCCACTATCTCCCTTGTTATTACTCTGCATTACATTTGCATCCGTGGCTTGCTGAGTACATTTGTACTCACCCCCATTGACTTACACTACCAGAGCCCATCTACTACGAGGAGGATGAAGGTCTAGAGTAGCGACCCAGTCAAGGCGAGACTGGAAGGAGGCGTTCATCTAGGACCCTTTGCTTTATTAGTTTCTCTTCACCTTTATTTACTTTTGTACTAATACGGTCTATGAACCGTGAATGATTGCTCGTATTGTACGTGGTCGCATGATGAATGTCTTGTTTTATTGATTTTCTATGGAATATCAATAAATATCCTGATTTATTAAATCGGGGCGTGACAAGATGGTATTAGAGCCGACTTGACTGTAGGGAGCCAAACAGACCTAACCCTAGGACTTATATTAGCCATATTTTCTTACAAAATTACTTCACCTCTCATCTTCTGAAGTTTTCACAAAAATTTTCTCTCTTGTAGATGTCGGACCGTACCATGAGTGGGACTCTTCGCGACGAGGCTGGATTCATCCGCGAGCTACGCATGCTCATTGGTTTCCTCAGATTCGAGAACGACCCGATGTTCCATGGAGTCTTCCCCGATGAGGAAGAGAGCTAATGCTAGGTCACCATCGTCATCCAGCCCACTCCACAGACATCCCACACTTATCGAGGCGGAGGACCCCACCTTCTTGGTTGCCAGTCAGCGCACCGCCCTCCAGGCCCTCACCGAGCTCCGGATGATCTACGACAGTGAGCTCTATGACATAGACTATCGTTTTGTACCCCTTCGCACTCCAGGGAGTCCCCACAGCGTATATGTCAGTACGCTCTCCCAACGCCACTCCGCAGTTGGGCACACGGTACGCTTGTTGGAGGCAATGGATGAGCTTCACCATGAGGCACTGCAGGATGCCAGTGGACAGCGTGACACGATCGACTTCTACCGTCATTCTTCTGAGGATCTGAACCACGAGAACGGAGAGCTTCGTCGTCGTATCCAGTAGGGACACTGATTGGCTGCTGAGGTAGAAGAGCTGAGGCGCCAGAATGAGCTCCTACGCTAGTGTGTCACCGACAATCCCCAGCTTTGCCACCAGATTGAGGAGTTAAAGAAGGATCTCGAGAGGTCGCACCCCTTCCACCCCCGCAAGCGGAGATCACTTCGGATCCCCACAGTGAGGCCTAAGAGGATTTCCCGCAGCCCACCTCCCGCCGGACCCTCCAGCTCCACCACCCCGACCATCTCCGCTGAGCCCGTGGTCGAGTCGTCCCCTGAGCTACCGTAGACGTAGTTTTTACGATTGATTGTTTTCTTTTATTACTTTGGATTGTATTGCCACTCATGTCAAATATAAGGCCTGAGTGAAGATTAAATAAAAAGACATAAGTGTAATCACAAGAACGACACATTTTGAAATAAAGCTTAGTATCATTTCCCCTAAGAAAGTGTTGTCTATTTGGAAACTTCAGGATGTCTAACACTCAAGGCTCCTATGCTCCCCAAAATGGAGGGGAAAATAGTAACTTGCCCCAATGGGGACCGACCGGGGAAAGGCAAGACCCAGTCGCCAATCACCCTACATTGGCTGAGATGATGGCCAACCAGAACCAACTAGTAGCCACACTGTTAAACCAGATGCAGCAGCAGCAGCAGATGCAAGAGCAGCAGGCTCAATTATTCCGCCTCCACCAGCAACCAGAGTTACCTCGCCCTGCCACTCCCGCTCCCGCACCCGCCTCCCAGCTCTCGAAATTCCTCCGAGTCCGCCCTCCCACATTCTCAAGCACCACCAACCCCATGGAGGCTGGTGATTGGTTGAGGACGATTGGGAAGAAGTTGGACCTCCTGACTTGTACCGAGTAGGAGAGGGTAGCCTTTGCTACCCACCAACTCCAGGGTCCTGTCGCGGAATGGTGGGACAACTTGCGCGAGATTTTGCCCGAGGGACACATCCACACTTGGGCTGAGTTCTCCGCCGCCTTCTGCGCGGCCCATGTCCCAGATGGCATTATCGCCCAGAAGCAACAAGAGTTTAGGGACCTGCAGCAGGGAAGCAGGTCCGTAATAGAGTACTTGCATGAGTTCAATCGGCTGGCCCGGTATACGCCTGAGGAGGTCCGTACTGATACTGCCAGGTAGTCAAAGTTCCTCCGGGGACTGAAGGATGAACTCTCCCTTCAGTTAATCTCCGGATATTATGCCAACTTTCAAAAGTTGGTGAATAAAGCTGTTATTTAGGAGACCCAGCAGAACAAGGCCGACCTGAAGAAAAAGAGAATGATCGCCTTCCGAAAGAATCAAGCCATGGCGTAGAGGCCCCGCTTCACACCTCCCCCACCGGCGCCCCCAATTTTATCCACGCCCGGTCTACCGTCCAGCGCCACCCGCCGCCAACGACGGAGCCAGACATCCTCGCCCCGCTCCCGCTGCACCAGCCGCTCCACCCGCCCCTGCCAAGAAAGCAAAGGTTCTGCGTGACAAGCACGGCAAGCTCGTGATATGCTCAATTGCTGCCAGGAGGGGCATTATTCCCATCAGTGTCCCCACCCCAAGCGCGCACAAGGAGTCGCGACCAACCCTACCATCCGCACCCGTGTCAACCACGTCACCGCCGAGGAAGCCCAGGCCACGCCCAAGATCGTCATGGGTAAGTTCACAGTACACTTGGCCCTTGCAGTGGTTTTATTTGACACTGGAGCTACGCACTCCTTCATATCAACAACTTTTGTGGAGAAGAATAATCTGAACATAAGTGAACTACCAAGACCCGTATTAATAGCCACCCCTGGCAAACAAACTCTAGCCCATTCCTATAGTCCAAGGGTATGGGTAGATATCCAAGGCACAATATTATGGGCTGACCCCATCCTAATAGAATGCCAAGGCTTGGATCTCATTCTAAGAATGGATTGGCTCAATAAGCACCAAGGTGTGATAAGATGTGCCCGTAGGCAAGTAACCATGACTAGTGAAGAAGGGACTACTGTCACGTTCCAGATGCCAAGCCAGAAGTCCGGAAGACCGAGGCTACACCAGATTACTTCGGAGGAGATACCAGTAGTCTATGAATACCCGGACGTATTTCCGGAGGATTTACCAGGGATGCCACCCAAGAGAGATATTGAGTTCTGGATTGACCTAGTACCCGGAACTACTCCCATCTACAAGCGACCATACCGGATGGCCGCCAATGAGCTAGCTGAGATGAAGAGGCAACTGGAAGATCTTGAGAAGAAGGGATACATCAGGCCTAACACATCTCCATGGGGAGCCCTCGTCATCTTCGTTGAGAAGAAGGAAGACAAGGCTAAGCGTATGTGCGTGGATTATCGAGCCCTGAATGAGGTGACCATCAAGAACAAGTACCCGTTACCCAGGATCGATGATCTATTTGATCAGCTGAAAGGGGCCACAGTGTTCTCCAAGATTGACCTGCGGTCCGGATATCATCAGCTGAGGATTCGAGAGGAGGATATACCCAAGACAACTTTTACCTCTTGTTATGGATTGTATGAGTGCACCGTTATGTCTTTTGGATTAACCAACGTCCGGCTTTCTTCATGAATATGATGAATAAGGTGTTTATGGAATATTTGGACAAGTTCATCGTGGTATTTATAGATGACATCCTCATCTATTACAAGGACCAAAAGGAGAACGAGACTCACATCTGGTTGACCTTACGAAAACTAAGGGAACATCAGCTATATGCCAAGTACAGCAAGTGCAAGTTTTGGACAGCAGAAGTAAAGTTCCTTGGACATATCATCTCTGCGCAAGGTATCGCAGTGGATCCTGCCACCGTAGAAGCAGTTACAGACTGGCTGCCACCCACCAACGTATCGGAGATACGAAGTTTTCTTGGTTTGGTAGGGTATATTGGAGATTTATCGTGAATTTTTCCAAGATAGCCAAGCCAATGACTAAGTTGTTGCAGAAGGGAGAGAAGTTTGAATGGACTCCCGAATGTGAGGAAAGTTTTCACACCCTCAAGACCCGGCTGGTGTCAGCACCCATACTGACCCTACCGGATATCAGGAAGGACTTCCATGTGTATTGCAACGCATCTCACCAAGGATTGGGATGTGTTTTTATGCAAGACGGGAAGGTTGTTTCATACGCCTCGCGTCAATTAAGACCTCATGAGCTAAACTACTCGACACATGACTTGGAATTGGCCGCTGTTGTGCACGCCCTTAAGATATGGAGGCATTATTTAATTGGAAACCGCTGCGAAATCTTTATGGATCACAAGAGTCTGAAGTATATCTTCACGCGGCCGGATCTCAACCTTAGGCGAAGGCAATGGTTGGAATTAATAAAGGACTACGACTTAGGTATTCACTACCATCCCAGCGAAGCAAACGTGGTAGCTGACGCATTAAGTCGTAAAGGATATTGCACCGCCATCGTGATTCAGGATCACGCGCCTTTGCTCTATACGGAGATGGAAAAGTTAAACCTTGGGTTAACCACAGGAGCATATCTAGCCACCCTTGAGACCCAACCAGTCTTGTTCGAGCAGATCCGAGAAGCTTAGTTAGAAGACCTAGATATAGCTGCCATCAAGAAGAACATGAGACAGGGTAAGGCCCCAGGATTTTCAGAGGACGAGAATGGCACCATATGGTTTGGAACCAGGATCTGTGTGTCGGATAAGCCGGAGATAAAGACCCTTATTCTAAGGGAAGCCCATGATACTCTGTACTCCATCCATCTCGGGAGTACCAAGATGTACCAGGACCTAAAGGAACGCTATTGGTGGGTTAGCATGAAGAAAGAGATTGCTCAGTTTGTCGCAGAATGTGACACCTGCCGACAAGTGAAGGCAGAACATCAGAGACCTGTAGGGTTGTTACAACCACTTAAAGTGCCTGAATGGAAATGGGAAGAGATCGGTATGGACTTAATCACCGGACTTCCAAAGACCCAACTTGGATATGATTCTATATGGGTAATCATTGACCGGCTAACCAAAGTACCTCACTTCATAGCAGTCAAGACCACCTTCAGTGGCCCTAAGCTCGCAAAGTTATACATGGCCCGCATTGTGTGTCTTCATGGAGTGCCCAAAAAGATAGTCTACGATAGAGGGAGTCAGTTTACGTCTCGATTTTGGAAAAACCTTCAAGAGGAGATGGGAACAAGACTAAACTTCAGCACAACATACCACCCTCAGACATATGGGCAAACTGAAAGGGTGAATCAGATATTAGAGGATATGCTTCGGGCATGCGTCTTGGATTTTGGAGGAACTTGGGACAAGAGTTTACAGTACACCGAGTTTTCGTACAACAATAGTTATCAAGCCAGCCTTCAGATGTCCCCGTTCGAAGCCCTATATGGACAAAAATGCAGAACACCTCTACTTTGGGATCAAACCGGTGAATCTCAAGTATTTGGAATAGACATCCTTTGAGAAGCTGAAGAGAAGGTATGGATTATCAAAGACCAACTCAAGACAGCCCAGTCTCGACAGAAGAGTTATGCGGACAATCGTCGTCGAGATTTAGCCTTTGAAGAGGGAGACCACGTCTACCTCCGAGTCACTCCTCTCCGTGGCACTCAACGATTTAACATGAGAGGAAAGTTGGCACCTCAATATGTTGGACCCTTCCCGATTATTTGACGCCAAGGAGAAGTCGCTTATTAGTTGGAACTGCCACCTTCATTGACTGGGGTACATGATGTATTTCATGTGTCTCAACTAAAGAAGTGTCTCCGAGTCCCAACAGAGCAGGTAAACCTGCAGCAGTTGGATGTTCAAGAAGATCTGACCTATGTGGAAAAGTCCGTCAAGATCTTGGAAGTAAAAGAAAGGATTACCAGGAGCCGAGTCATCCGCTTCTATAAGGTTCAGTGGAGCAATCATCTAGTAGAGAAGCCACATGGGAAAAAGAGGAAGAACTCAAGGCACAACATCCTGAGCTATTCGAGGATTGATCCGAATCTCGAGGACGAGATTCTCTGTAGGGGGATAGGATTGTAACACCCCAAGATTTAAAAAGAAATAAAATAAAGGAAATTATTATTCAAAGCATTTTCTGAAATTAATTATTAAAGAAAATCCTAAAAGAGCCCTATTAAAGCCAAACAAGGAGAAATATTCAGAATATGGACTTGTAAAATTTATGGAATAAACTAGAGGCCAAGACATAATTTTAAGAATTTTTACAAATTTTTATCAACAGTGAATCAACCCTTAAACAAATAAATGAATTTCTGGATTTATTTTAAATTAGAAAACATTTAAAAATCTTAATGGGCCTCAACCTCGAATCCGCCTCGGCCCAATCCAGCCCAGCGCTCGCATCGCTGACATGTGGGGTCTGCCTGTCGGTGCTCGCGCTCCCTCTCTCATCTCCCGCCCGCGCCCTGCTCGGCCCCACCTGGCAGCCACACCGGCGCACCCCTATCTCTCTAGTCGCCAGGGTTCATCTGTCGGCCCTTCCTTTTCTATTCGCCCGCTGACAAGTGGGGGCCACCTGTCGAGATCATCTTCCCCGATGGAAAGGGATCCCCCTTTCCATCGCCGGCAACCCCCACCTTCCAAATTCGCTGTCGGCCGCCTCTATCCATAAAATTGCCCCTGGATTCCTTTTCCCCGACCCCCAGCGATCACTTTCCCTCTTTTTCCACGCGGATTCACCCCTTATGGAATCTAGCCGAGCTAAAGGAAACCCTCGCTAGAGCAAAATAGGAACCCTTTCGGGTTTCCTCCATTTCCCTTGCCATATCCACCGCCGGCGACCCTATAAGTACCCCTCCCCTCGCCGCACTCAGCCCACACCGCCTAAGCCCGAGCCGTAGCCTTCAGAGCGCTCCCACTCGGTCTTCGGACTTTTTCTCCTGCTCCACCTCCGGCCATCACTCGCCGCCACCTCGGACCTCCTCCGTCCACGCCGTCGCCACCATCGTGACCACCGGATCCCACCCGTCCTCGGGCACCCCTCGGTTGGCCGTGAAGACCGCTGGATCGTCGTCGCCGTCGAGCACCCGAAGGCCCTTCTTCGTCTACCCTCGCTGCTGGTCGCCATCAGTCACCCGCCGTCGACATCTTCGGTACCATCACACTCCCCTTGCTCCCCTCGTTTCATTTCCGGTGAGATCTAGGCCCTTAGGCCCTCGCCGCCGCCGTCGATGCCGCACCCGAGGCCGCCGTCGCTGGAGATGAAGGGGGTACATGCCCCATTACGCCCGTGCCGTGATGGATGGCACCTAAGCCGTCCGATCACATCTGTGCGGCACATATTAGATCCATCTGAGCCCTCGGATCCGGTCAAACAGGTATCGAGGCCTCTCGGCCGTCGATCGCCACTTAAATCGCCCACTCGATCTCGTGCGTCCACGCATACCGGTTCGGTGCGATCTAATCTAGACCATCCATTTTCACTTAACCCCTCCCGCCTCAAGCCTGACCGCTGGATCAAGATCCAACGGCTCTAGATCAATCGGTCCACGCGCATAGTTACCGGGTTCACGGTGTGCCTTTCTCACTGTGGACTAATTCCCATTTTCTGTTTAAATAAAATTCTAGAAAAATGTTTAAACTTCAAAAATTCATAACTTGCTCATTTTAACTCCAAATTTCACCATTCAAATTTTATTAAATTCAGCATTTTATTCTCTACACATTAATGCCATAAAAACAGTATGTCACTTTAGCCCAAATTATTCTTAATAAATAAATGAATAAAACCCCTTAGGGACAAATTGTAAATTCATGAAATAAATTAGAAAAAAAACCATAAAATCTAATCCTTAACAATTTTCAACATAAATCCTGAATAATAAAACTTAATATCACACATTTAAAATCATAATACTTATATGCTTATTGTTTGTGATATTTTATTTGTATATTGAATGTATCGTTTACTTTTTTCGTATTGAGAAGACTACGAGTTCATCGAGAAGCCGGAGTTCTATCCTGAGGTTCCACCTTCACCCTTTGCTGATCAAGGCAAGTCACAACCCCCATTTTGATCATCATTGAGCCCACGTTTAATAAATTATTGCTATAACTCATAGGATAATATTGCATTAGTCAAATATCAAGCCCTACACTATATTTATTAGATCCCCGTCCTTGTGTGCAAACCCAAGCCATGCTTATTGAGCCAACACTCCTTGTCACTCTACTATAAAAATATTAGCTAGTGCCCAATGTATCAGCACAACTGCTATAGGATAAAAAAGAATGAGTCGTAGATAGTTGGATTCTGTTATATAAATTTCCCCGTTATTCTCGTCTCTGGACTCTGTTGGAGTTGGCTATGTTATAAGTATGGTTGGTTCCGGGTGCAAGCTAGGGCATTGGTTGGTCGCACCCGGGGCACTATAAGGACCGGTCTGCGGGATCTGTTGCAAAGCACTTCCGTACTAACCACAAGTCTAATGGGTAAGTCCTAACTGAAAGTATGGAACAATTCGACTCGATGCACCATAGTGGAGGGGGCAAGGGGCAACCTGCGGGTGACTTGTACCGACGTGGATCAAGGGGGGGTATGGTGAGGCTCGACGCGTCGAGACACCATATGAAACCCATAAGAGGGTGCTGTCGGGTTGAGGAGGACCATATGGAAGGTTTTGGCACGAGTTCCCGTGGTGTGGGTCATCTCGTTACACTTGGGTGTAAGTGATGAGTGTGTGCCTTGTGGGTACAGTGGTACATCTCTGATCAGAGTATTTAATCTTTTGGAAAAGCCGAGCCCACGGTCAAGGGCGGGTTGTGTGACTACTCACAGTTAGATTACTATTGTTTGAATGGTTGAGTTATTCATGGCATGTAAGGACTGTTGAGCGAGGTGGGGCTGACTATACCCCTCGAGTTAGAAGATGATGATGCATACACATGTTACATTTCAGTACTAATAACTTGCTCACATTTAACTGCTTTATAATTATGCTTTTCCGCAAAGTTAGCCACTATCTCCCTTTTAATTACTCTGCATTATATTTGCATCCGGTGGCTTGCTGAGTACGTTTGTACTCACCCCCATTGACTTACACCACTAGAGCCCGTCTACTACGAGGAGGATGAAGCCCTAGAGTAGCGACCCAGTCAAGGCGAGACTGGAATGAGGCATTCATCTAGGACCCTTTTCTTTATTAGTTTCTCTTCACCTTTATTCACTTTTGTACTAATACGGTCTACCAACCGTGAATGATTGCTCGTATTGTACGTGGTTGCATGATGAACGTCTTGTTTTATTGATTTTCTATGGAATTTCAATAAATGTCCTGATTTATTAAATCGGGGCGTGACACATGTCACCCTTCCTCAATTGTCTCCGAATGCAATAACGCGCCTAGCTATCTTCGAATGGGCGCTGCGAGCTGAAGGCTGCGAAGGAAGAGCATATATTTTTGCAGCACTACACATGGCATTGTGCTAGCCAAAGACTTACCAAGGCTCCGGAGGGGAGAAAATCATAGTAGCCTTCGGCGGCATCAACTTCAGACTCCGAGATGAATTTCAACTATGATTTCCAGCGAAGGTCATCAATGCCAGATGGTACACAGATTGGATTCTCCGGTGGTTCTATGCCAAAGTTGGTGCAGGAAGCCGTCTGGCTGGACCCCTACAAGACATATACTTCCGAAGGGAAGCCCAAGTCCACCCAGATCCCGGTCAGATCGAAGCTCGCCTTAACCTGCTCCAACGAATTAGTCTCCACATGAGCATGCGGGACTTGGCGGAGGAGTTCATCGGACTCCAAATTCTGCCTTTGATGGCCAACTAGCCTATCAACTTTGAAGAGGACCCGGAGGGAGGACTCCGAAAGATTTCTTCGAAGTTGAGCCCTGCAGGTAACTTCGAAAACTACAACATGTTTTATATATGATTATTTGATGAAATGACTAATAAAAACTTATCTTTCAGCTTCTCAAGCCCCTATGACTTCGGAGCAAGTCGTTCGAGCTTCGGAGAAGATTCTTGGAGCTCCAACTCTGGCTGAAAAGGAGTGGAGAAAGAAACTTGTGGGTAGTTGGGAGCGACTTAACCGAGTATGGGCGTACTCGGAGTCACAGCCCCCCTCTTCCGGACTGGGTGCCTTCTGAACAAGGCCCTAAGAAGAGGAAAGCGGATGCCGGGACTTCGGCACCGGCCAAGACTCCCGTGAAAAAGTTAGCCCAAAATCCTAAGAATGTGGCTCCTTCTAGGCCTGTGGCTTCGCCTTCCGATTCATCTGAAGATGATGGAGTGAGAGAAATGCAAAGGTTCCTCATGAACCTAATTACCGAAGATGAAGCGTAGGCAAATGTTGAAGTTGTAGACACTAGCGACGTAGCAAATGTGCCAGCTGCTCTAGACAGCTCCGAATAGGCTGGGACCTCGAGTGTCCAGCCTGACTTGCTGCATCAAGAAGCCCCTGCTACTGAAGGCGGAGTCGAAGTTATAGCTGAACAAACCTCAATTCCGAATGAAGTGGTAGCTGTTGCTCCAAGGGAGGTTTCTACAGCCAACCCTTCGGTTCCAGACCCCGAGTCTGATGAAGACTTCGAAGTGGCCTTCAACCCTCCAAGTAGCCCCATACTCATTTGCCGACAGGACCTTGGAGGTAAACTTCACTAAACCGCCTTTTTCTTCACCCTGAAAAATTATGCAATATATAATACCTTTGTTTTGGCAGGGTCTGCTCCCATGGAGACGACTCCTCCTGCGAAGACTGCTCATGGGACTTCGACATCTCCGGGGTTGGTTCCAGAAGCTGCGCAAATGGGACCCAGAAAAGGTAAAGGCAAAATGGACCCCTTTCCTGCTCTGAACTCGGGATTAACTCCGTCGGAATCGACAGACAGAGGACAATCTACAGAGGGGGGCCAGTCCACCGAAGTTTCTGGGCATACGGCGCAACACTCCGGGCCTTCACCGAATGAAGATGATCAAAGGGCTTTGTCCATGCTCCCCCTCCTAGCTCCTTTTCTGGAGCGAAGGACCAGACTTCGGGCCCTGCTTGATCCTTTGGATCGAGCTAACCATGAAGTTGGGGGAACAGACTTAGTAACCATACTTGGGGAAGCTGAGGGGTCGGAGCTGAACACAGCCTTGGAACGAGCAGCATAACAGGTACGAAGTATCTGCAAAAACAAGATTAATTTCAACTCATGAACAATTTCTCACATTTCTTTTTCTTTTTGCAACAAATAGTCTTGGCTTCGAGCTGCAGCTGTTTCGAACGAGCGAGGAAGTATTCGTCTTAAGGAGAGGATTACTGCCGTCCAACGGAGTCTTGAGGGCTCCAAAATTCGAATCTCCAGCTTGGACGAGATGGTTGCAGTGGAGAGGAGAGCTAGACTTGGTCTGGAGGCTGCAAATCAGAAGCTCGAAGCTGAGCAAATCGTGCTTCGGGCTGAAATAGAAAAAATGTGGGCAGAGCATGCAACGGCGGGGGCTGAGCTGGTTACGCTTCAAGAAGAAAAGACGAAGGCCATGGAGGAGGCCAGCAACCTACTTAGCCAGAAGAACTCTTTGGCTACGGAGGCAGCCAGACTATCTTCTGTGGTAGACGAGTTGTCTTCATCAAGGGATGCCTTAATTGAAGACAAGGTGAAGTCGGAAAAGGTAGCTGCGGAGGTCATGGATAATCTTTTAGGTGTCTTAGAGTACTTCGGTACTCTTTGGACACTACCTTCGAGTGACAACATCTTCTTACTACGACGGCTAAAAATGATCCAAGGAGAAGCGAAGATGATGAAGACGGCGGGTATTTGGTATGGAGAACTCTTCGGCCAGGTATCTGCTCTCGGAATACTTCATTACTATGAAGATTTAGGGCTATCAGTAGCACTAGACTTGGGGGCGGTTCCCATTACCTTCGACGACAACCAGCTGCTAAACCCTTCCGAAGATGTGGCCGCAGCCTGGCAATCCTTCCAAGCATCATGGAGAGCAAAAGATCGAACAACGATCAAGACTTGGATTGATGAAGGGCTTCGCTAGAAACAAGCTCGGTCTCAAGCTTCGAGCACCAGCCTCCACCAGACCCACAGGTTTAGTTTTGTCTAGGGGTCCGAATATGTAAAAATTATGCTTTCATCTGTTATGAATGAAAACTTATTTGTAAATGTTTTTAGGCTTCCCAACCTCATACGGATGATCTCAAAGTATTAAATGTTACCGAAGAACTTCGTCTGCTATGGGCTACCTTCGATCTTTTAAAACTTCACAAACGACCTCGATTTCTGATTCCTCGAGAAAGCTCCGGTGCGATTGCGCCCGAAATATGCAAAGATATATTATCTTATATTAAAGAGGAAGAAAAAGAAGTTAACTTGGAAACCTCATCTTCTGAAGACGTTGAATGGTCCGAAGAAGAGTGACTTCGAACTTGGGCTGAACTTCAACAAGAACAAAATGATTTTCAAGCTTCGAAGGGAGGGAGAAGAATTAAACGTAAAGTTATCAGGGCTCCCGGCTCTGGAACTAGTCATTCCGGCTTTAGTGGTAGCTCTAGAGATCGAAGGGGTCTTCGATTCCTTCTTGGTATAGACACAAATTTTTTGTAATGTAATGTAATCTGTTCAAATGATAAAGATTAAGATTTTTTAAAAAATTGTCTCCCTACTTCCCAGCCCCTCTTTGGGCGTAAGCAACTTCGAAGTATAGTCGAAGATGGTTAGGCGTAAAGAAAAAGACCTAGGAGTACAATTTTGGAGGCTCAGAGCCCCTTAGCAACTTAGAGATTGATTAAAATCTCACGAAATGTCTTCGACTACTTGAAGTCTGAAAATTGATAACTTAGTACCTTTTGTTTGAAAGTAGTCACTTCGGACTGATTTTCCGGACACCTTAGCATCCAAACCGATTGGTCACTTTGGACTCTTTTTACAGATATTCGAAGCTTATCAGCTCTAATTGACCTTGGCTTTAGGGACCAAAACCACCGCAAAGCCACCCCTTCGAGAGCAAGAGGGAAACACTTGGCCATGGTGTCCCACACTCCTCCACTGGCCTCAATTGCCAACGCATAAGAACGGGAGAACTCCCTGGGGTCCTCGTCTCCAGAATACTTGCAGAGCTTCGAAGTTTTAAACTTAGGGTCAAAGCGCACTTTCTGCAGCTCGGGATGCAGTGGAGACTCGCTATCGAAGGAAGCGTTCTCCGGGGCTTCGGGATAAGGAAGTTTGTCGTCTTGGGGCACTTCAGAAATGACCGGGGTGGCCTGAGAACAAAGCCTATCTGTGGCTTCTTGCCTCCACCTCGCCACTTCAGTTTGAAGACTGGCCATTTGGGTTGCCATGTCACCAAGACCATCTTCATCTCCTCCGGAAGGACCTTCCGGGTCTTGAGAACTGTACATATCAGTTCGAAGCGGAATCTGAGCTGGAAGAGGGATTCTGGCTGGCCGAAGTATAGATGGAGTTGGGGGAGGAACTCCGTATGCTCGAGGAAGGGGAATCCCTTTGGGGGTCTGAGGTGGAGGAATTACCGAAGATCCTCCGACCTCGACTGTGTTCGAAGATCTTACTCCGGAGGTCCGAGGGGACCTTCGAGTAGGACTACCACTTGAACTCCGGTTGGGAGGCATGGTTTGAGAACTTGGTAGAGAACGAAGTTTTTTGGACTAAGTTCCCCACGGACGGCGCCAACTGTTGGCGTAAAAGATTACGCTAACAAGTTTTTAGAGGTTAGAAACTAACAACGAAGTGTTTGTGAAATGAACTGTTTCAAGCCTCCGAATGGGATAATAGCTCAAGTAGTTCGAAGATGTGTATTGAATAACTCAGTATTCGATGATCATTACAGGGTAAAACGGGGCGTATTTATAGGCCAAAATCTTAAGAAAAAGATCTTTTTACCCCTCTATTACAACCGACATAGTGGAAACTATTCGGTAACCTTAATAGGGCTAAAATGGTAAAAGACTAATCTAATGAGAAGAAAAGATAAGTCTTCCATCTTAGCTGGCAGGAAGGTTCTCTGAAGAGTCTACATTCGAAGATATACTCTGAACTAGAGTCTGTCTCGATCCTTCGAACTTGACCCAATACTAAATTGGAGTTAGATATTGGAGATCTTCGGCTCAATAGAGCACCTTCGTCTTGTTACAGTAGTGACTCTGAGGATGAAGTATTTTCCCCCAATAGATATCGTCACTGACAACTCTCCAATTAATTATCAAAATGGAGATGAACTGCAGAATTGGAGAAAAGGGAGTTGAACTAATTAAAATCTCTGTGCACGTCATTTCAGGTGCAATTCGAGGAGCAGTGGACCTAATAATCCGTGGCACAATTGAGGAGGATGGATGAGTGAAAAGCATTGCCTTATTTTCTGAGTGGACATATATCCCCAATGCATGAGAGGCTGAGTGGCAGCACTTCAACAGTGTACAGATGATGGGCTTTTCGTTCGTGCATCAAATAGCAACAGTGATTTGATCTTGTACAGCTAGCGTTCTCTCTCTCTCTATCTCTCTATGTATAATTGCACCCATTAACAATGCATATATTGTGCTACACACAATGTTTGTCAATCGATCGATCAACGCATGCATGCCATTGTTAGGCACGTACGGCAGCCAGGCATGCATGCATACTGGCCTAATTTTATCTTCCGTGTGTCATCTGATATATATGATCAAACTTTTCGTCTTACTTGAGGGGAGCATCGGTGTAGACGACGTTCATAGCTTTATTTAGGTTTCATATATGCATCAAACTCAATAGAATATGCACGCTTTAGCTCACCTTTGTTGCAGAGGACCTAACTTTCTGTGTCAGAGCAGACAAGGTATCTTGGCCAAACCTAAGGACTAGTGCATGCATGCTTCTGTCTAATCCTCTTTTTCACGGTATCATTTCATGTCAACAATAGATTGACCTCATTAAACAAACAAGATATATATGCTGACCAATTAAAGTGCATATGTGTGTGTGTACGTGTGTGTGTGTGTGTGGAGGTACATTGACATATTGGCCGGCTGCATGTATTAATTACTTAGTTCCCTGAGTCTCATCTCTCATGCAAACTTAATTGATCTCTCTAATAACAGTTGAATGAACTGCGCATGATCCAAAAAATCTTGGCCTAACTGTGATGTCAGCGCAAAATTTTGTGCTTACTAGCTAGTCATAGCAAAAGCCAATTAATAACCAATGTTTAATTTCATAGTGTACTAATGGCTCCATTGGACTGCAGCAAGAACTCATAGAAATTATAGAGTACAATTGTATTACTACTGTTTGTAACCTAAAGAGAATATATATATATATATATATATATATATAAAGAGGCAAGTGGATATATAGTACAGGAACCATGTGATCAGGTGACCAACCTTACAAGTATCCATAGCATGTGAATTTAGACGGTGGTTGTGTCGTCCGTTGCCATCAATTAAAGTATACGGTCATAAGAATATATATGAATTTCTCTGGCTTAATTATTGCCTGATCCGATCGGTCTGAATTGTTCGCCGTTATACTACTACACATGTGATTTGGACTCGCTTGATGTGATGTGAAAATTTGGCTGCTGGCTTCGTGTGTGTGCTTTGCTAGCTATCTAGCGATGGGAGGTTAATCAAGACGACACGACATGAAACCTAGCTAATTAGCGAGAGCTAGCAATATGTCTTACGGTGCTGCTGAAATGACAGGTAATGAATGACCTTATGGGCCAAATAAAGCTTTTTTGTTGACAAGTAGCGGCACTAAAACTAAGCCTTTTATCACATTGCTTTTTTCTTTGAAGCATATGTGCTTGCTCAGCTCATTATTAATATGATGT
Organism: Zizania palustris; assembly: GCA_019279435.1. Classification (NCBI taxonomy): domain Eukaryota; kingdom Viridiplantae; phylum Streptophyta; class Magnoliopsida; order Poales; family Poaceae; genus Zizania; species Zizania palustris. The sequence goes on along the minus strand of JAAALK010000282.1, from coordinate 40,207,033 downwards.
TTTTAATATTAATTCTTAGTCTACTTGTTTTGTTTTTTAAAAAAAGTCTGATTCTTATGGAAATTAATCCATATTAATTATTTACAGAATTATGTCTCCTTTGCTACGTACTGTACCTAGATGCCAACTTTCTATAAGATACTCAATCCGAAAAAAAGATGTTATTATTAAATACGTAAGATCAATCCATCAGATTGATCCGGATTTGCTCAAAAGTTCTCAAGGTAAAGAGATTTTTTCCTTACCTCAATCACGGAAAGAACACGAGCTAGCCAATCGAAAGGCGCTTTCGGCGAGAACCCGTATCATCGGATCGCGTACATCATGGTGCCGTCGCTGAGCAGCTGCAAGCTAGATGCCGAGGCAGTCCACGACGAGGTGTGGCGCCGGCGAGCTGCCCGATGCGGCGGAGGCCGGAGATGAAGACGACGACATGGTGCTTAGCTAGCAGGCTTAGCGCACTGTTCAACGAACTGCGGCTTATGAATAGTAAGCGAGCTCAGTGGAGACGTGCAGTATACCGTAGGCCCGTAGGGCGGGTAGACTGTAGACCTGTAGTCCTGAATACGTATACGTAATCCCAATGGAGGACACGGAAACAGTCTCGCGCGAGGACACGTGCTGTCTTTATCACTGATAGCCTAGGCCCACGCTCTGCCATGTCCTCCCCTCCCCTCCCCTCCCCTCCCCTCCCCTCCCCCGCGCGCCACCTGCTCGGCGAAATGCCCAAATGGTGGCCGATGCCAATGCCAGATTGCTAGCGCCAGCGGTTGACCCTAGCTCCACTGAGTCCGCTCCGCGCCTTAAAGGAAGCGGAACTTCTTCTCTTCCCTTCCCCTGCAGCTCGCACTCACTCGCTCGCTAGTCACCTCTACCCCACTACCTATCCGTTCGTGGCGATTGCGCGCGCGACTAGTGCCACCCACCTCTCGCTGCTGCCCTACGGCTGGGTGTCCCGCGGGCTCGGTGGTGGTGGCCTAGTGGGTAGGGTATCCGGGGGCGGGGTGCGGTGGGGGGCTGGCTTCTTGCCTGCTCTGTCTGTCCGTCCGTCCATGGCGGTCTGCTTCTTGTCTTTGGCTCCGGAGTTGGCGTAGCGGCGTAGCGTGTGTTGCTGGGGTGTTCGAGGTCTTGCCTTAATGCCGTCTCGGGCACGCTTCTTGCCGCGGTTGAGTGCGACTGCGACAATGGCGGGCTCAGTAGCGCGGGTCTTGCTCACTGTGGTTTTCTTTGCCGCCGCCGCCGCGTCAGTGGTGGTGGCGGCTGAGGACGGCGGGGCGGAGGCTGTGGCAGCGCTGCTGAAGTTCAAGAGCGCGCTGAATGACGTGGACGGGCGCCTCTCTGGTTGGGATGCGGTGGGCGGCGGCGACCCGTGCGGGTGGCCCGGCATTGCCTGCTCCGCCGAGCTGGAGGTGACCGCCATCACGCTACACGGCCTTAACCTCCATGGCGCACTCTCCGCCGCCGTCTGCGCGCTTCCACGCCTCGCCGTCCTCAACGTGTCCAAGAACGCGCTCAACGGCCCGGTCCCCTCCGGTCTCTCTGCTTGCCGCGCCATCGAGGTGCTCGACCTCAGCACTAACTCCCTCCACGGGACCATCCCGCTGGAGCTCTGCAACCTGCCGTCTCTTCGTCAGCTCTTCCTCAGCGAAAACCTGCTGGTCGGGGAGATCCCTGCCGCCATCGGCAACCTCACCGCCCTCGAGGAGCTCGAAATCTACAGCAACAACCTCACCGGTGAGATCCCCACGACCATCCGCGCGCTCCAGAGCCTCCGGATCATCCGCGCCGGGCTCAACGACCTATCGGGCCCGATCCCCGTCGAGATCAGCGAGTGCGCCAGCCTCGCCGTGCTCGGGCTCGCGCAGAACAGCCTCTCCGGGCCACTACCCGGTGAGTTCTCCCGGCTCAAGAACCTCACCACATTGATCCTCTGGCAGAATACTCTTTCCGGTGAGATCCCCCCGGAGCTCGGCGACTGCACCAACCTCGAGATGCTCGCCCTCAACGACAACCATTTCACCGGCGGTGTCCCTAAGGAGCTCGGCGCTTTGCCATTGCTCGCCAAGCTGTACATTTACCGTAACCAGCTCGACGGCACTATCCCAATGGAGCTGGGCGACCTGCAGAGTGCTGTGGAGATTGACCTCTCGGAGAACAAGCTCACCGGCGTCATCCCTGGTGAGCTCGGCCGGATACCAAACCTCCGGCTGCTCTATCTCTTCGAGAACCGTCTGCAAGGCAGCATCCCGCCAGAGATCGGCCAGCTGAGTGTCATAAGGAGGATCGACTTGTCCATCAATAACCTCACCGGGACAATTCCAATGGAGTTTCAGAACCTCACCTATTTGGAGTACTTGCAGCTATTTGACAACCAAATCCATGGTGTCATCCCCCCTATGCTTGGGGCCAGCAGCAATCTCTCTGTGCTCGACTTGTCAGACAACCAGCTAACGGGGAGCATCCCTCCTCAACTATGCAAGTCCCAGAAGCTCATCTTCTTGAGCCTCGGATCAAACCATCTCATTGGCAATATCCCTCCAGGAGTGAAGGCTTGTAAGACTTTGACGCAGCTCAGGTTGGGAGGCAACATGCTGACAGGAAGCCTCCCCATAGAGCTGTCGCTGCTGCAAAACCTGTCATCACTTGAGATGAACCGGAACCGATTCTCAGGCCCGATACTGCCTGAAATCGACAAATTTAGGAGTATAGAGAGGCTGATTTTGTCAGAAAATTACTTTGTCGGGCAGATCCCTGCTGGCATTGGCAACCTGACGGAGCTTGTCGCCTTCAATATATCATCCAACCAGCTTACCGGACCTATCCCTCAAGAGTTGGCGCAGTGTACAAAGCTCCAGAGGCTCGATCTCAGTAGGAACTCCCTCACTGGAGTCATTCCTCAGGAGCTTGGCACACTAGTGAACCTGGAGCAGCTAAAGCTATCAGACAATAGTCTGAATGGAACCATTCCAAGCAGTTTTGGAGGCCTTTCCCGACTCACTGAGCTGCAGATGGGAGGCAATTGTTTGTCTGGCAAATTACCGGCTGAGCTTGGCCAGCTCGCTGCTCTCCAGATTGCCCTGAATGTCAGTTACAACATGCTTTCTGGTGATATCCCAACACAGCTAGGGAACTTGCATATGCTGGAGTACCTGTACTTGAACAACAATGAACTCGAAGGACGAGTTCCTTCCTCATTTGGAGAGCTCTCGAGCCTGCTGGAGTGCAACCTTTCTTACAACAATCTTGTTGGACCACTTCCCAGCACTGCACAGTTCCAGCATTTGGACAGCAGCAATTTCCTGGGGAACAATGGCCTTTGTGGTATCAAAGGGAAAGTATGTCCAGGATCATCAGCGTCATCCTATGCAAGCAGGGAAGCAGCAGTGCATAGGAAGCAGTTTCGTAGGGAGAAGATCATCAGCATTGCCTCCATTGTCATTGCATTTGTCTCATTGGTGCTGATTGCAGTCGTTTGCTGGTCCTTAAAGTCCAAGATACCTGATCTTGTATCAAATGAAGAGCGCAAGACTGGGTTTTCAGGTCCTCACTACTTTGTGAAGGAACGGGCAACCTATCAGGAGCTTATGAAGGCGACTGAGAGCTTTTCAGAGCGGGCTGTAATTGGAAGGGGTGCTTGTGGCACTGTCTATAAGGCAGTCATGCCTGATGGGAGAATAATTGCAGTGAAGAAGCTCAAGTCACAAGGAGAAGGTTCCAATGTCGACAGAAGCTTCCGAGCTGAGATAACCACGCTTGGAAATGTCAGGCACCGAAACATTGTCAAGCTGTATGGTTTCTGCTCCCATCAGGATTGTAATCTTATCCTGTATGAGTACATGGCAAATGGTAGTCTTGGAGAGTTACTTCATGGTAGCAAGGATGGGTGTTTACTGGACTGGGACACCCGTTATCACATCGCTCTTGGGGCTGCTGAAGGACTGAGGTATCTTCACAGTGACTGCAAACCAAAGGTGATTCACCGTGACATAAAATCGAACAACATACTGCTTGATGAGATGATGGAGGCTCATGTGGGGGACTTTGGCTTGGCAAAACTAATTGACATTTCCAACTCCAGAACAATGTCCGCTGTCGCTGGTTCATATGGCTACATTGCACCAGGTTAGATGTGCTAGACTCACCATGTTAGGTCAAAGTTCAGCATTGTTTATATCATCAAATAGTATCACTTGGTATTATATAGTATATACACTACATCAAAGTTTATCCAGCTGTCTTTAACTGCTAAATTATGTGCCTCTTATGGTGACGCAGAGTATGCTTTTACCATGAAGGTGACTGAAAAATGTGATATTTATAGCTTTGGGGTAGTCTTATTGGAACTAGTGACTGGGCAATCTCCAATTCAACCTCTTGAGAAAGGAGGAGATCTCGTCAATTTGGTGAGACGGGCGATAAACAGTACGACACCAAATTCTGAAATATTTGACAGCAGGCTGAATCTGAACTCAAGGAGGGTTCTGGAAGAGATGTCTCTGATTCTTAAGATTGCATTGTTCTGCACCAGTGAAACACCACTGGATAGACCTAGCATGTGTGAAGTGATTTCAATGCTGATAGATACCAAAGCTTCCTCATATGATTCTTTTTCGTCGCCAGCATCAGAGGCACATATAGAAGACAATTCTTCTCTTAAACATTAGAGGTGAGATCAAACACATTCTTTTTTTGTTGAAGAATTATTGAATAATCTGTCTGCCATCGCTCTTGCGCACAATTATTTTCATTCCATAATTGAACTGTAGTGGTATTAGGCAGCAGCTACATTGTTGAAGTTCTGCATGAAACTGAAACATTACTAGAGAAAATTTTGCTCATATGAAAATCTTGTATGAACTACAAAATATATGCATCGTCACCTAGTTCAGCCACTTATACCAGGAATGAATGAATGATGAATAGTATAAATTTATCCTATGGATTGGACAAAATTAATGCTCACCGGTTGCTTCGCTTCTTTTTCGGCAGGCTAGTGTCTTCGATTTTTTTACCAGTGACGTATCAACTAGCAAGGGTGCATCCACAACTTAACTGATATCATAGTTGAGGAACATCTAGTGCATGTGCTATTATTCTGCTTCAAGAAGCAATGGATATAATCTAACCTCAATGGAATGAGAAACCTGTCTTTCTGACCAAGATTAACCATCGATTAAACGATCTGAAGTAGTTCATTCTTACTTCAGTGGAGGAAGATACATTAAAGTTTGGGGTGTTCCCTTTATGAAACACTCCAGATGTTCAGTTCTGCAGTTCACATAGATTTACTTATTAGCCTGATATAGTTAGCAGCATTGTACATACTTCATAGACTTTATATTGAGCTCATAATAAAAAATATGACAATCTATCATTTTTTTCCTCTGAAAATCAGTCTCATGATGAGTTATTTTTCTTCTCTTTGCCCTTGTCATTTGCCAACTTGGAGAGGCTGTTGTAATGCTCTTGCTGTAAAATGATTGAATTTTTTTATCTTTATCTCGTATGGACAAGCAGGACTGCAGCGGCAGCCTCAATGCCAAAAGTCGATGTCTTTACCATCTTTTCAGCTACTGTTGGGTTTAACTTCTTTGAAGTAAATCGGTAGGAGAGGCTCCTACTGACAAAAATAAATTAAGAAGAGACCAGAGGTCAAAGAATACAATAGGACTGGCGAAAAAAAGATAAAGAAAAGGTAAAGAACATAAAGAGCAAAGAAGATCAAGTACAACTACACCCGAGAGAGCCAGCTCAACAAGTGATCTTTTCGGTCTTGTCTTAATCTGAAGGATTGGAGAGTAATCTCCTCTTTAAAAGTTGGGTTTAATTTGGGTATCATGGAAGCAGGTCAGGTCAGCAAGGCACACGAAATTAGGTATTCCTGCAAGCCGCTGATAAAAGTGAGCTGTTCCGTGCTGCCCCTGCCCCTGCCACTGCTCAAAACCTCAAAGGCAAGTTGAAATGCACTACCTGCTTTTCTTCAGACTGCAGCAGCAAACAACACCTAACAAAGAACTGCTCACTCAAAAAAAAACTTATGGAGTCATTAGTAGGTTTCCCAAGACCTGGAGCGCTACATGTGCACTTCTTTTCATAAGATAAGCCCAAGAAGGTTGCGTGCATTTGCTACGCAAGCTGCTCAACCGGAATGTTAATAGCACTAAAATTATCATAAGTGTTAGAAGGGGATTAGTGGCCTGAATTGAATTGATTCATATGGGGAATACAGGGTACATATATAGTGAAACCAGCAGTTAAACCTCTCTTGGATATACAGGGTACATATATAATGAAACCAGCAGTTAAACCTCTCTTGGATAAAGCTCCTAATCCCTGGATAAACCTCCCTAGGAATGCACATTACAGGGTAAAACTCTCCTAGGTGGTTCACCACAGGAAAAGACTCCTAAGGGTGATATAGCTCAGGTATACCTCCCTAGGGTAAACAGTAGAAAGCTCTAGAACATGTACTGTTAACACCCCCTGCAGTTGAAACTCTTGCCACAACAGACGTTGAGATTGGACTGAAACTCCTTGAACACCGAGGAGGGCAGGCCCTTTGTGAAGACATCGGCAAACTGGAATGTAGTCGGAATGTGAAGAACTCGAACATCACCGATGGCAACTTGTTCCCACACGAAGTGAAGATCGATCTCAATGTGCTTCGTGCGTTGATGCTGGATGGGATTGGTGGAGAGATAAACGGCACTAACGTTGTCACAGTAGACGATCGTGCTCCGTGTGAGGGGACTGTGAAGCTCTTGAAGAAGCTAACACAACCAGCATGCTTCGGCCACGCCATTGGCGACAGCGCGGTATTCAGCCTCCGTGCTAGAGCGAGAGACTACATTCTGGCGCTTTGAGGACCAAGAAATCATATTAGCGCCGAGGAACACAGCATAGCCCAAGGTGGACCGTCGAGTATATGGACAACCAGCTCAGTCAGCATCCATGTAGACGATCAGTTCAAAAGATTGAGACCAGTGAAGGAGCATGCCATGGTCCAAGGTGTCCTGAAGGTAGCACAGGATACGCTTGACGGTTGTCAAGTGAGGCTCTCTTGGATCATGCATATGAAGACACATTTGTTGAACTGCATAGGCGATATCGTGTCGTGTGAATGTTAGATACTGGAGAGCACCAGGAAGGCTCTGAAACTGGGTGGGATCAACAACTGGAGGTCTAGAGTCAGCGACGAGTTTGGCCTGAATATCAACAGGAGTGGAGCATGGCTTGCAGATGGTCATGCCCGCACGCTCGAGGATGTCCTGGGTGTAGTGGCGTTGGTGAAGAAACAATCCGCTATCACGATGCTCAACAGTGATTCCCAGGAAATGATGAAGTGGGCCCAAGTCCTTCATAGCAAACTCCCTCTGAATTGCAGAGATTGTGTGCTATAGAAGCTCAGTGTTGGATGCTGTCAGGATGATATCATCACCATATAGCAAAAGATGCACTATCTCTTGACCATGATGAAGGATGAACAATGAAGTGTCATACTTAGCTTCAACAAACCCTAAGGAGAGAAGATATGAGGCAAAGCGACTGTACCATGCATGAGGAGCTTTCTTGAGACCATAGAGGGACTTGTTGAGGTGACAGACCAAGTCCGGGTGAGCAGAATCAATGAACTTGACAAGCTGACTGTAATAGATGATCTCGGTGAGTGTACCATGCAAAAATGCATTGGTCACATCAAGCTAATGGACGGGCCAATTGTGAGATAGAGCCAGTGAGAACACCGTGAGAATGGTGGTCAACTTGACCACTAGGCTGAAAGTCTCATCATAATCGATTCCCGGACGTTGTGTGAAGCCACATAGGACCCATCGGGCCTTGTACCGCTCAAGCGTGTTGTCAGCCTTGAGCTTATGTTTGAAGATCCATTTGTCGGTGACTATGTTGAAGTCGGGTGGACGTCGCACCAAGTCCCATGTGCTGTTGGAGAGTAGTGTGCGGTACTCTTCCTCCATGGCCACGCGCCAATTTGGATCGGCAAGGGCCTCTCGAACTTTGGGATAGGGAGAGTGGCTGCACGGAGAGAGTTGAAACTAGTGGTGTTGGAGGGGAACGCCGGCGTTGCTGAATGTACACATGCTTGAACGCTTCATTAGTTCTATTGAAGTCCCGTTGAAGTCATCGAGGAGTAGGGGGATCAATAGGTGCTTGGGAACACTATGTACGAAACATGGGAGCACCAGGAGATGGGGAAGTAGCATCGTATGGTGCGGGTGTCGCCAGGGAGTCCTCGGTGGCCGCGTGTGGCTCGGTAAGTGGAGCCACACACAGGAGTGGGTCGGGGGAAGATGTGGGTGTGGCTGTGCGTGGCACGGTCGGTTCTGTAGGAAGATGGACGCCTGTGGGTAAAATCATAGGGTCCGTCTCCAAAAAATCAAGATCAATAGTGGGACAAGGCGAGGCAGTGAAAGGGGAAACCCCTGCATCAAACACAACGTGTCTGGGAGATCACGATGCGATTGATGGAAAGATCAAGACAGCGGTAGCCCTTGTGATGGTTAGAGTACCCAAGAAAGACACAACATGAGGATCTGGGAGCAAGTTTGTGTAGAGCAGTAGCAGACAAGTTAGGATAACAAGCGCAACCGAATACACGAAGGTGCTCATAGGATGGTGATGTACCATATAGGGCGAAGAAAGGACATGGAGCATTGATCGTCTTGGTGGGAAGGCGATTCAGCAAGTATGTAGCAGTGTGGATACCCTCAGCCCAGTAGCGTGGTGGTAAAGAAACCTAGAACAACAAGGAGCGAATGATGTTGTTTATGGAACGAATAATACGTTCAGATTTACCATTTTGTGGAGAAGTGTAAGGACACAACATCCGAAGGAGAACGCCATGGGTGAGGAGAAAGCATCGTGTGGACGAGTTGTCGAACTCACGCCCATTGTCATATTGGATGGTCTTGGTTGTGCAACCAAACTAGGTGGACACATAAGCGAAGAAATTGGAGAGAGTTGTAAAAGTGTCAGATTTCAATCGCAAAGGAAAAGTCCACAAAAAATGGGTAAAATAATCTAGAATGACAGGATAGTATTTGAAACCAGAAATACTAAGAACGGGTGATGTCCATAGATCACAATGAAGTATTTCAAAAGGTTTCGTAGTATGTGACATAGATGAATGAAAAGGCAGTCTAGTATGATGGCTAAGCTGACAAGCATGACTGTTGACGCAAAAATGCATCCACACACTTGGGCCGATTCGACGTCCAAAAGTATCGCCAAGTAATCGGATAAATAATTAATATTTTAATCCAATTGGCCGAAAAGTGTTAGCAATAATGTAAATAGAAATAAAACGAATAAAATACCTGGAATCAGCAAATTCAAAGGTCGATTCGGAGTTGTAGTGATTTTTTGGCCCGAAGGGTCCCTAAAGGAGCTTCGGCCTCAAGCCCGGTCAAACCGAACGTATAACCTCTGTCAGACCAGAGGTGCGAAGGGGCTTCGGGATTGGGCCCCAAAGGCTGATATGGAGGTTGTCGTTGGGTAGTCCGACCGGTGAAGGTTGCCCGGTCGAATCGGCCGTGCTACCCCGGTCACACCGCACAAGGGACCTTCGGCGATCAAGGCTTCGACAGGTGGAACTTCGGTGTGCACAGGCTTCAGCAGAGGGCTTAGGCGTGGTACAGAGGTCCCCGGTCGAACCAACGGAGTGCCGCCGGTCTCACCGGACGTCACCGATAATGACTTGATGGAGTGGCTCCGGTCAGACCAGCCCTATGTCGTCGATCAGACTGGCGACAACAGATCTAATCTGCTAGGGTTCGGATGACCCAGCAAACAAGATCCAATCGCCTTCAAACTTCATAGGAGAGTTTGTGAAGGCAATTACTCTACAAAAACAACAAGAGATCAAATATAATTGGCCAAGAGGCCGAATTACATAATATGATGGTAAAAACCGATAAAAAGGATAGCAATCCGTTACGTGGATTAACGGAAGGTTCACAAGCGAACTAGCAAGGGATACCGTGATTACGGACGCAGCGGACGGAGGGCTTCCAGGCAAACCCACGAAGATCTAGTGTCTAATGCGGAGAGTAAAGAAAAGTACATGTGATTCAAAGCTAGGGCTTTGGATTTTGGAGATTGAAGAGGGGGCCTTGAATCAGCCTTTCCCCTAGTATTTATAGGGGGTGGGCTGGTGTTATCTGGCGAGGAACCCAGTAGGATTCGGCCAAAAATTAGTTGGGATAAGATTTGGATCAAAATAGTCCGAATCCACTTCGAAATCCAAATTTTGTATCCCTCGGCGGTCTGACCGGACCCATGGGGCCGGTCTGATCGGGCCTACATGGCCGGTTGGACCAGCCTACTATGGCCGGTCATATTGGCATGTGCCAAATATGACATATTTTCGGTGAAAAATACTATTTTTTAATATTTTACCTAGTTTGACCATTAATGTCATTTTTTGCTATAAACACATGCCCCCTGCCTTTTAGCAAACTTAGTGAGCTAAAATCATGACGGGCCTTGGGCGATATTTTCCATATCGGCCTTTCGACACTTCAAGTGTTTTTCCACACACTTGGGAAGTACTTTTTCAAATATCTACCATTCAAAGCCCTTCGAAATCGCTCTCCTTGTAAAGACTCTAAGACATATGCATTGCTTGGAGAGATTTCGACTACCTTAAAAGGTCCTTCCCAACTTGGCGACCATTTACCAAATTTTGAGCTCTTAGTGCCTAATGGTAAAATCGTCTTCCACACCAAGTCGTTGATTTGAAACGATTTTGCTTTGACCTTCTTGTTGTAGGCTCTAGGTACCCTTCTTTTATATTTCGCTATTGCCTCTAGAGCCTTCAACCTCTTATCGGCCACTTCTTCTAAATTGTCTTTTAGAAGTGTCTCATATTCATCGACCGATAAGCCATCTTTCTTAAGAAATCTAAGTGAGCCAAGATCCACCTCTACCGGTAGAACGACTTCCTGTCCATATACCAACTCATATGGACTAACTTTAGTGGCTTGCAACTCTACTAGCCCATAAAGCTTCGGAAAGCACCTCATGCCACCTCTTTAGAAACTCTTCAATCTTCTTAATTAGTTTAATCACAGTTTTGTTGCTAGACTCGGCCTGACCATTGACCTGAGCATAATATGGAGAAGAGTTTACCAATTTGATCCCATAGTATTCAGCAAAGTCCCTCACTTCTTTAGGAATAAATGAAGTACCTTGGTCTGTAGTGAGAGTTTGGGGAATGCCGAATCTGTGTATAATGTGCTTCAAGATGAAATCGATTACCTCGTTGTGAGTCATGTTCTTGAGCGGCACGGCCTCGGTCCACTTGGTGAAGTAATCTGTCGCCATCAACACGAACCGATGCCCTTTTGAAGAGGGAGTATGAATTTGGCCGATGAAGTCTAAGCCCCAACCTTGGAACGGCCATGGTTTGATAATAGGATTAAGCATCGATGCAGGTGCTAGCTGAATATTACCAAACTTTTGACAAGCTTCACACCCTCTATAATACTTAAAATAGTCCTCAGTCATAGTCGGCCAATAAAACCCTGCTCTTTTGAGCATATAACTCATTTTCGGGGTCGAATGATGAGTACCGCAAAGTCCTTCATAGACTTCACCTGTAGCAACTCTAGCTTGATCGGAGTCCAAACAGTTCAAAAGTACTCCATCAATAGTTCGGCGATACAACACATCGTCAAGCAAAACAAATTTGAACGCCTATCGCCGAACCTTCTAATCAACCCTTTGACTAGGATTTTTTAATTATTGGACGATTGGGACGCTACATTCGTCCTTACTGATCAAAGGAACAATGGCCAAATATCCACTAGAATTGGCCTTTAGATTTTCCATTTGGACATTCCCCCTGAGTGTAAACCCTCCTGACAATGGTCGGTCGGACCGGCCATGTTGGCCCGGTTCGACCAGCTATTGTCGGACGGCTGGCACGGGTCAGTCTGACCGGCCTAACATGGCCGGTCAGACCGGGAGTGCATGGGCAGTCTGACCATGCTCGCAAGGCCGGTTAGACCGACAGTGGTACTCTTGGATGATACATTGTCTCCGAGCATCGACTTTTCTCGTGTATAGAATTTACCTCTCCTAATTTGATAGCCTGATGCTTGCTGAGCTAAGTCATTTGCAAGTGAGTTGGCTTCTCTAGACACATGAGCAATTTCGAAATCATCAAAGGTGGTAATTAGGTCTAGACACTTGTCCAAGTAGCTATTTAATAGACCATTAAAACATTGAGCAAATTTAGCTACTTGTTGCACAACTAATAAAGAATCACCATATGCACGAACATATTTCACACCCATGGAGTTTAACAATTCAAGACCTAACAATAGGGCTTCATATTCGGCTTGATTATTAGTTGAGTGAAATTCTAGATGGGCCGAGGTCTCAAAGTGCATACCATTCGGTGATACGAGTACCACTCCAATTAAAGCGACATCACCACTATAAATTTTCCATGGTAATACCTCAATTAAAGCGACATCACCACTCCAATTGACCTCTACATGATGATCCACTATAAAGTTAGCAACAATTTGGCCTTTCATAGCTCTCAACGGTTCATAAGCCAAATCGTATTCAATCAATGCATACGCCCACTTGCCAATTCTACCACTTAGAATCGGCTTTTGCAACATGTATTTTATGACATCCGTTTGGCAAGTGACAACACATGTGCTAGGGAGAAGATATTGACGCAATTTGGTACATGCATAATAAAGTGATAAACACAAATGCTCCACAAACACGTACCTTGTCTCAGCATCCAGAAGTCGACAACTCAAGAAGGTGATGATGTACTCCTTTCCTTCAATGTCTTGAGTCAACACGTGATGAGGACATCACTTCACATGATACACACATGGAGCCTCCACCTACAATTCAATTACAAGGACCAATCACACGCGCCCGTGCCCGTCGCTTGAACCATGAGGTTAATTCTTTCCTTAGCAACTATGTTAATATTTGTTTGGACGGGATGCTACTGAATACTAGTAATATTTTGTTGCTTAGGAACATGGGAGATGGAATAGAAGAGTTGGAGTTGAAGACGGAGTCGCACGGATGACTTGAAATCAAGAATTCGCTGGTTCGGACTACATCGACCGCCCTGCACCAAAATGGGCATAACTTCCTCATGCGAAGTCCGATTGGCGCGTTCTTTGACTTTTTGGAAAGCTGAGGAGAAGACCGATCGTTTGCCACATTGTACAATAAGTGCTTCATGGTCGGCATAGGTATCCGATGCAAAAACATCGTCATCGTTGGATGTATCATCATCTCCTGCAATGTTAGCAGCAAGTGCATATTCATCTTCAACATCACTAGCACTTACGTAGCCACCGTCTTCCGTAGCAATATAAGCCCGCTGACTAGGGCAGTCCTTCATAACGTGGCCAAGTCCTTTGCATCTGTGACACTGGATCGCTGCAGAACGTGCAGTAGAGGCCGCCGAGGAGGTGGGCTTGGCTGGCGCCTTGGATGCTGCAGCCTTGGAGCTCTCAGCCTGGGCTGTAGATGTAGAAGGTGCTGATGTAGCCATCGGTCGAGAAGGTGGTGGTGGTGGTCGTTGCTGCTTCCCACTTGAGCGTGAAGTGCCACCACCAATGTTGGTTCTCATGCTGCGTTGTGGTTGTTGGCGATCTGTTTCAGACCTTCTTCCTCGTCAATGACCGCCGTGTACGTGTCATCATCGACAGCGGTAGTTGCAACAATTTGGTGAGCCACGACATGGTAACGAAGCTTCAACTTCCCACACGTGCGCATCCACACCCTTACCATGTGCAATGGTTCAACAATAGCAGTAAGGTCAAGGTAACACAAACTGCTCACATCAAATTTGTCATTGGTACATACTTAGGAGTTGCTGATTTTGATGTAGTACCAATGCAAGCATGTTCTCTGTTACTTGGTAGACCTTGGGAGTATGATACTGATGCTACACATCATGGTAGGAGCAATAAGTATACATTTATGAATAAAGGAAAGAAAGTTACATTGCTTCCTATGACTCCTGCTGAAATTGTAAAATTTGAACAAGAAAAACATGCTAGGGATGCACAAAAGAGCAAACAACCTTCTGAAAATCAGCAAGTAGCTAAGACGCTTTTGAGGCAACAGAAAGATAAAATTGCTTCTCCTTCTTCATCACAAGTTATTAATCTGAAAGGACATGTCATGCTTGCAACTAAAACTGACCTTGCTGAAATTTGTGATGATACTCCCTTGCTATACGGCTTGATTTGCACAAACGTGTTGTTTTCACTTGCGAACATTCCTAGCTCTATTCCTGTTGCAGTCACTGACCTTTTGCAGGAGTTTAATGATGTTTTTCCTGCTGAGATACCACCCGGGCTGCCACCGATACGCGGCATCGAGCACCAAATTGATTTGGTCCCAGGAGCGTCTCTTCCTAATCGTGCAGCGTACCGTACCAATCCCGAGGAGACAAAAGAAATTGAGCGCCAAGTACAGGACCTTCTTGATCGTGGGTACGTCCGTGAAAGCCTTAGTCCTTGTGCAGTACCCGTTCTTTTGGTGCCTAAGAAAGATAGTAGTCGGCGCATGTGTGTTGATTGTCGTGCTATTAATAATATCACCATTCGATATCGACACCCTATTCCTAGATTGGATGACATGCTTGATGAGCTTAGTGGTGCCATTATATTTACTAAGATCGATCTCCGTAGTGGCTACCACCAAATTCGCATGAAACTAGGTGATGAATGGAAAACTGCTTTTAAAACAAAGTTTGGATTATATGAGTGGCTTGTCATGCCTTTTGGACTTACTAATGCACCTAGTACCTTCATGCGCTTGATGAATGAAGTCCTACGGCACTTTATAGGACGCTTTGTGGTTGTATACTTTGATGATATCTTGGTTTATAGCAAGTCTCTCACTGAACATGTTGAACACCTACGTGCTGTTTTTTCTGTCCTCCGTGAGGCTAGAATGTTTGGTAACCTTGAGAAGTGCACGTTTTGCACGGATCGAGTTGTGTTTCTTGGATATGTTGTCACTTCACAGGGTATTGAGGTTGACGCGGCAAAGGTAGAAGCAATCAACAGCTGGCCGCAACCACAAACTATCACACAGGTACGTAGTTTTCTTGGTCTTGCAGGTTTCTACCGGTGTTTTGTGAAAGATTTCAGCACCATAGCCGGTCCTTTGCATGAGTTGACCAAGAAGGGAATTACTTTTGCGTGGGAGCCAGCACATGAACAAGCTTTTGCCACACTCAAAGATCGTCTTACACATGCACCTCTACTTCAGCTACCCGACTTCAGTAAGCCTTTTGAGTTAGAATGTGATGCTAGTGGGTTTGGATTAGGAGGTGTGCTGCTGCAAGGAGGTAAACCCGTGGCCTATTTTAGTGAGAAATTACATGGCCCACAGCTGAACTATTCTACCTATGATAAGGATTATATGCCTTAGTGTGTGTGCTTGAAACTTGGCAACATTACCTTTTGCCTAAGGAGTTTATTATTCATTCGGATCATGAAGCATTGAAGCATATACGTAGTCAAGCAAATTTGAATAAACGACATGCTAAATGGGTAGAATTTATTGAAACTTTTCCATATATCATTAAGCATAAGAAAGGGAAAGATAATGTGATTGCTGATGCTTTATCTAGACGTTATACATTGCTTTCTCAACTTGATTATAAGATCTTTGGTTTAGAAACATTGAAGGACATGTATGCTACTGATTTGGACTTCAAAGATGCTTTTGCAAACTGTACAGATGACCGTGCTTGGAACAAATATGTGCTGAATAATGGATATCTTTTTCGTGCTAACAAGTTATGTGTGCCGGCTAGCTCTCTTCGCTTGTTGTTATTGCAGGAAGCACATGGTGGTGGTTTGATGGGTCATTTTGGATCAAAGAAAACCGAAGATGTGCTGTCCACACACTTCTATTGGCCTAGGATGAGACGAGATGTTGAGCGCTATGTGGCACGATGCACTACTTGCAATAAAGCTAAGTCCCGTCTAAACCCACATGGTCTTTATATGCCTCTGCCCGTTCCTAGTGTACCTTGGGAAGATATTTCTATGGATCTTGTGTTAGGATTACCTAGAACTAGGAGGGGGAGGGATAATATTTTTGTGGTGGTAGATCGGTTCTCTAAAATGGTGCATTTTATACCTTGTCACAAGAGCGATGACGCTACAAATGTTGCTGATTTGTTTTTCAGAGAGGTCGTACGCTTGCATGGAGTTCTCAATACCATCGTTTCAGATCGTGATGCCAAATTCCTAAGTCATTTTTGGAGGACGTTGTGGCATAAGTTGGGAACGAAGCTGCTGTTTTCTACTACTTGTCACCCCCAAACGGATGGACAAACGGAGGTCGTCAACCGTACATTGTCCACCATGTTGAGGGCTGTTTTGAAGACCAACTTGAAGCTATGGGAAGAGTGTCTACCTCATATTGAGTTTGCATATAATAGGTCAGTACACTCCACTACTAAGGTAAGTCCGTTTCAAGTGGTCTATGGCTTTAATCCGCATGCTCCTATTGATTTGCTACCATTGCCACCATCTGAAAAATTGAATTTTGATGCTACTACACGTGCTGAATTATTGCTGAAGATGCATGAAACTACTAAAGCAAACATAGAAAAAATGAATGAGAAATATCGTGCTTATGGTAGTAAGGGTAGAAAAGAGATAACATTTGAACCGGGTGATCTTGTTTGGTTGCACTTGCGCAAGGATCATTTTCCTGATTTGAGAAAGTCTAAATTGATGCCCCGTGCTGATGGTCCTTTCCGTGTGCTTGAGAAGATAAATGATAATGCATATAAACTTGAGTTGCCTGCAGCTTTTGGGTTAGTCCCACATTTAACATTTCAGATTTAAAGCCCTATTTGAGAGATAACGATGACCTTGAGTCGAGGACGACTCCAATTCAAGAAGGGGAGGATGATGAGGACATCACTTCACATGATACACACATGGAGCCTCCACCTACAATTCAATTACAAGGACCAATCACACGCGCCCGTGCCCGTCGCTTGAACCATGAGGTTAATTCTTTCCTTAGCAACTATGTTAATATTTGTTTGGACGGGATGCTACTGAATACTAGTAATATTTTGTTGCTTAGGAACATGGTAGATGGAATAGAAGAGTTGGAGTTGAAGACGGAGTCGCACGGATAACTTGAAATCAAGAATTCGCTGGTTCGGACTACATCGACCGCCCTACACCAAAATGGGCATAACTTCCTCATGCGAAGTCCGATTGGCGCGTTCTTTGACCTTTTGGAAAGCTGAGGAGAAGACCGATCGTTTGCCGTTAGTTTCACATCATTTGGAGTCTCGAGTCGTTCTGTGTGACCGAAACCGTCCTATGTGACAGAACTGGGCCGTGTTGGCCCATAGTGCAAGTCTGTTCACCTTCTAGCCCACAGCCCGTGTCTGTTCGCCTTTCCACAGGCTGCCCACCCTATATATTCTCACGCAGCCGCCTCTAGGGTTAGGTTTTGCTTTGTTTGCATCTACACTGTTGTGTTTAGATCCCGCCCCTTGCACCGGACCGATTGGTTGCTGCATAGGCGTTGTGAAACCTCACCTTTCATCGTTTGTCTGTGATTTGGCATTCGATTTGTATCCTTCCTGTTCTTGCTTGTGTTCTTGGGTTCGCTTGCAGGAATTAGCCTTCGTGGCGAGGTCAATCGCGTCCTGCGTGGTTGATAACCAATGGAGACAGTGGTGTAACGATTGCAAGGTTTTGATCCGCCGGACCGGAGCCTTGGATCGCCAACGTCGAGATTCTCCACCAACCGAAGTTATCCTTTACCTAGCGGAAGATCGGGACCAATTCCCCATCAACACGGCTCCAATCACACTCTCCCCCATGGTGATATAAAGCTAAAATGGAACCCCGGCCTTCGGCGCACTTACTACCAGCGACGTCAATAAGCACTCTTTGATTTTTCTCAAAGGCGTGTTGCTGACTTGCCCCCCAAGTGAACTCGGCTTCATTTTTTAGCCGGAGTATCGGGACAAAAGCATCAATTTTGCCAGACAAGTTAGATATAAAGTGTCGCAAATAATTAACCTTGCCTAGCAGTTTTGCACATCTTTCTGACATGCCGGCGCTAAACATCCTCTAATTTTCTCAAGCCTCTTAGGATCGATTTCAATGCCTCTTTCATGGATCATGAATCCCAAGAACTTGCCCGGTGACTCGCCGAAAGCACACTAGAGTGGGTTCATTTTTAAGCCATACTAGTGCATTCTTTCGAAAGTGACTCTCAAATCGGCTAGATGGTTCCCCATAGTATCCGATTTGACCACAACATCATGTATATAAACCTATAACATAACTCCTAGCAAGTCATGAAAGATTAAGTTCATGGCACGTTGATATGTGGTGCTAGCATTCTTTAAACCAAATGTCATTACTACCCACTCAAACAAGCCGACAAAACCGGGGCAACGAAAGGCCGTTTTGAACACGTCCTCTTCGGCCATAAAGATTTGATTATAACCAGCGTTGCCATCAAGGAAACTTAGTACCTTGTGTCCCGAGGCATCATTGATCAACATATCGTCTATTGGCATGGGATACTCGTCTTTTGTAGTGGCTTTGTTCAAATTCCTGATGTCGACGTAGATGCGGATCTTGCCACTCTCCTTCATCTCGACAGGCACGATGTTAGCGACCCATTCTTCATACCTTCATGGCCTAATAAAACCTGCCACTAATGATGTTCAACTTCCTCTTTAACTCGGTCATATATGGATGAATTGAAGCAGCGCGGCGGCTGTTTATAAGGCCTAAACTCGGGTTGATGGGAAGTTGATGCTCAACAAGCTCTCGGCTTAATCCGGGCATCTCACTGTAGTCCCATGCGAAGCAATCAACATATGGTCGAAGCAACTTTATTACTTAGGCATTTATATCACTACTCAAATTCTGATTTACAATCTTCGGCCTTAGAACACTACCATCTCCTATGTCTACTTGTTCCAAAGGATCGACCGACGAGAAGCCTCGACCTAATTTTTCTACTTCGCTAAAATCTTCAATGGCTTCGGCAATACCATTTTGAGAAGGTCGATATTGCTCTACACGAGACTTTAGCCAATCAAGATTAGCACTATACATTCTACTAACTTAGACACAACCGAGCCACACCGGCCGACTTTACAGAAATAGGAACAAACCTCCCCTCTGATATGCTGACAAAGTCGTAATTTGAGAGGTCTCGCCCTGATAAGCATTCTATTTCATCATGAATGGCGTCACCGGATGTATCGGCCAAGCAAACATGGGTCGATGCATCGGCGTGTACTATTTCGACTTCGTCGTCATCCCATTGTATTAGATGCTAGTGCAAGGTAGATGGCACACACTAGTTTGCGTGAATCCAATCACGCCCAAGCAATACATTATAATTACCTTGCATGTTGCCGACGAAGAAGGTGGTAGGTAGCGTCATGTTCCCCACCGTCAGCTCTAGAGATAGCACGCCTTTGGCCTTTGTCGTGTCGCCGTTGAAGCCATTGAGGGTAACATTGGTCTTCTTCAAGTCGTTGTCATCTTTGCCGATATTCCTTAGAAGGGAGTACGACATTAGGTTCATGGACGCGCCTCCATCGACCAACATCCTCGAGATCGGCTTTCCGTCAATGTGCCCTCTGATGTAGCGCGGCCTCAAGTGACGATCCATATCTCCAGGATTCTCGAACACGGCGTCTCGCAGGATGGGGTCTAGCTGTGCAACCCCGGCCTCCTCCTATAGCGGAGAAAACTCGAAAGGTAGCATGATGACGCCGACGTCCATCACTGGAGGAGTGGGCCCCTCGGAGACGGGTGTGTAGTCATCGTCGAGCAAGTCATCATCCTCGAAGCTAATAACGGGGGCTAGGTTGTCGACCACGACCGGCCTAGGTCTCCAAACTTTCTTCACTGCGGGCCGAGGATGGATTTCTTCGAAAAGTGCATCCCGTGCCTCCTCGGCCTTCTCTTATCGTATCTCTTGTGCCCACAAACGTTGCAACCTACTCTTTTGTGATTTGGACATCCCCGAGGGTGCCCATGATGGCTAAGGACGGGTGTCAGGCGCCATGGTCTTGCTTCTAACATTTTTGGCTGAATGGGACTTGTCTTGATCAGCCTCGAACATTTTATGTTTGCCAGAAGAATTCTTCTGCTCCTGGTCGGTTGGACTAGCCTGTGCCGAAAACAGCTATAAGGCCGGTCCGACTAGCCGTAGTAGGGCCAGTCAGACCAGGCTTCGGTTAGGGCTCCAGCTGAGCTCGGTGATGTACCTTCATGTTGTCCTACCGGGGTCCCCTTTGGGATTGGGACCTCCTAGGATCCTACCTTGATGATTATGGTCTCCGGGACATCTTTACGCTCATCCCCTTCGGCGTCTTCTTGCGAAGTTCGGTTCTGAGGTACTACAGACAGGTGATGAATAATACTCTCCTTTTGTGTTGTACCTTGTACTTGCCACTCGAAAACACTAGAAGGAATGTCAACGTTAGTAGCGGGGTACTGCTCGGAGTCCTTTGGCGGCGGAAGCCAAGTCGGAGCCATCATCCAGCAGTAGGGTGGCGGCATCGAAGTCTCCAGTGGCTTTGCCCACTGGGTGCCGAACCCATTGACCTGCTAGAGGTTCGGCCACATTGAAGGTACCTCAGACCAGACCAGCGAAGGGTCTTGCCAAGCCAGAGGTATGCTAGCCCACGGCAGAGACGGGTCTGGCCATTAGAGGCCGAATCCATCCAGAGGCTATAATCCACTCGAAGGGGATGGGTTTGGCCACTAAGGTCTGAATCCTCTCGGAGGCTGGGACCAACCCGAAAGGGGGTTCGACCACTGAGGTCCGAACCTTGCCGGAGGCTGTATCCAACCTGAAGGGGGGTTCGGGCCTTGGGGTCCGAACTCAACCCTCGTAGGGCTTGGTCTTCTAGGGGGGTTCGGTCGTCTCGGAGCCCGTGGCTGAACACCTTTCCTCTCGGACCTTCGCTGGTGCTTATCCAAGAGCATCTTGTATGTCACCTTCGGCCTTCGGTGGGGCTTGGCCGAAGATGGTGGTTTAATATTTTCTTTCCACACTCCTACCTCTGGATTCTTTGGTACGAGTGCGCGTGTGCGAGCTTCTCCTATAATGACCGCTTTCTCTTTAGCTGACTCGGCCTGTTCTGGCTAAATCAATACTTTCTTCCCCTCAAGCTCGACGTTGTTCATGGGAAAGGGGTTTCTGTCCAATTTCATTTTTGGATTTGCTTCTATTTTCAATCGTCCTTCTTCTATGACTGATTGAACCTGCCGATGAAAAACATTGTAATCGTTAGTGTAATGAGAATGTGAATCATGCCACTTACAGTGTGTTAAATGACTCCTGTCACGAGAAGTTCGTGCCAAAACCTTCAGCATGGAACGCACCAATTCGATAACACCCTCTTATAGGTTTCGTATGGTTTCCCAGTCACTTCGGGCCACGCCATACCCCCCTTGAGCCATGTCGGTACAAGTCACCCGCAGGTTGCCCCTTGTACCCCTCCACTATGTGTTCCAAGTTGGTACGATCCATACCTCCAGTTAGGACTTACCCACTAGACTTGTGGTTATTACGGAAGTGCTTTGTAACAGATCCCACAGACCGGTCCTTATAGTGCCCCGGGTGCGACCAACCAATGCCCTAGCTTGCACCCGGAACCCACCATACTTATAACATAGCCAACTCCAACAGAGTCCAGAGACGAGAATAACGGGGAAATACATATAGTAGAATACATCTATCCACGACTCATTCTTTTTATCCTATAGCAGTCGTGTCGATACATTGGACACTAACTAATATAGTATAGTAGAGTGACAAGGAGTGTAGGCTCAATAAGCATGGCTTGGGTTTGCACACAAGGACGGGGATCTAATAAATATAGTGTAAGGCTTGAGATTAGACTAATGCAATATTATCCTATGAGTTATAGCAATAATTTATTAAAACATGGGCTCAATGATGATCAAAATGGGGGTTGTGACTTGCCTTGATCCACGAACGGTGAAGGTGGAACCTCGGGGTAAAACTCCGGATTGTCGACGATGTCGTAGTCTTCTCGATACAGAAAAGTAAACACAATATTCAATAAACAATCCAAAAACTAATCATACAGCATACATGTTTTTGTTGGATTAAGTAAAGGAGATAGAGTCTTAAATTTTATGAAATTATGACTTAAATATTTAAGATTACGTTTTAAAGAGGTTTCTGAATTTTATAACTTGATATAAGTATTTTTCCTAAGGGGGTTTTTATTTTCTCTTTTTAGAGATGAAGCAAAAAGGTATAAAACAACATTATTGTTTTTATTGCAGTAAAAATAGTGAAATTAAGTTATTAGGTCTTCTAAAGTTATGATATTTTTGTAAAGTGTTGCATTTCTATTATATGGATTAATTACTCATCCTAAAGGGCCTTGGAAATGTTATTTAATAAAATGAAAGGGGCAAAATAAACATTCTCTTTTTATTGCATTGAAAACAGTGAAATGGAGTTATTATGTCCTATGAATTTAATATATAAATTTTTAAGGGTTTTTTTCTGAATTATTTTAATGAAATATAAATTAAATCCTAAAGGGGACTTTTCTTTATTATTTAATAAGATTATTATGTGCCAAATAAACATATTGTTTTTATTGCATAAAAGTGTAGAGAATGAAAAGACAAATTTTCTAGAATTGAAATGGTCAAATTTGGTGTTAATTTGAGCAAGATATGAATTTTTGAAGTTTAAACTATTTTCTGAATTTTATTTAAACCAGAAAACAGGCTTGGGTCCACGGTGAGCCAGGCCCACCATGGACCCGCGCACTATGCGCGTGGGCCGGTCAGATCTAGACCATTGGATCCAGATCCAACGATTCGTGGCGCGACGGGGTGGTTAAATGAGATCGGAGGGCTGATAACGGTCGGTGCCCCTTTGACTAAGTGGATGGCCCAGATTAAACCCGGGTGGGTTTTAATCGTAGCCGTCCGCCTCAGATTGAACGGCACAGAGCCGTACGGCACGTGCGTGGCACGGGAAAAGCCGAGGGCTTCGTCCCCAGTGCCGGCCGAGCGACGGCGAGCGGCGAACGGCGGTAGCGGTGGCCCACAGCCCTAGGCGATGACTGAAACGTATAAAGGGAAGGGAGGGGAATATGGCGGTACCGGTGACGGCGGTGAAGGGCGATTAACGGTGACCGGCGACGAAAAGAGGCGGCGGTGTTCTTCGGGATCAACGGCGGCGAGGCGATCCGGGGGTGATCCGGCCCAACGGAGGTGGGGCCGGGGTAGAAGAGGCGATGGTGGTTCTAGTGGTGGCGACGGCGAGGGCGGCGGTGGCTTGTGGCGCCGGCGAGGGGCTGCTAGAGCGGAACCAGAGGAAAAGTGTGGATGGGCGGCTCGGGATGAAGAGGGCTTGGCGGTTTCGGTTGTGGCGGGTCGCGGTGAGTGCCGAGGGTTCTTATAGGGGGTCACCGGTGTGGATTTGGCATGGAAATCGAAGGAAACCCGAAGGGATTCGTTGAGTACTCCAATGAGCTTCCATGTGCTCGGATTAACTTCCATTTGAGCAAAAACGCGTGGGGATCCGAGGGAAGGGGATCGCCGGTGGTCGGGGCAAGCGAATCCGGGGTCGGTTGGGTGAATCAAGGCGGCCAGCGGTGAAATCTGGTAAGGGGGTCATCGGGGATGGAAGGGGGAGATCCCCTTCCATCGGAGAAGAAAGGCATGACAGGTGGGGGCCGCCTGTCAGTGGACGAGCGCAAAGGATAAGGGGCTGACATGTGGGCCAGCGATGGCAGTGGCTGAGGTACGCGCGAGAGTGGCTGACGGGTGGGCCAGCGGACGCACGCGCATAGAGGAGAGAGGGGCGGGCGGTGCTGACAAGTGGGTATCGCCTGTCAGTGGTCGAGGCGGCTGGATCAGGCCGGGTTGGAGGGAATTGGGGGTTGCGGCCCAATATCATTTAAAATGTATTTTTCTTTTAAAATAATTCCAGAAATTGGTTTATTTGTTTAAGGCTTGAAGTACTGTTGCTAAAATTTTATAAAAATTCTGAAAAATATTTCTTGGCCTCTAGATTCCATCATAAATTTTCTAGGTTCAAATTTGAAACATTTCTCCCTGTTTTGCTTTAATTGGGTTATTTTAGCCTTTTCTTTAATTAAATAAATCCTTTTAATTCCAGAAAATTTATTTCCCTCATTTTTATTTTATTTTTAATTTTGGGATGTTACAATCCTATCCCCCTTACAAAGAATCTCGTCCTCGAGATTCGAAGCGAACCTCGGGAAAACTAAGGGGCGGGATTCTACGGGTGCTCCGGATTAGGAGAAGGTGTAGCTTCAGAAACGCTCTCCGGAACTGGGTTTGTTGGGGTTACGTTGGAATTGTCTTCGGTCATACCTTGGTTTTCTTGGGCAGAGATGTGATGAACTTGGGTACGTCCCGTCGGGTTTGGAACGGAGGATGACGCCTGCTTGGGGTAGGGGCACATGTTGGAGAAGTGGCCTTCCTGGCGACTGTTGAAGCATATAATTGGGTTGTCGTGCCTGTCTCTCTTGTATCCGGGAGCTTGCACTGGAGCTCTTCCGGCTAGCGGTGCTTGGGGTGGGATGCCTGAGCTTGGCCCTCCAAGGGTGGTTCAGGGCTCGATAGGGGTTGGGGCTTGAGGTGGAATCACCGGGTGGGGCTTCTGCATCATCCCTTGGTGCTAACGGTAGGTGATCATTCTTCGCTTCTTCTGGTCCACCTAGTTTTGCTCGGTCTCTTGGATGATAGATTTGTTTACCAACTTTTGGAAGTTGGCAAAGTCCCGGAGACCAACTGAAGGGAGAGCTCGTCCTTCAGTCCCCGAAGAAACTTGGCTTGACGGGCTGCGTCCGTGCGTACTTCTTCCGGTGAATAATGGGCCAAACGGTTGAATTCATGCAGGTACTCTGTAACGGTCCTGCTTCCTTGATGCAGGTCCCGGAATTCCTGCTGCTTCTAGGCTACCACGCCATCTGGAATGTGGCGGCAGGAAAGTGGTGGTGAACTTAGCCCATGAAATTTCATGGCCCTCGGGCTGAGTATCTCGGAAATTGTCCCACCACTCCGCGGTGGGTCCTTGGAGATGGTGAGCGGCAAATGCCACTCGCTTCTGCTCGAAATAAGGTAGGAGGTCTAGCTTCTTGCCGATGGTCCTCAGCCAGTCTTTTGCCTCCATTGGATTGGTGGTGCTAGAGAATATGGGCAGCCGGACACGCAGGAACTCTGAGAGTTGAGAGACTGGTGCCGGTGCCTGGACGGCGGTGCGGAGGGGAGGCTCGGGTTGCTGTTGATGGAGACGGAACAATTGTGCCTACTGCTCTTGCATTCAGTTTTGTTGTTGTTGCATCTGAGTAAGCAGCGTGGCGATCAGTTGGTTTTGGTTTGCCATCATCTCCGCTAGGGTGGGATGATTGGCAATGGGGGCCTGCCGTTGGCCAGTTGCTCCCCACTGAGGCAAGTTGCCCAAGGTGTTTCCATCGCACATGGCTTCAGAGCCTTGGTCGTTGGTCATCCTGAAGTTGAAGGGTTCAAAAAGAAGGTGCCAAAAATTTAGGGGAAATTGTTACTGATTTTATTGCCCAAAATGAATATTTTGACCTAGATGCTTACATCTTTTATTTTAATCTCTTATTAAATTTACACTCATGCCTTATATTCCGACATGAGTGACACTACTTTCCAAGCAACAAAAAAGAAAACAAACAATCGTAAAACTACGTCTAGGGAAGATTGGGGGACGACTCGATCATAGGCTCGATGGAGAGTGTCGGTGTAGGGGTGGTGGAGTTGGAGGGCCCGGCGGGAGGGATATCGCGGGAGATCTTCTTGGGCCTGGCTGTAGGGATCCGGAGCATCTTCCTCTTGTGAGGCGGAAGGGGAGCGACCTCTTCGATATCCTTCTGGAGCTCCTTGAGCTGATGACGTAGTTGTGTGGTGACGGCGGCGCCCTGGCGTAGGAGCTCGTTCTGATGCCTCAACTCCTCCACCTCGGTGGTCAGATGATGGTTCTGCTGAACCTGGCGACGAAGATCGGCATTCTCACGGTTCAGGTTCTCCGACGAGTGGTGGTAGAAGTCGATGGTGTCGTGCTGGCTATCTGCGTCGAGGACGGCCTCCGTGTGAAGATTGTCCATGGCCTCCAACAATCTCATGGTGCGGGCGATGGCGGAGTTGCGCTGGGTGAGGGAGCTGATGTAGATGATGCGGTGGCTCCCCGATGTGCGCATAGGCATGAAGCGGTAGACGATGTCGTGGAGCTGTCGGTCGTAGACCAGCCTGAGCTCGGCGAGGGCCTAAAGAGTGGCGCGCTGACTGGCCACCACGAAGGAAGGTCCTCTGACTCCATGGGTGTAGAATGGAGGCTGCGTGGGGGAGGGGCGGATGACGACCGTGACCTCGTAGTAGCTCTCGTTTGCATCGGGAAAGATCCCGTGGAACGCAGGCTCATGCACGAAGCCGAGGAAGTCGACGAGCATGTGAAGCTCGCGGACGAATCCAGCCTCATCGCGGAGAGTTCCACTCATGGTATGGAGCGGCATCTACAAAAGAGAGGAATTTTTTTGTGAAAACTTCAGAAGATGAGAGAGTAAGTAGTTTGGTAAGAAAATATGGTTAATATAAGTCTTAGGGTCAGGTCTGTTTGGCTTCCTACAGTCAAGTGGGCTCTGATACCATCTTGTCATGCCCCGATTTAATAAAACCAGGGATTTATTGAATTCCATAGAAAATCAATAAACACAAGACGTTCATCACACGACTACGTACAATACGCCAATCAATCATGGTTCGTAGACCATATTAATACAAAAGAGTTAAATAAAGAGAAACTAATAAAATAAATCCTCTAGATGAACGTCTTCTTCCAGTCTCGTGCCTTGACTGGGTCGCTACTCCAGACCTTCGCCCTCCTCGTAGTAGACTGCCTCTGGTGGTGTAAGTCAATGGGGGTGAGTACAATCGTACTCAGCAAGCCACCGAATGCAATTATAATGCAAGGTAATAACAAGGAAGGTAGTGGCTTACTTTTGCAGAAAAGCGTATTTGTAAAGCAAGTAATGTAATCAAGTTATTAATGCAGATAAGTAACATGAGTTCATGCATCATCTTTCATTATCTTCTACCTCGAGGGGTACAGTCAGCCTACCCTCGCTCAACAGTCCTTACATGCAATGAATAACACATACATTCACGTATAGTAAACTAACTGCGAGAGGTCACACAACCCGCCCTTGACCGTGGGCTCGGCTTTTCGAAAAGATTTATAACTCTTATCAGACGTGTACTACTGTACCCACAAGGCACTCATTTCCCGCACCGCAGTGTGTTAAATGACTCCTGTCATGAGAAGCTCGTGCCAAAACCTTCAGCATGGAACGCACCAATTCGATACACCCTCTTATAGGTTTCGTATGGTTTCCCAGTCACTTCGGGCCACGCCATACCCCCCTTGAGCCACGTCGGTACAAGTCACCCGTAGGTTGCCCCTTGTACCCCTCCACTATGTGTTTCCAAGTTGGTACGATCCATACCTCCAGTTAGGACTTACCCACTAGACTTGTGGTTAGTACGGAAGTGCTTTGTAACAGATCCCGCAGACCGGTCCTTATAGTGCCCCGGGTGCGACCAACCAATGCCCTAGCTTGCACCCGGAACCCACCATACTTATAACATAGCCAACTCTAACAGTCCAGAGACGAGAATAACGTGGAAATACATATAGTAGAATCCATATATCCACGATTCAATCTTTTTATCCTATAGCAGTCATGTCGGTACATTGGACACTAACTAATATAGTATAGTAGAGTGACAAGGAGTGTAGGCTCAATAAGCATGGCTTGGGTTTGCACACAAGGACGGGGATCTAATAAATATAGTGTAAGGCTTGAGATTAGACTAATGCAATATTATCCTATGAGTTATAGCGATAATTTATTAAAACATGGGCTCAATGATGATCAAAATGGGGGTTGTGACTTGCCTTGATCCGTGAATGGTGAAGGTGGAACCTCGGGGTAAAACTCCGGATTGTCGACGGCGTCGTAGTCTTCTCGATATGGAAAAGTAAACACAACATTCAATAAACATCCAAAAACAGTGTTGCATTAAGTTGTGATATTTTTGTAAAGTGTTGCATTTCTATTATATGAATTAATTACTCATCCTAAAGGGCCTTGGAAATGTTATTTAATAAAATGAAAGGGGCAAAATAAACATTCTATTTTATTGCATTGAAAACAGTGAAATGGAGTTACTATGTCCTATGATTTAATATATAAATTTTTAAGGGTTTTTTTCTGAATTATTTTAATGAAATATAAATTAAATCCTAAAGGGGACTTTTCTTTATTATTTAATAAGATTATATGTGCCAAATAAACATATTGTTTTTATTGCATAAAAGTGTAGAGAATAAAAAGACAAATTTTCCAGAATTGAAATGGTCAATTTGGAGTTAATTTGAGCAAGATATGAATTTTTGAAGTTTAAACTATTTTCTGAATTTATTAAAACCAGAAAACAGGCTTGGGTCCACGGTGAGCCAGGCCCACCATGGACCCGCGCACTGTGCGCATGGGCCGGTCAGATCTAGACTGTTGGATCCAGATCCAACGATTCGTGGCGCAGTGGGGTGGTTAAATGAGATCAAAGGGCTGATAACGGTCGGTGTCTCTTTGACTAAGTGGACGGCCCAGATTAAACCCGGGTGGGTTTTAATCGTAGCCGTCCGCCTCAGATCTGGCACAGAGCCCGTCCGGCACGTGCGCGGCACGGGGGAAGCCGAGGGCTTCGTCCCCAGCACCGGCCGAGCGACGGCGAGCGGCGAATGGCGGTAGCGGTGGCCCACGGCCCTAGGCGACGGCTTAAATGGATAGAGGGGAGGGGGAATATGGCGGTACCAGTGACGGCGGCGAAGGGCGATCGACGGCGACCGGCGACGAAAAGAGGCGGCGGTGTTCTTCGGGATTGACGGTGGCGAGGCGATCCGGGGGTGATCCGGCCCAACGGAGGTGGGGCCAGGGTAGAAGAGGTGATGGTGGTTCTGGTGGTGGTGACGGCAAGGGCGGCGGTGGCTTATGGCGCCGGTGAGGGGCTGGTGGAGCGGAACCAGAGGAAAAGGCCGAAAGTGCGGATGGGCGGCTCGGGACGGAGAGGGCTTGGCGGTTTCGGTGTGGCGGGTCGCAGTGAGTGCCGAGGGTTCTTATAGGGGGGTCACCGGTGTGGATTTGGCATGGAATCGAAGGAAGCCCGAAGGGATTCCTTGAGTACTCTAGTGAGCTTCCATGTGCTCGGATTAACTTCCATTTGAGCAAAAATGCGTGGGGATCCGAGGGAAGGGGATCGTCGGTGGTCGGGGCAAGCGAATCCAGGGTCGGTTGGGTGAATCAAGGTGGCCGGCGGTGAAATCTGGCAAGGGGGTCGTCGGGGATGGAAGGGGGGAGATCTCCTTCCATCGGAGAAGAAAAGCATGACAGGTGGGGGCCGCCTGTCAGTGGGCGAGCACAAAGGATAAGGGGCTGACATGTGGGCCAGCGATGGCAGTGGCTGAGGTACGCGCGAGAGTGGCTGACGGTTGGGCCGGCGGACGCACACGCGTAGAGGAGAGAGGGGCGTGCGGCGCCGACAAGCGGGTCCTGCCTGTCAGTGGCCGAGGCGGCTGGATCGGGCTGGGTTGGAGGCAATTGGGGGTTGCATCCCAATATCATTTAAAATGTATTTTTCTTTTAAAATAATTCTAGAAATTGGTTTATTTGTTTAAGGCTTGAAGTACTATTGATAAAATTTTGTAAAAATTCTCAAAATATTTCTTGGCCTCTAGATTCCATCATAAATTTTCAGGTTCAAATTTGAAACATTTCTCCCCGTTTTGCTTTAATTGGGTTCTTTTAGCCTTTTCTTTAATTAAATACATCCTTTTTAATTCCATAAAATTTATTTCCCTCATTTTTATTTTTGGAGCAAGTGACTGGTTTAGACTTTGTGCTCTAAGTCCATTCGGTTGTGTATGTGTCGGCTGAATCTTCTTCCCCTTTAGATTCCCCTTCATCAGAGTGCTCCATTGTGTGGACTTCAGCTCTTGGTTTATTAAAAGTCTTAACGAATTTTCTATCTTTGGCTCGGCCTTCCTAGACTAGAGCTTGTTGAATGACTTGGCTAACGTCTAGAAGATTATGATTATCCATTCGTTCTTTAATTTATGCCCGTAGGCCATTAAATGCAAGGTCTGCCAAGTCTCTTTCCGATATGTTTAGGCTAAAACATTTATTCCTAGTGTCTCTAAAGCACTTGACGTATTCAGAAACACTCTCGGTAGATTTTTGTTTAATTGTTGTGAGGTGTGATAGCCTAAGCTCGGTCTTGCCTGTGTAGAAATAATCATGAAACTTCTGCTCTAGCTGAGCCCATGTCTGAACGGAGTTCAGTGAGAGCGCCGAAAACCAAGTGAATGTGGTGCCGGACAATGATAGGGAAAATAACCTAAGTTTCAATGCATCCGACCCGCTAGCTTCGCCACATTGTGCTAGAAATTGACTAATGTGTTCTAATGTGGATTTACTACCCTCGCCATCAAATTTAGTGAAGTCCGGGACTCTATAACTGTGAGGGTATGGAATGGTATCAAAGTGGTCAGGATATGGTTTCCGATAAACCCTAGCTCTATCCCGAGGTGTAAAGCCGGTGCATTCCCTAAATAGCACGCAAATATGTTCCTCAATATCGTCGTGGTCTACTGCTTGCGGGCGTCTTTCATGTGGTGGCAGGACGTGTGGCGGTATATCGGCATGCTCTAGCCTATGTTGTGGTGTAGGAGTGTGCAGCGCGGGCGATGGCAGCAGAGCTGGCATGGGCGCAAGCGGCGGAGGTGCATGATAAGTTGGGTTTTCCTGGCCATAAGCGTAGTTATGTGTTTCGGCCGTAGATGATGTAGCCGGAAACGTGATAATCTTTCCAGCATTGCCGTCTGTTCTACTATAAATATGCTGAGTTGGTGGAATACTAGTGATTGGTGTCGGTGAATCGGCCTCAGTAAAGCCGAATCTTATGAAAACCACTACCAATTGCGAGACAACTACAGGTTCTAGTTTTTTGGCTAGCGAGGCGCTAACCGCCTGATCAACAGATGCAGCTATCCTATGGTCAACTTGTGAAGAAGATAAAGGGGGCGATGAGGGCCGTACTTGAGTTAGGTTGAGGGTGTCACGCATGACGAAGCCCGAGCGTGTCTTTATGCAATCCCTGAGCATCAGTTCTTCGAGTTCCTTCTTTTCGCTTCAATTTTTGCTCGGTCTTCCTCAGATATTGATGAGGACATCACTTCACATGATACACACATGCATCAGCATGATACACAGTTGTACCAACATGATACTCACATGCATCAGCATGATACACAGTTGTACCAACATGATACTCACATGCACCATCAACCTACAATTAAATTACAGGTACCAATCACACGCGCCCGTGCCCGTCGCTTGAACCATGAGGTTAATTCTTTCCTTAGCAACTATGTTAATATTTGTTTGGATGGGATGCTACTGAATAGTAGTGATATTTTGTTGCTTAGGAACATGGGAGATGGAATAGGAGAGTTGGAGTTGAAGACGGAGTCGCACGGATGATTTGAAGTCAAGAATTCGCTGGTTCGGACTACATCAACCACCATGCACCAAAATGGGCGTAACTTCCTCATACGAAGTCCGATTGGCGCGTTCTTGGACTTTTTGGAAAGCTGAGGAGAAGACAGATCGTTTGCCGTTGGTTTCGCCTTATTTGGAGTCTCGAGTCGTCCTGTGTGTTTGAAACAGTCCTGCGTGACAGAATTGGGCCGAGTTGGACCTTGTATTGAGTTGGAGGTCGTGTTGGCCCATAGTCTGAGTCTGTTCGTCTTCTACAGGAGTCTGTACGTCTTCTACAGGCTGCCCACGCCTTATATACTCACGCCAGCCGTCTTTAGAGTTAGGTTTTGCTTTTTTTGCATCTACACTTGTGTGTTTAGATCCCGCCCCTGCACCGGACCGATTGGCTGCTGCATCGGCTTTTGTGAAACCTCTCCTCATCATAGTTTATCTGTGATTTGGAAATCTATCTGTGTTCTTCTTGTTCTTGCTTGTATTCTTGGGTTCGCTTGCAGGAATTAGCCTTCGTGGCGAGGTCAATCGCGCCCTGCGTGGTTGATAACCAACGGAGACAGTGGTGTAGCGATTGCAAGGTTTTGATCCGCCGGACCGGAGCCTTGGATCGTCAACGTCGAGATTCTCCACCAATCCAAGTTATCCTTACCTAACGGAAGATCGGGACCAATCCCCCATTAGTTGGTATCAGAGCTCAGATTTCCCGTTAGGTAATCTCGATCTTCTTTTGTTTTTACCTAGAGTCCAGAAAACCCGCACCAAAAAAAATCCCCACCGAGAACCCCTTTGTGCCTTGCGATTTTAATTTCAGTTTTTAACCTTGTTGAGTTTGTGTTCTTGGTCGAGTCTTGTTGCTGGTTTAGTAATCCCTTTGTGTCGTTTGAGTAGTAGTTGGTCTTGTATCTCAAAAATTCCCACCCGAAAACCCCCCCACAACCCTATTCGTTTTCCACATCGAGTCTTTGTGACCCCTTTCGGTAAAACAAGCATAACTTTTCGCTCGTTTGGCAGAAAAAGCTGAAATTTTTTGAGCGTCTTCCTGACCCAATTTGGGGGGTACCCTAACACGGTTCCCCTATTACCCCTCATCAGAATCGCCAAAAAAAATCAGGAAGATAAAGAAAAAAATTATTCAAAGTTTTTGCTCGTCGTTCAGCGAACTTGTTGAATTTCTGTAAACCACATCCCACCTCAGTTGCAGGTGCCAATTTTTTTGGTTGCATCTCTTTTCATCCTTGTTAAAAAAAATAGAGTGAAAAAAAGAGAAGCGGTCCTGTCGATTGCTTGTACGATCCCTTGTCCGATCTCTTGTCTGATCCCTTGTCCGATCAGCGGCAGTGGCAGATTCTTCTTGTACGATCCCTTGTCCGATCTCTTATCCGATCCCTTGTCCGATCAGCGGCAGAAAAAAAAAGTTGGGCACATAGTTTCCCTCTATTGCTTGAATTTTCACATTGGGAGCACTAAGGTCAGCAACTTTGACGAGTACTAGGGAACACTTATTGAACTTGGTTTAACTGTTATTACTATCGCTAATCCTTGCTACTCACTTTGCCTTCCAAGCTACACCTTTCTCTTGGTCAGGACAGGTTCATTTCTTGCAATTGCACACCACCCTCCACTTGGTTCATCACCTGTAGGCCGGTGAACTCACTGCGGCGTGGTAAGAACACTTGCAAGCATGGGTAAGGTGCTTGACGGATTGCTTTCACCACACACCCACCACCCCACCTAGTTGCTTTCTATAAGGATTATTCTTTGTTGTTTTGTCTTTTCACTAACATGGCAGATAACAGCGGTACCCCTCTATCTGATTTTAATGACTGTGTCTAACGACGTGCTCTACTAGAGTCTCAGCGGCAGACCCAACATTCCATCGAACGTCTTGCGCGTACTGTGGTTGACTTAGTGGACCGGATGACTGCCCTAGAGACACGCTTGCATGCTGCACAAGCCGGCGACGACCATGTTGAGGAGAAAGACAACCATTTTGAAGAGGAATACGACCTATCCGATGCCGGGAACAATGGCATTAACCCTGACGAGGCTGCATGTCATCCCTTTCAGTTCAATCATCAAGGTATGGGCGGCCACCACAACCGCCATCCACGAGGTAACAATAGCAACCACGGGAACAATGATCCCTATTTCAAGGTAAAATTTTCAGTACCTCAATTTGCTGGCACCTATGATCCAGATGCATATTTAGATTGGGAGATGTCAGTCGAACAAAAATTTAATGCCCACATAGTTCCTGCTATCCACCTCGTGCGCTTAGCTACTAGTGACTTCACTGGATATGCTCTTCTTTGGTGGACTGAAATAGTTCAGGTTGGCAATGAACCACAAAATTGGGGTATGTTAAAACGGTAAATGCGTGGTATATGGGTCCCTCCTTCATATAAACGTGATTTGAGAAAAAATACAGCGCCTAAACCAAGGAAATAAATTGGTAGAGGAGTATTATCAGGAGTTGCAAATAGGTTGCATGCGTGCTGAAATTGAGGAGGAAAATGAGGATAAAATGGCCCATTTTTATGGTGGTTTAAGACGTGAAATTCAGGATATCATTGATTATAAAGAATACAATACTATCACTCGTCTTTTCCACCTTGCTATACTTGCAGAAAAGAAATTGCAGGGTCACCAACAACCACAACGCAGCATGAGGACCAACATTGGTGGTGCCACTTCACGCTCAAGTGGGCAGCAGCAACAACCACCACCACCACCTTCTCGACCGGCGGCTACATCAACACCTTCTACATCTACAGCCCAGGCTGAGAGCTCCAAGGCTGCAGCATCCAAGGCGGCAGCCAAGCCCACCTCCTCGGCGGCCTCTACCGCACGTTCTGCAGCGATCCAGTGTCACCGATGCAAAGGATTCGGCCACGTTATGAAGGACTGCCCTAGTCAGCGAGCTTATATTGCTACGGAAGACGGTGGCTACGTAAGTGCTAGTGATGTTGAAGATGAATATGCACTTGCTGCTAACATTGCAGGAGATGACGATACATCCAATGATGACGCTGTTTTTGCACCGGATGCCTCTACCGACCATGAAGCACTTATTGTACAACGTGTTTTAAGCACTCACATGGACCAGGACGACCGGGCACAACGGAATAATCTATTTCAGACCTTCTTCATCATCAATGACTGTCGTATACATGTAATCATCGACAGCGGTAGTTGCAACAATTTGGTAAGCCACGACATGGTAACGAAGCTTCAACTTCCCACACGTGCGCATCCACATCCTTACCATGTGCAATGGTTCAACAATAGCGGTAAGGTCAAGGTAACACAAACTGCTCACATCAAATTTTCCATTGGTACATACTTCGGAGTTGCTGATTTTGATGTAGTACCAATGCAAGCATGTTCTCTGTTACTTGGTAGACCTTGGGAGTATGATATTGATGCTACACACCATGGTAGGAGCAATAAGTACACATTTATGTATAAAGTAAAGAAAGTTACATTGCTTTCTATGACTCCTGCTGAAATTGTGAAATTTGAACAAGAAAAACATGCTAGGGACGCACAAAAGAGCAAACAACCTTCTAAAAATCAGCAAGTAGCTAAGACGCTTTTGAGGCAACAGAAAGATAAAATTGCCTCTCCTTCTTCATCACAAGTTATTAATCTGAAAGGATGTGTCATGTTTGCAACTAAAACTGACCTTGCTGAAATTTGTGATGATACTCCCTTGCTATATGGCTTGATTTGCACAAACGTGTTGTTTTCACTTACGAACATTCCTAGCTCTGTTCCTGTTGCAGTCACTGACCTTTTCAGGAGTTTAACGATGTTTTTCCTGCTGAGATACCACCGGGCTGCCACCGATACGTGGCATCGAGCACCAAATTGATTTGATCCCAGGGGCGTCTCTTCCTAATCGTGCAGCGTACCATACCAATCCGGAGAAGACAAAAGAAATTGAGCGCCAAGTACAGGACCTTCTTGATCGTGGGTACGTCCGTGAAAGCCTTAGTCCTTGTGCAGTACTTGTTCTTTTGGTGCCTAAGAAAGATGGTAGTTGGCGCATGTGTGTTGATTATCGTGATATTAATAATATCACCATTCGATATCGACACCCTATTCCTAGATTGGATGACATGCTTGATGAGCTTAGTGGTGCCATTATCTTTACTAAGATCGATCTCCGTAGTGGCTACCACCAAATTCACATGAAACTAGGTGATGAATAGAAAACTGCTTTTAAAACAAAGTTTGGATTATATGAGTGGCTTGTCATGCCTTTTGGACTTACTAATGCACCTAGTACCTTCATGCGCTTGATGAATGAAGTCCTATGGCACTTTATAGGACGCTTTGTGGTTGTATACTTTGATGATATCTTGGTTTATAGCAAGTCTCTCACTGAACATGTTGAACACATATGTGCTGTTTTTTCTGTCCTCCGTGAGGCTAGAATGTTTGGTAACCTTGAGAAGTGCACGCTTTGCACGGATTGAGTTGTGTTTCTTGGATATGTTGTCACTTCACAGGGTATTGAGGTTGACACGGCAAAGGTAGAAGCAATCAACAGCTGGCCGCAACCCCAAACTATCACACAGATACGTAGTTTTCTTGGTCTTGCAAGTTTCTACCGGCGTTTTGTGAAAGATTTCAGCACTATAGCCGGTCCTTTGCATGAGTTGACCAAGAAGGGAGTTAATTTTACTTGGGAACCAGCACAAGAACAAGCTTTTGCCACATTGAAGGATCGCCTTACACGTGCACCTCTACTTCAGCTACCCGACTTCAGTAAGCCTTTTGAGTTAGAATGTGATGCTAAATTACATGGTCCCCAATTGAATTATTCTACCTATTACAAGGAATTATATGCCTTAGTGTGTGTGCTTGAAACTTGGCAACATTACCTTTTGCCTAAGGAGTTTATTATTCATTCGGATCATGAAGCATTGAAGCATATACGTAGTCAAGCAAATCTGAATAAACGACATGCTAAATGGGTAGAATTTATTGAGACTTTTCCATATATCATTAAGCATAAGAAAGGGAAAGATAATGTGATTGCCGATGCTTTATCTAGACGTTATACATTGCTTTCTCAACTTGATTATAAGATCTTTGGTTTAGAAACATTGAAGGACATGTATACTACTGATTTGGACTTCAAGGATGCTTTTGTAAATTGTACAGACGACCGTGCTTGGAACAAATATGTGATGAATAATGGATATCTTTTTCGTGCTAACAAGTTATGTGTGCCGGCTAGCTCTCTTCGCTTGTTGTTATTGCAGGAAGCACATGGTGGTGGTTTGATAGGTCATTTTGGATCAAAGAAAACCGAAGATGTGCTGTCCACACACTTCTATTGGCCTAGGATGAGACGAGATGTTGAGCGCTATGTGGCACGATGCACTACTTGCAATAAGGCTAAGTCCCGTCTAAACCCACATGGTCTTTATATACCTCTGCCCGTTCTAGTGTACCTTGGGAGGATATTTCTATGGATTTTGTGTTAGGATTACCTAGAACTAGGAAGGGGGAGAGATAGTGTTTTTGTGATGGTAGATCGGTTCTCTAAGAGCGACGATGCTACCAATGTTGCTGATTTGTTTTTCAGAGAGGTCGTACGCTTGCATGGAGTTCCCAATACCATCGTTTCAGATCGTGATGCCAAATTCTTAAGTCATTTTTGGAGGACGTTGTGGCATAAGTTGGGAACGAAGCTGCTGTTTTCTACTACTTGTCACCCCCAAACGGATGGACAAACGGAGGTCGTCAACCGTACATTGTCCACCATGTTGAGGGCTGTTTTGAAGACCAACTTGAAGCTATGGGAAGAGTGTCTACCTCATATTGAGTTTGCATATAATAGGTCAGTACACTCCACTACTAAGGTAAGTCCGTTTCAAGTGGTCTATGGCTTTAATCCGCGTGCTCCTATTGATTTGCTACCATTGTCGCCATCTGAAAAATTGAATTTTGATGCTACTACACGTGCTGAATTATTACTTAAGATGCATGAAACTACTAAAGCAAACATAGAGAAAATGAATGAGAAATATCGTGCTTATGGTAGTAAGGGTAGAAAAGAGATAACATTTGAACCGGGTGATCTTGTTTGGTTGCACTTGCGCAAGGATCGTTTTCCTGATTTGAGAAAGTCTAAATTGATGCCCCGTGCTGATGGTCCTTTCCGTGTGCTTGAGAAGATAAATGATAATGCATATAAACTTGAGTTGCCTGCAGCTTTTGGGGTTAATCCCACATTTAACATTTCAGAATTAAAGCCCTATTTGGGAGATAATGATGAGCTTGAGTCGAGGACGACTCCAATTCAAGAGGGGGAGGATGATGAGGACATCACTTCACATGATACACACATGCATCAGTATGATACACAGTTGTACCAACATGATACTCACATGCATCAGCATGATACACAGTTGTACCAACATGATACTCACATGCACCATCAACCTACAATTAAATTACAAGGACCAATCACACGCGCCCGTGCCCGTCGCTTGAACCATGAGGTTAATTCTTTCCTTAGCAACTATGTTAATATTTGTTTGGATGGGATGCTACTGAATACTAGTGATATTTTGTTGCTTAGGAACATGGGAGATGGAATAGGAGAGTTGGAGTTGAAGACGGAGTCGCACGGATGATTTGAAGTCAAGAATTCGCTGGTTCGGACTACATCAACCACCATGCACCAAAATGGGCGTAACTTCCTCATACGAAGTCTGATTGGCGCGTTCTTGGACTTTTTGGAAAGCTGAGGAGAAGACACATCGTTTGCCGTTGGTTTTGCCTTATTTGGAGTCTCGAGTCGTCCTGTGTGTTTGAAACAGTCCTGCGTGACAGAATTGGGCCGAGTTGGACCTTGTACTGAGTTGGAGGCCGTGTTGGCCCATAGTCTGAGTATGTTCGTCTTCTACAGGAGTCTGTACATCTTTTACAGGCTGCCCACGCCTTATATACTCACGCCAGCCGCCTTTAGGGTTAGGTTTTTCTTTGTTTGCATCTACACTTGTGTGTTTAGATCCCGCCCCTGCACCGGACCGATTGGCTGCTGCATCGGCGTTTGTGAAACCTCTCCTCATCATAGTTTATCTGTGATTTGGCAATCTATCTGTGTTCTTCCTGTTCTTGCTTGTGTTCTTGGGTTCGCTTGCAGGAATTAGCCTTCGTGGCGAGGTCAATCGCGCCCTGCATGGTTGATAACCAACGGAGACAGTGGTGTAGCGATTGCAAGGTTTTGATCCGCCGGACCAGAGCCTTGGATAGTCAATGTCGAGATTCTCCACCAATCCAAGTTATCCTTACCTAACGGAAGATCGGGACCAATCCCCCATTAGATATGTCAGCCATGATGGGCGTCATAATGTTGCGGTCGTCTATGTTTGCGCCCCCCATAGTGCTCATCGGCGATGTAGTGGATGTAGACATAGTAGAGGTACTTGCCGCCGATGTAGAGGTAGTAGTCATAATTGGCGTTGTCCCTAGTGGAGTTGCCAAAAAGTATGTTGACGCATAAATATGTCCCGCACTTGGGCCGGTTCAATGTCCAAAAGTATCGCAACGATACTGACGCCGCGTTCCGACTACCCTTAGTAGCGATAAGGGATTTGGAGTCACCAGGAAATCATATAAATAATTAATATTTTAATCCAATTGGATGAAAAGTGTTAGTAATAATTTAAATAGAAATAAAATGAATAAAATACCTGGAATCGGCCAATTCGGAGGCCGATTCGGAGTTACAGTGATTTTTTGGCCCGAAGGCTGATACAGAGGTTGTCATTGG
This sequence comes from Zizania palustris, assembly GCA_019279435.1. Lineage (NCBI taxonomy): Eukaryota > Viridiplantae > Streptophyta > Magnoliopsida > Poales > Poaceae > Zizania > Zizania palustris. Next base: position 40,167,539 of record JAAALK010000282.1, on the reverse strand, counting down.
GTAGTCCGGCCGGCGAAGGTTGCCCAGTCAGACCGACCATGCTACCCCGGTCACACCGCACAAGGGACCTTCGGCGATCAAGGCTTCGACGGGCAGAACTTCGGCGCGCATAGGCTTTGGCAGAGGGCTTCAGCGCGATGCAGAGGTCATCGGTCGAACCGGCGGAGTGCTGTCGGTCTCACCGGATGTCGCCGACAATCACCTGATGGAGGGGCTCTGGTCAGACCGGCCCTATGCCACCGGTCGGACTGGCGATAACAGATCTAATCTGCTAGGGTTTGGATGACCTAGCAAACAAGATCCAATCACCTTCAAACTTCATAGGAGAGTTTGTGAAGGCAATTACTCTACAAAAACAACAAGAGATCAAATATAATTCGGCCAAGAGACCAAATTGCATAATATGATGGTAAAAACCGATAAAAAGGATAGCAATCCGTTACGTAGATTAACGGGAGGTTCACAAGCGAACCGGCAAAGGATACCGTGATTACGGACGTAGTGGACGGAGAGCTTCTAGGCAAACCCATGAAGATCTACTGTCTAATGCGGAGAGTAAAGAAAAGTAAATGTGATTCAAAGTTAGGGCTTTGGATTTTGGAGATTGGAGAGGGGGCCTTGAATCGGCCTTGCCCCTAGTATTTATAGGGGGTGGGCTAGTGTTATCTGGCGAGAAACCCAATAGGATTCGGCCAAAAATTAGTTGGGATAAGATTTAGATCAAAACAACTCGAATCCACTTTGAAATTCGAATTTCATATCCCTAGGTGGTCTGATCGGACCCATGGGGCCGGTCTGACTGGGCCTACATGGCCGGTTGGACCGGCCTACTATGGCCGGTCAGACCGGCCTGTGCCAAATATGACATATTTTCAGTCAAAAATACTATTTCTTAATATTTTACCTAGTTTAATCATTAATGCCATTTTTTGCTATAAACAATGACATAACTGATTTATGTGAGGTTTGGGAAAGCTAATGGCAGTAGAACTGGATAACTTAGCAAGAGTGTCTTGGTCGGGGTGACCGAGACGACGATGCCAAGTTGAAGCAGCAACGGTAGAGTAAGCATGCGGAAGAGCAACCTGTGAAGGCAGGCGGAGGGTATAGACTGGACCCATGCTATTGGACCTGATGATCATGTTCCGAGTAGCAAGATCCTTCACAGAAAGACCAAAAAGACCTAATTCCATGGAATAAGAATTGTCAGTGGTAAATTGACGAACAAATAAAAGATTATGAACGATATCAAGAGCAACAAGAATATTGTGTAGATAAAGAGGTCCTCGAAGAACCGAGTCACTGGCGGTACATAACTGTTACCTACAACAATGGAGAAAGGAATACTGGAGTTGGGTGGGCGAAAAATAGAGACATTACCAGAGTCTGGAGTTGTATGGTTGGAATCACCGGAGTCGGCAATCCAGTCGGTAATCGCAGGGGGGTCAACTCCATGATGTGGAACGAGTTGGCCAGCGATTTCTGGTCCCAGGAGCTAGTCCACGGTGTCCATGGTGTCGTCGGGGCGAAAGACGGAGGAGCCTACCGGTGGACCATCGTTGAAGGGTATTGCCGCCAAGGGTGGTGCGTGGACGGCCTGACCTATCGGGGTGGAAGACCGTAGGGGAGGGCGCCAGTCATCATGGTCTGCGGGCGCGGCTGGTGCTGTTGGATCCCGACTCTCTTGGACCTGGCCACATCTGAATAGTTTCAATCCAGGGATTGTAGAAAGAGGGCCAAGGGGAGTTGGCGCCTGGTCCTTTGAGCGGGCGGTGCTCATGTTGGTGCTGTTGCCGCCACTGGTACCACCACCGCGATTACCGTGGTTGTTCTTCCGATTGCCGCCGTGCTGAGGACGTGGCTGGGACTGCTACTGCCTGGGTGAGCGTACCTGTCCAACAGAAGGAGATGAGGAAAAAAACGTCGTGGATGGTGCGGCTGCGGCCTAGGACTCCTGAGTTCCCTGTTGTGTTTCCTCCGGGCAGAGATCATCACGAACAGTGCTGAACGAAGGGAATGGTGACTGGTGTGTGATGATGGCGCGAAGATGCTCATATCTCTTGTTCAGCCCCCGTAGACCATTGAGAACGAGGACGCGGTCAGTGACACCGGCGTCGAGGTCGTTGAGCGAGTCGGTGAAGCCCTTCATCTTTCGGCAGTATTCGTTCATAGTCAGATCGCCTTGAACGAAATTGCAGAAGATGGCGTCGATGTGGAGGGCGTGGGTCTTAGGGTTGACGATGAACTGGTTCTCGAGAGCCAGCCAGGCATGGTGAGCCGTGTGGCCGCGTTGGCGTGTAATTCCTGTAGCTCCGGAGAGATTGTGCCGTAGATCCAGGAGGTGACGACACTGTCCATTCTGTCCCAAGCAGGAATGTGGGCGAAGGAGGCGTCAGACAACACATGATCGGAGAGGGCATATCGCTTGAGGGTGAGCAGGACATTGTCGCGCCAGCGGGCGTAGTGTGGAGAGGCAGGGTCTAGGACCACCGACACCAAGGATTTGATGTTCATGACTCCGATGGCTTGAACATGGAGATTGGCGATGACCGCAGCTTCATAGTCGGCAGCCTCCTACCGTGGCGGAGCGCCCTCCGTCTTGGGAGAAAAGAGGTCGAGCTGCAGAGCGGCAAGAGCTTCGGCTTCTAGAGTGGCCGCCAGTTGGCGCTCCTCCTCCAGAAGCTTGGCAGCAACGAGGACACTGGTGCACGCAGCGTCGGCCTTCAACTACACGGAGTGTTAGCAGCAGCCACCAGGCATCGAGTTTCTGTTGAAACTTAGCATCGGCGGCGGCCTGGCGAGTGTCGTCATTGGCCATGCGACGCACCAGGAGAGGGAAAGAAGGGGAGAGGGATGGGTAGGGCAGCACACGCAGAGGTGGCACAGAACTAAGGCAGAGGAGCGGAAGCAAAAAAATCTGATACCATGTTAAAAGGGGATTAGTGGCCTGAATTGAATTGATTCAAACGGGGAATACAGGGGTATACATATAGTGAAACCAGCAGTTAAACCTCCCCTGGATAAAGCTCCTAATCCCTCCTAACCCTTGGATAAACCCCCCTAGGAATGCACATTACAGAGTAAAACTCCCCTATGTGGAAGACTCCATGACTCCCTAAGGATGATATAGCCCAGCCCAGGTATACCTCCTAGGGTAAACAGTAGAAAGCTATAGAACATGTTATGTTAACAATGAGTGTTAACAATGAGGTAATGCAAGCAAGCGGCGTCAAGCACGATGTTCAGTAAGTTCAGCAACTGACTTCACCTCAGATAGAAACTCGAAAACCACCGGAATCAAATTGAATTTACATCTCAGTAGAGCACAGTATTCGACACGCGCAGTAGAAAAGTAGAAAATTCATTGATTCTCTCACAACCTAGAACCATAAAAAGAACAGGTAAATAGAATCACAATGGCAAAAGAGACAATCCAGAGCCGCATGCATCCATTAACAAAGTTTCGAACAGACAGGATTACAAGGCGTCCCCCCTCAGGGCACTCAGCAAGTCTAGATCCCGAAATTCTCACCTCCACAAAATGAATACAACAGGTAGAGAAAAGCACAAGATCATCTGAATAGCGATGATTGAGGTCCTTTGATGACCAAGGTAGATGTGCAGTTGATGTTCTACATCCGAGAATGCAGGGATATCATCCCAGATTCACTTATGGCAGCTTCAAGCTATGAATATTGCTCAGAGGAATGGTTGCAATGTTTTGACATCTTCACTTCCTGTAAATCATCAACAATGACAATTTCCATCAGATAAAATAGGAAGATACCTATCAATCCATAGTACAATTTCTACTAAATTTAACTTCAAAAGGATGTGCACAATCTTGAAATTGGTGTAACGAAACAATGGGGAATCATGTGTTCATTGTTTCAGATCTGTCACTCCAATATTGTGAATTACTGACAGATGGACAGAGGATGAGATTCAAAAGTCCAGGCTATAAACTTTTGCTTTAAACAAAACTTGGACAGCTAGACAAACTGTTTTAGCAGAGCACCTTTTTGGTTATTCTAGTTTTCTTGATAATAGTGCATGGATGCACTTCCCTATTGTTAATTACAGTAGCAGTATAGGTTGCCAATTATATTGGTGAGTTAATTAAAACTCCTGGGTTGATTCTATCAGAGCAGACAATAAAACTCCAGATATAATTTCACTTGTCAAGACCCATGTCAATCAGCCTGCCAAATATGCATTTGATACCTTTTTCTGATTTATTGTGCAAATATATATCCCAGTACTCTAGAAGAATGTAATAAAACACAGAAAAGAAATACCTTTAAAATAACAGATTTTAATCCAGTGACTATATTATAGTAAATCAGAGAGGAAATGCCCCTTTAAAACAGTAGATTCCAATCCTAGCAACTATAATGCATGGTTTGAAATCATCTTATCTTAAAAACAAAATAAATCACATCAATACCACTATACCAGACAGTTCTTGGGCAGTGGAAAGATAGTAAGTACTAGAGACTAATGAGTAGTGACCACTTTACTGGAAAGTCTTGAATTTAAGAACCATAAGGGACCTAAAAAAATTAGCACAATGGTCATAAACATGATTACCCCAATTTAGGTTTATCCTATAAGTTTGATTACCAGCACTAAGTACAGGTACAACCCACTCACTAAATTACTATGTAGAGCTTCAGCTTCTGTGAAAAGCAACTTGAGTTATAGCTAAACTAAGCTAAAAAAACAGCAAAAGGCCACTTTTTGGCTACTTTGGACATATTTTCATGACAAAGAAGTCTTCAGGTGGGATAGTTTGAAATTTCAGCCTTCTGTCATGTACAAAATATTCTAGCTGGCATAAACTCATTGAAATACAAAGTATTTATAAATTCAATAAAGTGTATGGTTTAGCTTCCTTTTTTAGAACTAGACAGCATCATTTATGACATAATGTATTAGTTATATTCTATGACAAGAAAAATCTCAACCATCTATGACATTGTATACTACTACACAGTGGCATTTATCACATTTTCATATCAAATAGTATAACAAGTACATGTAAAACATTGTACTTGGTGCAGAACAGAAATGCGAGTTACATAAAGATTCAGGCAAAATTTATGAAATATCATCCATGATAATGAATTCATCTAGAATATCACGATGAATATAATGCAAATTTTGATAATGTTTTCCATGACTATAGACTATCTAATATGTCTATGCAAAATCTTTAAGGTATTAATATTTGTGGAGTTGTGGAATGAACTGGTGTTGGTTTTTGCAAACTCAACCTAGAACATGCTTTTCCAAAGAGAACGACAGAAATCTTAACACAACTGTACTTACTAGATGTTAGCTGCAATAGTGCAATCCAGATAACCCCTTTTGCTATTAACTTTGAGAAAATCTCTAATTATGTATAATATTACTTTGAAATAGTGTATTAATGTTAACTATGTTTGATATGCACATTCAGATCTTGCAGACTGATTTACATGTTAAGCTAGCTTGAGAGTTAGGAGTACAGATAATGCAATACTACATAAGTCACGGTAAAGATGATATAACATGGTGCAAATTATTTACTGATATAAAAATGTGTAAGAGAAAATGGCAAATAGGAAACTATAATATGTGCATTTTTCAATAATCCAGGATTAGCACATGGAAGTTCATGCACAGTAAAAAGGAAACCAAATCTTGAAGACATGCTTATATCAGTCATTTGTCAATGGTCACTGACAGTACCTTAACAAAAGCTTGAGACTTGAGACAATCATGACATATGGTTAGCCCTTAAGAATTTGATAGAGATAGATTTTGATTGATCCAGGATTAGCACATGGAAGTTCATGCACAGTAAAAGGGAAAACAAATCTTGAAGACATGCTTATACTAGTCATTTGTCCATTGGTCACTGATAGTATCTTGACAAAAGCTTGAGACTTAAGATGATCATGACTTATGGTTAGCCCTTAAGAATTTGATAAAGATAGATTTTGACTGCTTGGTGCCTTGGCCGCTTTGAGTTGGATAGAGATACATGTCCCATTACTTGGCCTAAGAGACTAAGCATTAGTTGTTTTTCAAGCAAATACCTCACAGTTAAAGCAAAAGGATATTGGATATATAAGGGACTACTTTTTGGACAACATCAGTAGATACATAAGTATAGCTTCCCTCTTATAATTGTTCATCTTAGTGAAATTGCATCATTCATCACAGCTTTCTCTTTTCATTGGAAAGAAGTTAATACCACTCTTTAAGACTTTAACACCTTAACTCCATCACTAGCACTGATAGCTCAGCAGCACATATATTGCACGTCTTATGGTCCACCAGTACTATTGATGGATTTAGCCAACAAACATCTAAAATTCTGAACTCCGAATAATAAACAGAACTATCATAAAAAATGAAACGACCTGAGAAAAAGATACTTCATTAAGGTTGGAATGATATATAGGCTCCTTTTGGAACAACTTATAGTCAGCTTCCACGCAAAAAATAATTGGATTGTGAACCAAACAGGAAAATTATAGGCAGCTTAAGTATTAATCATAATCAGCAATATAACTAATAATTAGAATCAAATAATCAGGATTATATTATAATCCCAATTATTTTAAGCTGTCCCAAAGGGGGCCATTGTGCTTAGCAAGTACTTCCTATGTGATTTGAGATTGCTACATGTTCTAGCATAACAAACTATACATTTCAAGAAATAAAGTATCAAAGGTATTCTTCAGGTAATGTTGTGAATGCATTCACTCAACAAATGCATTTTAAATAAAACAAGCAGCTTAACTTGTGGTGGCAAACAACTCTGTGTGCTAACAAGTAAAGCAGAAACAAACATCAAGCATAGTAACCAACACACTACTTCCAAAAATCGTAGCATTCAAGACCTGGTGGTATCAATAAGAGCTTGTTTTGGCTAGGCTTAGTTGCATATTCAGCTCTGGTCTCTGGACTCTTCTGAAAATTTTCTGGTTCTTGATAAAGACAATAGACATTTGGGTGTAAGCTACCACTTCTCATCAACACCAATACCTATGAAAAGAACATTATTTACACCACAGGACTGCAGTTTGGGTATTTCTATCAGTTCTGCATTTGCTGTTTAGGCACTTGATGACAATACAGGTGATCCCTTCTACCATGCAATACTACCCCCGAACGTAGCCTGTGCTTACTACAAATCAAGGCATTAAAAATCCAATGCCGGGCAACTTGAAACCGTGCGATTGGCCTGTCTCCTATGAAACAATTGTTGGGAAGGAAAAGAACAACAAACCAGATCCCAGCCGGGTGAGTAGTGCATTGACACCTGTTTGTAAAGTTGAGCTGAATGCTGCCTCCCCGTAAAGCTTAGACACTCGTCAATTGCGGAAGAACAGCCCGAGTGTTTTATGCGATTTGAGGGACACAATGCCACCTCGAGAGCCACCAAAAGGTGGAGATAAAACCATATCAAATTCGCAAATGGGGACTTAAACAATGGCCCTGGGACAGAAGCAGCCAAAAAGCAAAGAAAGCTGAAGCATTTGGGGGAGAAGAGTGGAGTAGAGTTCATGGCGCCTTACCATCCAAGAAAGTGCCGCATTGCATTTTGCGCAGCTCCTGATCAGTGCTTGCCCTTGTCCTTCATGTCGGCGTGCCTGAACCCGTCCCAGAGCTGCAATGCGGCAGCCGCAGCGAACTGGTTCTCCGCCGCGGTGGGCGCGGCGGACGGGCTGAACAGGAACGGTATGTTGTTGGGAGCATCAAGCGGAGCAGACAGCCTCTGGAGCTGCTGCTGGTGGTGATGGTGGCTGGAGAGGTGCGACAGTGAATTGGACTGAAGGGTCCCCTACTATGGACACCCACAAGACCCGAGGACATGGAGAAGTTGAGGCTGTAGTCGCCGGCCGGGCCGGAGGCCGCTGCCGCGTGGACGGGCAAGAAGTGGTCCTGCAAGAAGGAGAACTGTGTCATCTCCGCGTGCTGCTCGGCGACGGCGCCGCCGCCGGCGGCCGTCAAGCTGAAGAGCTGAGCGGGCGCCATGCCGATGGGGGTTACGTTGCCCAGGTGGGGAGCAGGGGAGGCGAACGTGTGCGGCATCGCGTGGCTGGCTTTCCGTGGCTGTGCCGCGAAACCGATGTAGTCTGCGGTCCCCGCGGCGATAGTCATCGGCTGCCAGGTCTGCTGTTGCTGCTGCTTGTGCTCAGCTCCGGCCGGGGCGGCGGTGGCGACGGTTGCGGCCGCACTGGCCACCGCCATCCCAGTGAGTAGCTCGGTGAAAGAAGCCGCCTGCGAAGATGCCGTGGCGGCGGCGTCGCTGGTCTCCTTGTCTTTGTCCCTGGCAGCGGCGCTGCGCTCGCGCGCGCGCTCCCTGGCCTTGACACGGTTCTCGGAGCGGGAGAGCGAGAGGACGGATCCCTTGCTGGTCTCCGACGTGCTGCTGCATCCCGATTTGGTGAGCTGCTGCTGCAGCTGCGAGCCATCGGCGTCCGCGTCGCCTTTGTTGCTGTCGTCGTTGTTGTTGGCAGCAGCAGCAGAGGCTGGGTGGGATGGGAAGGCGGTGGCGTCGAGCGAGGGCAGCTTGTCGATGGCGGCGGCGGCAGCTTTGATGAGCCACTCGATGGCCTTGCTGGGCTGGTCGTAGCCGAGTCGGTCCTGCAGATCGTAGAACTGGATGGCGGTGGAGACGGAGAGGCGGACGCGGCGGTCGCGGATGCCCTTGGCGGTGTAGACCTTGCTGTGGCGGTCCTTGCCGCCTGAGGCCCGCGAGACGCGGTAGATCCGCGAGGCCGGGTGCTGCTGCGCCCAGGGTAGGTGCCGCCTCTTGGCCTCCGGCTGGTCCCCTGCGTCCTCGTTGTCCCTCACCCTCCCCCGCTTGTGGCCGTTGGCCGCTCCGCCACCGCCGACCTCCATCCCGCTGAGCACGACGACGGCCCCGGCACTGTGTCCTCCTCGGCCGCCGCCGCCCCGGCGCTACGTCTCATGCCCTAGGCAGCGCGCATTGACACGCGCGCCTCAGCCAGTGTATCGGGCGGAGTTGGGGGCGGGCGACCGAGACTAGAAGGCAAAGGTGAGGTTTTTGGGACAGCGAGAGCCAGAGCCAGAGCCAGAGCCAGAGCGAGGTGAGATGACGGCGAAAGAATTTATGAGGCAAGAAGAAGAGAGGTTGATTGATGCGGCGGAGGTGTGCGAAACGAGGCGATTGCAGTAGCCGAGCTATCGTTTCGTATAGGGATAGGCCACTGGCCTGCGGGCTGCAGTGTGTGTACCCAAAAGTCGGGCGGCGCCGACGAGCCGGCCACATGGACGCCGGCGCAATACCAAAATACGGAGTACTACACGATGCGCCTGTTTGCATTGCACCGCTCCGGCTTTCATGTCTACATGACTGTTTAGCATGCTGCACTCAGCTCTCACATCTTAACGAATACTATGTAATTTGTATGAAAAATAAAACCATTATTTTTTTTATTTTTAATCTAAAATAAAAAATATTATTCAATGAAGCACTCTTCATCCATTAATAATTCTACGTCCAGAATTTTTAGAGTTTGAATAGCTCAAAAAATATGGATTAAAGTTATGTCAAAATACTTAATTAAAGTAGGTTAAATTTTTATTTTTAATATATATATATATATATAATATGCACCTATAGTTTAGGTGTAAAATTTGATGACACTATTTGTGTGGATATTGTATTAGTGTAATACTGAGCAGGTATGCTTGTTTTAATTTTTGACAGCTATAATTATTTTTAAAATATAAAATTAAAATAAATAGTCTAGATTCTGAATCCATATTATAATTAGTAGTTATAGAATCTAAAATTGAAACAGAATTCAGAAGGTCGAAACACCAAATTTTGCAAAATCTCAGGCTATTTAGCTACTTAAACCAATTAAGAATCTTTGAAGATGAAACATCCCTTATTCCGGTAAATCAAGCGAAATTGGATAATTTTCAGGTAACGGATAATGATTAACAAGCAATTTGGACTTTGGAGTGGAAACCGCAGCTTACCCAGGCCGGTTTACGCCGAATATCGAGATTGGTCGTAGTGTACGGCCGACAACAATTATTGGCGCTCAACTGTATATGTATGAGTATGACTAACTCCATAAGTCCATTTGCTTAATTGAGACATTATACAACTTGTCCATTTGATCGGTTGGATTATGGTTAGGCCTGTAGTAATTAATGATAATTTTGATAAAGTTCCATGAGTACTATGTTATAAAAAACCAATTCCGTTAATGAGATTAGAGTAATCTAGATTTAAGATTATAATAAGCTCCTTAATAATACGAGTTATTCCTTACGCCCTAAAATGTTGATTGTTATATAATTGTTGAGCCAAATTTTTTTGAAGTAATAATTATTGAGCCCAATTTACTTTTACTAAAAATGACCAAGTTGTCCTTATTTTATTATTTATAGTTGTCATTTTAATGCTTAAAAAATTGCACAAGCAATTAATTAACGAGTAAAATGTTAAAATAACCTGTAGTATGAGAGATTATATATGGACTAAAATATAGTTGTCATTTCACATTTCATTTATAAGTTACTCCGTACTAGCTTATTGTAATTTATTGTATTTTTAAGTGGAAGCAAACATACGTGGACATAAGTCATAAGCTAACTGTCTCGTCAACAATCAACTACTTTTACTGCCGGTTGGTGGGGTTCTTCCATGCATCAATGTCTCCAAGAGAAAAACATTTATGAACAACTTTCTCGTGCAACTGGCTCTCTGAAATGGAATGCAATGCTCAAAATTAAAAGTTTGTTCCTCTTCTCCCATATACAGATGCAAGTATGCAGCAACGGCCTGTCAGTTAAAGCTATTTATACACGTGAAAGGTTTGTATAAGAAGATACAAATAATAGATGGCAGATTACGGAGGCGATTGGAACAGTTGAACGAGACCAAATTAGACAGCTGATTAATTAATTCATAGATTAATTAAATGTTATATAATATCATTCCTGAGTTGATCACAATAATCCGATTAATAATTACTTTAATGAGCTCCCGATTGAGCTTTTTGAGATAGCTACTTAAGCCATGAAACATGTTCGTTCAATACAAAAGCTTGAGCCGACGAAAAAAAGATTTTTAGTTCTGTTAGACATATGTATCAAATATATGTGTTTGATCTAGTTACAATACATTGAATTGTAATCAAAAATAGGTAGAGTTCTAGTCTTGAAATGTACCTAGGGTATATAAATATATGGTCAATTCTTATGTAACTGTGGAGAGACAAGATAGGTTTGGGCATACGACATTATCATGGTGTGTCTCGATGCCAACGTAGACACCGTTCATGGGAGAAGTGTTCGTAGTCATGCTCTGGAGTCATAGGTCATATGGACTGAACTCTGTTATCAAAATATTGTGCCTCAGTGTTATCTCTTGATTATGATCTCCTCATGACAGTCTCTTCGATCTTGTTGATTCTGTTGCGTTAGGACATACGGGCCTGATTTTCATAACAAGTGGTATCAGAGCCATGTGATTGGGAAGATCAGATGGGAGGTGCGATGATATTTCGTATTGCGCGGGATTACACGAGGCACGGGATGATGCAGCATGCCGATGATCGACGACTCGATCGGTAGGGTTAGAACACTTCGAGCAAATAGATCAAACCGTCTAATGACCTACAATCAACTATGATCAGATTAGCCATGGAGAGATTAAGTTAATCGGTGGCTATGCTGCTTGTTGACACTAAGATTTGGTAAAACTCAAGGCCCACCAAGGAAGGCGCGCAGTTAACAAAAGGTCAAAGAGGATCCAGTAAAGGAAATTCAAAGGAGTCCGTCCGCAACAGTTGCATGATCAGATAGGGGAGCCGATGGAGATAAGAGCAAAAGATGGTTACAGATTTATCCAGAATCAGCTGGATAAGTTACTTGGACGGCAAGTCTCTGGATTATAAATATTTATCCCTTAGGTTAGATTAAACAACTCTCGTTCAACCAACCAATCGGCGCATCGCCACCCTTGAGCCTCAAGGTTATCCGATGGGACTCAAGTGCTTAGAGCTGGGCTACATCGTTTCGATCTTCGGCGAAGAGATGAGTCCCGTCACCCTCGACGTCCGTACCAACTAGGTTAGTATCCTCACGACTGCATTGGTTCAGTTCGATCTCTTGAGGAGAACAGTGAAACAGTACGGTCGCCAGTTATTCTCAGTGTATTTAACTAGGTCTAAGGCTACATCAATTAGGTTTGATCTCTTAGATTGATGTGATCTGGGTCTGATAGTCTGAGGCTTCATCGGTTAGGTTCAACATCTCTTGATATTGTATCTTTTTTATGTCGTATACTGTTCATCTAATTAAAGTTTGCCTGATTCATTGATATATTGTTTAGATCATTGTGACTAGCTACTGTCTTGGTTAGGTCCGATCTAGTTATTGTGACTGATCTACATGGTATAGATATGTTATCTGGCATGCTTTATTTATTTCTATTATAGTACAAGTTGATAGGTTATCTTTAATTTATCTCTGTATCACATTCATCGTCAAAGGGTGCGTATCAGCCTATATGCATGATTTATCTTTTTCATCGACCGATGGCGCGCTCGCTCGATTGGGTCAACTTGGGTTGTCACGCTGATTCATGTTTTTTATCGTTTCTGCCACAGTCGATCGGCTATGCTACTAACATTTATCTTTTATGATCCCTTATCAGTTGCAGGGTCAAACTGATTGGCACACCTTGAACCTCTTTTCTAAGAATGTAGGACTTGTACTGGAGTTAAGTAGATCTCCCAGGCTACGCGTGTGTCAACTTGTGACCAAAAAGCACGCCAACACGCTTTTTAGCATACCCGGTGGGACCATCTCCAACAACTCCGAGCAAGGACCAGATGACGAAGTCAGGCCTACCCGCGACGGGTAGCGCTGGACTCGCCTTACGAAGACCACATCGATGGTACGGGGGCAAGCTCGGTCAGGGTTTCACCACAACCGACGAGCTTCAAGAATTAGATATTGGGCCTGGTGACAGACCGAGACCCACCTTCATAAGCACTCAACTCGCGGACAAGATGGAGAATGAGCTGATCACATTGTTGCGAGAATATCGGGATTGCTTTGCATGGGAGTATCATGAGATGCTAGGATTATGTCGATCGGTCGTGGAACATCGGGTACCAACAAAACAGGGATATCAGCTGTTCAAACAGTCACCTCGGCGATTTAAGACAAAAATATACTCAGACATCAAGGTTGAGGTGACTAGACTGTATGATGCGTGGTTCATAAGACCGTGTCGATATGCCGAATGGGTGTCAAAAATAGTAACAGTTTAGAAGAAAAGCGGAAAGCTCAGAATATGTGTTGACTTAGTGATCTGAATAAGGCGACCCTGAGAAACCATGTTGAAGAACATGGGTTTGATACTCCAGATGTGATGAGTGATTGTCAATGAAAGTCAAAGGAAGAGAAAGGAAGACCTTCTGAGTCTGAGGCTCGTGTGACTCAGGTACACGGGTAGCGAGCGACAGCTGGGCACAGGAGCCACGGAGTCGGGCTGGCCCAATCTAGGTACATGGACTAGGAGCGGCAGATGATCCATTGGTCTGTTGACTGGGTTTGACTCAGGTACACGGGCGACGAGCGATTGCCGGGCTGAGGAAGCTGCGGGGTCAGGTCGGCCCAATCCGGGTACCCGGTGCGAAGACGGTGGACGCTTTGTCAGTTTCAGAAAGTCAGTGTTAATTTACCATAGGGGTAAATTAGTCTTTTCATGTATTAGGAGTCGCCTATAAATAGGCCCCTATCTCCCTGGGGATAGATGACTATTTTTCAATAATTAATCCACAGTCCAAAAATTACCGAGGGATCATCTGGCTTTCTCCGGAATTTTCTCATCTACGTTTCCTCGCGGTTTTTCTCCGGGGCTATTATTTTCGCCGCCGTCCAGGCGTCAACAACATCAAGGAATCAGTATCAATCTACGTCGGCTAGGCGTTGTAGCTGGCCAGGCTACTCGGCAATGCACGCACGGTTTCCCGAGCGGCGATCAGCAGCCGTGCGGAGGCAGCTAGCCGGCTGGAAAAGCCTGCAATGGCTTGCGACTGCTTTTGAGGCAAACGGCGGTGCGGCCTTCAACACAGCCAAAGCGGGACCCCCACGGCAGCACGCACACGGCATCCTGCTTCTCTTTTTTCCCCGGCGGGCCCCATCAGCAGCAAGGAATTTACTTTGGCTCAGCACGGTGCATGGAGCACGCAAAGGAGACCAAGGCACTGTTTTTTGCGTCAGTGTTGTCTCGTGGAAGGAGTTGTGGCTGCCTGTTGCTGTTCGGCGGAAGACAAAGCGCGCGGCGATGGACACACGGTGACAAGCGTGCAGCGACAACGGTGATGCAGGTAAGCTGTTTTTGATCCCCTATTTTTCAGCAGGTTTAATTAAACTAATCTTTATCTGTTTTCTAATTAGCTGCAGATCTGTTTAGAAAATTCGGAATTAATTTTTATCTGTTAAAATATTAATAGTGTTCACATTTTTTAATTGAGTATTTTTTATCTGCTCATAAATAGATATATATATATATAGTCGTAGTAATATTTCTAATCTAGATTTACATGAAATATTTTATGTTTATTTCTGAATAAATTTCTGGATGACTCATATTTTATTCATTTGATTAGTATCATATTTTTAGACTGCATTTCGGATTATCATAGATTTATTTAGGGATTTTGCTGTCGTCATTAAATATTTCTAATATCCATTTTTATTCACTGCAGTTATTTTATTTAGTCTAGTTTATTCTTATATATCATTTTATTTAGGACACTAGTCATTTTTAGACTAGACAACTTTAGTGCCAGTAATTTGCTTTGTTAATATTGTGTGCCCGGTTAAGTTTGTTTGGGTGTTGGGATTAGATCATAGCTTAGCAAGAAATTTTTAGGCGCCCATTCACCCCCTCTAGTCGCTATTTTCGGTCCTACAAGTGGTATCAGAGCAAGGTTAGGGTTTTCTAATATCTTAACCGTTTGTAAACCTAGGTAGTGACCATGACGTCTTCTGGTAAAATCCCGTCCCTAGAAGCTTTTGGCTACACTTATTGGAAGACTCGCATGCAAGCATACCTTATGAGCCAGAGCTCAGACATATGGGAGATTTGTGTTCATCCTACTTTCACCATAGTGACTACTGCTGCGGCATACTACTGCAGATGTAGTTACACAACATCAAAATAATAGTAAAGCGGTGAACATTTTATTTTCTGGTCTAGGTCCTAGTGAGTTTGAGCGTATTAGCCATCTCACCACTGCTCGAGAGATCTGGGCTACCCTCCAAACACACCATGAGGTGACAGCTCAGGTCAAGGCTAGGCTCTACCAGACCTACCGGCGTGGGTATGAAAATTTCTCACAGAAGCTGGGTGAGACTGTTGATGCTTTATTTGGTCATTTTCAATCGATCATTAACAAGCTTCGCGTTAACAAGGCCGAGCGTGATCAGCTGGTCTCGGATCATGAATAGACGCTTAAGGTACTCCATACCTTAGACCCTAAGATCTGGGAGATCAAGGTTTCTTCTATTGTTGAGAGCGCGTCTTATGATACCTTGACCGTCGCAGAGCTTTTTAGTAAGCTCAAGGCCTCAGAGGTCGATATCCAGTTGAGATCAAATCTCACTGGTTCTGGCTCAAAGACTCTGGCGCTAGCGACACCGTCTGCTGATCCTAATGCCATGAGTTGTACTGCCTTTTCCTTGATGTCTATCTCCGAAGAAACAACTTGATTCGCTAGGAGATTATGATATGTGTTTGTTTAACAACCGGGTGCGACGTGTTTATGATAAGCGAATGTTTAAAAGACACGGCACAAAATCTGGATGCTTTGAGTGTGGTGACCCAGGTCATTTCATCACCGACTGCCCCAAGCAGAAGAATTACAAGAAGGGAACCGACGGAAACTCCTACAACTCAGGCAAGTATGAAAACTCCACTTCCACAAAGGGCAATCCCAAGACAAGATTCTTTCAAAAGGCTCTAAAGGATTACAGGCGTGAGAACAAGAAGCGAGACAAGACCTTTTTCACCGAGATGAAGAAAAGATACTCCAAGAGATCCTCGTCTTCCTCCTCGTCTTCAAGTTCAAGTGATTAAGAGATCATGATCAGGAAGGGGAAGGACAGGGACAATCCAGCGGGCCTCTGTTTCATGGCCTTCGAAGACAAGACGAAGAGTCGCTCACGTCACATCCGAAGACCCCACAAGAGCTTCTGCTCAATGGCTCTTGGGGAGAAGAAAGAGAAGGACTCCTCCGACGACTCCGACGACGACGACGAGAAGGCATCTTCTTATGAACAAGAAGTTGTTAATTTACTAGAACAGAACCGTCAGGAGTTGAAGTATCGGGAGAAACTGCTTAGAGGGGCTAAGAAGAGGATTGATGAGCTTGAGAGTGAGCTTGCCATGGCGAATGGCAAGATTGAGAGTCTATCGTCTTCCCCTTGCTTGGGTGATAGTGGTGAGTGCCCTAACTACGAAAAGTTGTTGTGTGACCTGACGACTCTTAAGTTTAGGTACACAGAGAGAGTAGATGAGAGAGACGCCTTGGACACTGAGCTTGAGAGCGCTCAGCAGGAGCTTAAAGATGCTCATGCCACTATCATCGTACCCTGTGTAGACTACCCATCCCACTTAGCTAGTATAGCTGAGCTGAGAGCCAAGAGTGATGGGCAGTTGAGTGAGTTAGCTGGAGTGAGAGGTGAGTTGGAGCAGACTAAGCTAGAGCTTGAGATCTTGTCAGTTCCACCCACTATTTGTGAGAACTGTTTGTCCATGAGAATGGAGTTGATCAAGCTAAAAGCTGAGAAGTCTGTCAATATTGATAGAGAGTGTGAGATTTGTTTGTCTCAGGTGGAGGTGTTAGCTTCTTTGAGAGAGGAGCTAGCTGATGTTCAGAATGAGAACTTTTACCTCTGTCAGATCCTGAGTTGGATTAGTACCAAAGAGCCACAGCTCGGCATGATGATCCAACAGTTCAAGAGACAGGATGAGTTTGGGGTAGGTTACACCTATACCAAGGCTGATTTTGAGAGTGCTATTAGCCGAGCAGTGCAGTGGAGTAAGATGACTCCCGAATAGAAATATCCCAAGACTCACTCCACTAAGTACTTTAAGGATAGTCAGCCCAAGGATGGACTGTTCCAAGAACAACCTAAAGCTCCACCTAAGAAGCAAATCTGGGTCCCAAAGCCTAGAACTCTCCACACTCCTCTTGATTCTTTACCTGGACCCTCTCACACCAAATATGATACACCCAACACCACAAAACCTAAGAATCGCAAGCCTCAACCACATCCCAAGAAGCCTACCTATCACTGTGAGTTTTGTCAGAGAGACGGGCATCTTGAGGAGTTTTGCTTTAGGAGGAAGCGGGTTGAGCGAGCAAAGAGAGCTCGAGGTGGGCAGTAGCAGTTCTACTGGTGGTAGACAGAGAGTTCCTCGACGTAGAGAGAGGCTAGAGGCCAGGCCACGTCGTGTAGATGGTGGTAGAGGAGACGGTTTTTATGATCGTGCTCCGGAGGGTGGTTTCCGTTCCGGCAGAGTTCCAGATCGTTCGGTATATGGTTTTGGATCTCGCGGCCGTGATTTTAGGCAGAACAGAGGACCGCGCTTTGAACCGTGTTTTGGTCTAGACTCATATGATTCCTTCTGCTTTCCTACATACGAGCAGATGGCTCGACACTGGTTTAGCACTTTTGCTAAACCTGGCATTGGAGCGTTTGCTCCCACTCATGATTATTGATCTTGATTTGGGAGTTGTGTAATCCGTTTTAGGATACTTTGAGCCAGTTTTTCTTTCTTCTTTATTTTTATTGGGTCTTTTTGTGTGCGTTCATATCATGCATAATCATCGATCACATTTTGAGCTTGCTTCTGTTATATGATTAATCTACTTTACTTTCTCTAGCTAGTATATGCTTTTGATTACCTGTCGATGATCATGTTCTGTTTCAGTTTACATGATATATCTGATACTTGTCATATGCATGACTTTTATACTTTAAAATTGAAAAATGATCACCATTGCTTCTGGTAACTAGCATGTGTAGAATGAATGCATTTGCTATCTTTTATATGCCTGGTAGCTAGATCCTTAATCCTTACTTAGATGCAGATATGCAACTTGGACATCTATATGCTTTAAAAATGAAAAATGTGCTATAAAAAGATATAAAATTCAGAAAAATGAAAAATTCATGCATTTTTATGATTATTAGAAAAGATCCAGGTGGGTTTTCTTTGTCACATTGCATTGTTCTGGACTGCTTACCATATGCACTTTGGTATGAACTAGGACGGTGTAATGTATGACATGACCAATGTCTTAAGCTTCTGATGGTCTAGTTCTGGCATAGGCTTGACTTGGTCGGTTAGCATAAGGTTTGACATGCAAATAACCCCTGGCAGAGATGAAAAAAATAAAAAGGAAAAAGAAAAAGTCTAAAAAATTTAAAAATATGACAAGCTTGCTGAAGCACTTTGATTTGGACAATGCTTATCTTGTTAGATATCAGTTAGTTTTTGCATCTCATGCTTTACTTTGCTTGTCAACTAGAAAATGTGGTGATGCTTTTGTTTGCAAAAATCAAAAAATGCGTGCTAATGACTTTCTTTAATATCATCTGTTGCACTGATCATGTCATGTATCTTAGACAGTATATCTTTTGCTATACCTGTTATATGTTGTAATTGCAGTTAATCATATTTAAGAAGCATGCTTTTTACACTCCACCTGCACCCCATCTGGATTCATGGCATATTTTGAGGGGAGCTGCATTTCAGGGGGAGTTTGTGTCTATGTCTCTTTAGAGTGCATTTAGTCTCACTTGATGAGTCCAATTGTTAACGAGGGGGAGAAATTTTAGAGTTTAGGGAACATTTTTAGCTTTCTCTGGGATTTATTTCAGGGGGAGTTTCTGGTCGGTAATTCTGAGATTTGCACTTGCTTTTGAGTCTTTATTTTTGGTTAACCATAATGACGTTTTCGTGTTTTTGTTTGGCTTTTGGTCATTAGGTTAAACTTTTATTTTCTTTCTTCTATTTTCTTTTTGTCTTTGTTTTCCTGTTTCCTCATGTTTTGCAGGTTCTAAAGAAGTGCTGAAGAGGGTGTTGACAATGCACTCATCAAGGGGGGATTGAGAAACCATGTTGAAGAACATGGGTTTGATACTCCAGATGTGATGAGTGATTGTCAACGGAAGTCAAAGAAAGAGAAAGGAAGACCTGCCGAGTCTGAGGCTCGTGTGACTTAGATACACGAGTAGCGAGCGACAAGCCGGGCAGAGGAGTCGCGGAGTCGGGCTGGCCCAATCCGGGTACATGGGCTAGGAGCGGTAGATGATCCACTAGTCTGTTGACTGGGTTTGACGCAGGTACACTGGCGACGAGCGATTGCCGGGCTGAGGAAGCTGTGGGGGCGGGTCGGCCCAATCCGGGTACCCGGTGCGAAGACGGTGGATGTTTTGTCAGTTTCGGCGCAAAACTGACAACCTATGTTATTTTGTTTTTAGGATATTGATATTTAGTTTTTAAGTTCAGAATATTTTTATTTGAGTCAGGTGATTTTTCTAAGAATATTTTAGTAATTTTCGGAATTTATTTTAGAGTAAGGGTTAATTTACCCTAGGGGTAAATTAGTCTTTTCATGTATTAGGAGTCGCCTATAAATAGGTGTAGGACCGAAAGTAACGACGAGAGGGGGGTGAATGGGCAGTCTAAAAATTTCTTGCTAAACTATATGTTAATTCCAACATCCAAATGAACTTAACCAGACAAATAATATTTGCAAAGCAAAATACTGATACTATAGTTGTCTAGCCTAAAAATGAACCGGTGTTCTAGTTAAAATGATATTAAAGATAAACTAAATAAAAAACTGCAGTAAATAAAACACCTAGAGAAATCACAAAATATTTATATTTCAGTTTAGAAATAAAATACTAATAAAATGAATAAACATCAGATCATTAAAATTAATTCGGAATTAAACCGAAAATATTGCAGGTAAAACTAGAATAAAAATATAACTGCGACTAATAAATTTTTCTTTTCTTTTTATATGAGCAGATTAAACAGATAAAAATAATACGAGATAACTAATAAAAATTTAACAGATTAAAATAACAACGAAATTTCGAAATAGATTTTTAACTAATTTATTAATAAATGATTATCTATAAAATTAATCTACCTATAAAATAGGAGATTAGATTAAAACTTACCTGCAGTAGAATCACCTGTTTTCTTCACCGCTCATCGCAGAAACTCCGGCCAACGTCGTGGATGCCATGCGCTGTGCACGCAAAAAAACTGTCGGCGAGCAATTAAGATCGTAGTTGCGCCTAGCAGCCTCCTGTTGCGCCCCTTCTTGGTAAGTGTGCATGTGTTATGGGCTTCGTGCCTGGTGAGATAACCAAGCCGTGCAGCAATTTGCTGCTACTGCATGCGGGCAACACTAGCCACAACGATTGCTTCCAGCTATCCTGCGTCCGCCGTGCAGTGCTACTGCCATAGCAGAATTTCCTGATGCGTGCGGATGAACGGAGAGAAATCGCTCGAAACAAAAAAACACTGCGACGAGAAAAATGTCGTGCGTGGACTGTAGATTGATCTATTAGAAATAAAAATAGTCAACTATCCCCAAGGGGATAGGGGCCTATTTATAGGAAAATCCTAATACATGAAAAGACTAATTTACCCTCGGGTAAAATTAAACTGACTCTAAAATAAATTCCGAAAATTACTAAAATATTCTTAAAAAATCACCTGACTCAAATAAAAATATTCTAAACTTAAAAACTAAATATTAATATCCTAAAAATGAATTAATTATAAATTGTTAGTTTTACGCCGAAACTGACAAAGCGTCCACCGTCTTCTCACCGGATACCTGGATTGGGCCGACCCGACCCCGCAGCTTCCTCAGCCCAGCAATCGCTCGCCGCCCGTGTACCTGAGTCAAACCCAGTCAACAGACCAGTGGATCATCTGCCGCTCCTAGCCATGTACCCGGATTGGGCCAGCCCGACTCCGCGGCTCCTCTGCCCGACCGTCGCTCACTGCCCGTGTACCTGAGTCACATGCACCTCAGACTCGACAGGTCTTCATGTCCCTTCCTTTGACTTCCAGTTGACAATCACTCATCACATCTGGAATATCAAAACCATATTCTTCAACATGGTTTCTAATCTCCCCCTTGATGAGTGCATTGTCAACATCCTTTTCAGCTCATTTTTAGATCCTGCAAAAACATGTGGAAACAAGAAAATAAAACAAAAGAAAAATAGAAGAAAGGAAATAAAAGTTTAACCCTAATGACCAAAAGCCAAATAAAAGCAAGAAAATAAATGTGGTCATTATGGTTAACCAAAAATAAAGCCTCAAAAACAAGTGCAAATCTCAGAATTACCAACAAGAATAAACCCCCCTGAAATAAATTCCAAAGAAAGCCGAAAATATATCCCAAAATTTCTTCCCATTGTTGACAATTGGACTCATCAAGTGAGACTAAATGCACTTAAAGAGACATAAACACAAACTCCCCCTGAAATGCAGCTCCCCCTCAAAATATGCTATGAATGCAGATGGGGTGCAGGTGGAGTGTGAAAAACATGCTTCTTAGATATGATTAACTGCAACTACACCATCTAACAGGTATAGCAAAAGATATATTATCTAAGATACTTGACATGATCAGTACAATAGATGATATCTAAAGAGAGTCATTAGCACACATTTTTTGATTTTTGCAAACAAAAGCTATCACCACATTTTCTAGTTGACAAGCAAGGTAAAGCATGAGATGCAAAAGCTAACTGATATCTACCAAGATAAGCATTGTCCAAAACAAAGTGCTTCAGCAAACTTGTCATCGTTTTAAATTTTTCAGACTGATTCTTTTTCCTTTTTATTTTTTCATTTCTGCTAGGGGTTATTTGCGTGTCAAACCTTATGCTAACCGATCAAGTCAAGCCTAGGCCAGAACTAGACCATCAGAAGCTTAAGACATTGGTCTTGACATACATTACACCGTCCTAGTTCATACCAAAGTGCTATGGTAAGCAGTCCAGGACAATGTAATGCGACAAAGCAAACCCACCTGAATCTTTTCTACTAATTATAAAAATGCATAAGTTTTTCATTTTTCTGAATTTTTATCATTTTTATAGCACATTTTTCATATGTAAAGTATATATATGTCCAAGTTGCATATCTGCATCTAAGTAAGGATCTAGCTACCAGGTATGTAAAAGATAGCGAAAGCATTCAGCCTACACATGCTAGTTACCAGAAGCAATGGTGATCATTTTTTCAATTTTAAAGCATAAAAGCAATGCATATGACAAATATCAGATATATCATGTGAACTGAACTAGAACATGATCATCGACAAGTAATCAAAAGCATATACTAGCTAGACAAAATAAAGCAGATTAATCCTATAACAGAAGCAAGCTCAAAATGTGATCGATGATTATGCATGATATGAACGCACACAAAAAGACTCAATAAAAATAAGAGAAAATTCCGTATATGCCACTGAAAGTTCGCCGGTTTCCATATATACCATTGAAAACTTGCTATTTCCATATATGCCACTGCTTGAATTTTCTGTGTCCATATATGCCATTGCCGTTAGTTTTGACTGTTAGTCAACGTTAGTTTTTTTCAAAATGTCAAAATTGCCCTCAACTTATAAAGTTATATAGCAAGATTTACTTTCAACTTGTCTCGGTTGTGCTAGATTGAATGAGCGATTGGTATGCGTGTACCGTCTAGAGCAAGTAATAGATGGTTATGAAACTTAAATCATCAGTTGATTTTGAGTGAGCTAAGGGCAATTTTGACATTTTGAAAAAAACTAACGTTGACTAACGGTCAAAACTAATGGTAATGGCATATATGGACACGAAAAATTCAAGCAGTGGCATATATGGAAATAGCAAGTTTTCAATGGTATATATGGAAACTGGCGAACTTTGAGTGGCATATACGGATTTTTCTCTAAAAATAAAGAAGAAAAGAAAAAAGTGACTCAAAATATCCTTAAAAAAAGATAAACAACTCCCAAATCCATATCAATAATCACGAGTGGGAACAAACGGTCCAACGCCAGGTTTGGCAAAGGTGTTAAACTAGTGTCGAGCCATTTGCTCATATGTAGGAAAGCAGAAGGAATCATATGAGTCTGGACCGAAATGCGGATCAAAGCGCGGTCCTCTGTTTTACCTAAAATCACGGCCACAGAGGTCCAAAGTCGTATCCATAATGATCTGGAACTCTGCCGGAACGGAAACCGCCCTACGGAGCATGATCATAAAAACCGTCTCCTCTACCACCACCTACACGACGTGGCCTGGCCTCTAGCCTCTCTCTTCATCGAGGAACTCTCTGTCTACCACCCTGCTGGTAGAACTTCTCCTGCCCACCTAGAGCTCTCTTTGCTCGCTCAACCCGCTTCCTCCTGAAGCAAAATTCCTCAAGATGCCCGTCTCTCTAACAAAACTCATAGTGATAGGTAGGCTTCTTGGGATGTTGTTGAGGCTTGGGATTCTTAGCCTTGGTGGTGTTTGATGTATCATCTTTGGTGTGAGAGGGTCCAGGTAAAGGTAAAGAATCAAGAGAAGTGTGAAGGGTTTTAGGTTTTGGGACCCAGATTTGCTTCTTAGGTGGAGCTTTAGGTTGTTCTTCGAACACTCCATCCTTGGGCTGACTATCCTTAAATGACTCAGTGGAGTGAGTCTTGGGATATCTCTGTTCGGGAGTCATCTTGCTCCACTCCACTGCTCAGCTAATGGCGCTCTCAAAATCAGCCTTGGTATAGGTGTAACCTACCCCAAACCCATCCTGTCTCTTGAATTGCTGGATCATCATGTCGAGTTGTGGCTCTTTAGCACTGATCCAACTCAGGATTGAACGGAGGTAAAAGTTAGACTTCTCAGCTTTTAGCTTGATCAACTCCATTCTAATGGATAGGCAGTTCTCACAAACAGTGGATGGAACTGACAAGGTCTCAAGCTCTAGCTTAGTTTGCTCCAACTCAGCTCTCACTCCAGCTAACTCGCACAACTGCTCATCACTCTTGGCTCTCAGCTCGGCTATACTAGCTAAATGGGATGGGCAGTTTACACAAGGTGCGACGACAGTGACCTGAGCATCTTTCAGCTCCTGCTGAGCGCTCTCAAGCTCAGTGGCCAACGCGTCTCTCTCATCTACTCTCTCTGTGTACCTGGACTTAAGTGTCGTTAGGTCACACAACAGCACCTCACAGTTAGGGCACTCACCACTATCACCCAAGCAAGGGGAAGAAGACAGACTCTCAATCTTGCCATTTGCTGTGGCAAGCTCACTCTCAAGCTCATCTATCCTCTTCTTAGCCCCTCTAAGCAGTTTCTCCCTATACTTCAACTCCTGACTATTCTGTTCTAGTAAATTAACTACTTCTTGTTCATAGGAAGATCCCTTCTCATCTTCATCGTCGTCGGAGGAGTCCTCTTTCTTCTCCCCAAGAGCCATTGAGCAGAAGCTCTTGTGGGGTCTTTGGCTATGACGTGAGCGACTCTTCGGCTTGTCCCCGAAGCCTATGAAATAGAGGCCTGTCAGATTGTCCCTGTCCTTCCCCTTCCTGATCGTGATATCTTCATCACTTGAACTTGAAGACGAGGAGGAAGACGAGGATCTCTTGGAGTATCTTTTCTCCATCTCGGCGAAGAAGGTCTTGTCTCGCTTCTTGTTCTCATGCCTGTAATCCTTCAGAGCCTTTCGAAAGAATCTTGTCTTGTGCTTGCCCTTTGTGGAGTTGTCATACTTGCCGGAGTTGTAGGAGTTGCCGCTGGTGCCCTTCTTGTAATTCTTCTGCTTGGGGCAGTCGGCGATGAAATGACCTGGGTCACCACACTCAAAGCATCTAGATTTTATGCCATGTCTCTTAAACATTCGCTTATCATATACACGTCGCACCCGGTTGATAAACAAGCATAGATAATCATCTCCTAGAGTATCAAGTTGTTCCTCGGAGATAACATCAAGGAAAAGGCAGTACAACTCATGGCAGAAGGATCAACAGACAGTGTCGCGAGCGCTAGAGTCTTTGATCCAGAACCAGTGAGATTTGATCTCAACTGGATATCGACCTCTGAGGCTTTGAGCTAACTAAAAAGCTCTACGACGGTCAAAATATTATAGGACGCGCTCTCAACAATAGAAGAAACCTTGATCTCCTAGATCTTAGGGTCTAAGGTATGGAGTACTTTAAGCGCTTGCTCATGATCCGAGACCAGCTGATCACACTCGGCCTTGTTAACGCGAAGCTTGTTAATGATCGATTGAAAACGACCAAACAAAGCCTCAACAGTCTCACCCAGCTTCTATGAAAAAATTTCATACTCACGCCACAGGTCTGGTAGAGCCTAGCCTTGACCTGAGCTGTCCCCTCATGATGTGCCTGGAGGGTATCCCAGATCTCACGAGCAGTGGTGAGATGGCTAACACGCTCAAACTCACTAGGACCTAGACCAGAAAATAAAATATTCACCACCTTACTATTATTTTGATGCTGGGTAATTACATTTTCAGCAGTATCCGCAGCAATAGTCATTATTGTGAAATTAGGATGAACACAAATCTTCCATATGTCCGAGCTCTAGCTCATAAGGTATGCTCGCATGCGAGTCTTCCAATAAGTGTAGCCAAAAGCTTCTAGGGATGGGATTTTACCACAAGACGTCATGGTCACTACCTAGGTTTTGAATCGGTTAAGATATTAGAAAAAAACCTAACCTCGCTCTGATACCACTTGTAGGACCGAAAGTAGCGACCAGAGGAGGGGGGTGAATGGGCGCCTAAAAATTTCTTGCTAAACTATATTTTAATCCTAACATCCAAATGAACTTAAGCAGACAAATAATATTTGCAAAGCAAAATACTAATACTATAGTTGTCTAGCCTAAAAATAACCGGTGTCCTAGTTAAAATGATATTAAAGATAAACTAAATAAAAAACTGCAGTAAATAAAACACCCAGAGAAATCACGAAATATTTATATTTCAGTTTAGAAATAAAATACTAATCAAATGAATAAACCTCAGATCATTAAAATTAATTCGGAATTAAACCGAAAATATTGCAGGTAAAACTAGAATAAAAATATAACTGTGACTAATAAATTTTTCTTTTCTTTTTATATGAGCAGATTAAACAGATAAAATAATACGAGATAACTAATAAAAATTTAACAGATTAAAATAACAACGAAATTTCGAAATAGATTTTTAACTAATTTATTAATAAATGATTATCTATAAAATTAATCTACCTATAAAATAGGAGATTAGATTAAAACTTACCCGCAGTAGAATCACCTGTTTTCTTCACCGCTCGTCGCAGAAACTCCGGCCAACGTCGTGGATGCCATGCGCTGTGCACGCAAAAAATCTGTCGGTGAGCAATTAAGATCGTAGCTGCGCCTAGCAGCCTCCTGTTGCACCCCTTCTTGGTAAGTGTGCGTGTGTTATGGGCTTCGTGCCTGGTGAGATAACCAAGCCGTGCAGCAATTTGCTGCTACTGCATGCGGGCAACACTAGCCGCAGCGATAGCTTCCAGCTATCCTGCGTCCGCCGTGCAGTGCTACTGCCGTAGCAGAATTTCCTGATGCGTGCGGATGAACGGAGAGAAATCGCTCGAAACAAAAAACACAGCGACGAGAAAAATGTCGTGCGTGGACTGTAGATTGATCTATTAGAAATAAAAACAGTCAACTATCCCCAAGGGGATAGGGGCCTATTCATTATAGGCAAATCATAATACATGAAAAGACTAATTACCCTCGGGTAAAATTAACTGACTCTAAAATAAATTCTGAAAATTACTAAAATATTCTTAAAAAATCACCTGACTCAAATAAAAATATTCTAAACTTAAAAACTAAATATTAATATCCTAAAAACGAATTAATTATAAATTGTTAGTTTTACGCTGAAACTGACAAAGCGTCCACCGTCTTCTCACCGGGTACCCGGATTGGGCCGACCCGATCCCGCAGCTTTCTCAGCCCAGCAATCGCTCGCCGCCCGTGTACCTGAGTCAAATCCAGTCAACAGACTAGTGGATCATCTGCCGCTCCTAGCCATGTACCCGGATTGGGCCAGCCCGACTCCGCTGCTCCTCTGCCCAGCCGTCGCTCACTGCCTGTGTACGTGAGTCACATGCGTCTCAGACTCGACAGGTCTTCATCTCCCTTCCTTTGACTTCCGTTGACAATCACTCATCACATATGGAATATCAAAACCATATTCTTTAACATGGTTTCTCAATAGGCCCCTATCCCCTTGGGGATAGATGACTGTTTTTCAATAATTAATCCACAGTCCAAAAATTACTGAGGGATCATCTGGCTTTCTCCGGAATTTTCTCATCTACGTTTTCTCGCGGTTTTTCTCTGGAGCTATTGTTTTCGCCGCTGGCCAGGCGTCAGCAACATCCAGGAATCAGTATCAGTCTACGCCAGCTAGGCGTTGTAGCTGGCCAGGCTACTCGGTAGTGCATGCACGGTTTCCCGAGCGGCGATCAGTGGCCGTGCGAAGGCAGCTAGCCAGCTGGAAAAACCTGCAATGACTTGCGACTGCTTTTGAGGCAAACGGCGGCGCGACCTTCAACACAGCCAAGGCGGGACCCCCACGGCAGCACGCACTCGACATCCTGCTTCTCTTTTTTCCCTGGCGGGCCCCACGAGCAGCAGGAATTTACTTTGGCTCGGCACGGTGCACGGAGCACGCAAAGGAGACCAAGGCACTATTTTTGCGTCAGTGTTGTCTCGTGGAAGGAGCTGCGGCTGCCTGTTGTTGTTCGGCGGAAGACAAAGCATGCGGCGACGGACACACGACGGCAAGCGTGCAGCAACGACGGCGATGCAGGTAAGCTGTTTTTGATCCCCTATTTTTTAGCAAGTTTAATTACACTAATCTTTATCTGTTTTCTAATTAGCTGCAGATCTGTTTAGAAAATTCGGAATTAATTTTTATCTGTTAAAATATTAATAGTGTTCACATTTTTTTAATTAAGTATTTTTTATTTGCTCATAAATAAATATATATATAGTCGCAGTAATATTTCTAATCTAGATTTACATGAAATATTTTATGTTTATTTCTAAATAAATTTCTGGATGACCCATATTTTATTCATTTGATTAGTATCATATTTTTTAGACTGCATTTCGGATTATCATAGATTTATTTAGGGATTTTGCTATCATCATTAAATATTTCTAATATCCATTTTTATTCACTTCAGTTATTTTATTTAGTATAGTTTATTTATATATATATTTTGTTTAGGACACTAGTCATTTTTAGACTAGACAACTTTAGTGCCAGTAATTTGCTCTACTAATATTGTGTGCCCGGTTAAGTTTGTTTGGGTGTTGGGATTAGATCATAGCTTAGCAAGAAATTTTTAGGTTCCCATTAACCCCCCTCTGGTCGCTACTTTCGGTCCTACAGACCCCAAAAGACGAGTACTCAATGCCAATCGCAGATTTATTGGTGGACACCGCGTCGGGTCACAAGATCATCAGCTTCATGAATGGGAATGCAGGTTATAACTAGATTTTCATGGCCGACAAAGACATTCACGAGACAACTTTCTGATGTCCAGGCGCATCGGGCTATATGAGTGGGTAGTAATGACTTTCGGCCTGAAGAACACAGGATCAACCTATCACAGAGCCATGAACTACATCTTTCACGACCTGATCGGCCGGTTGGTAGAGATATACATTGACGACGTCGTGGTCAAGTCAAGCGATGTTCAGGACCACATGGCCAATCTACGTCAAGTTTTAGAGAGATCTCGGAAGTACGGGCTAAAGATGAATCCTGAGAAGTGTGCTTTCGGAGTATCGGCGATGAAATTATTGGGCTTTATCATACATGAAAGAGGGATTGAGATCAACCAACGCAGTATCAAGGCCATTAAGAACACCCTACCCCCCACTGATAAGACCGAGCTGCAGTCACTAATCGGGAAGATAAATTTCCTCATAAGATTCATAACCAAACTTTCAAAGAAAATAAAGTCCTTCACACCGCCGTTGAAGATGAAACATGGCTAGTAATTTGTGTGGAAATATAGGCAGCAGAAGGCGTTCGATGAAATCAAAGAATATTTGAGCTCACCACTAGTACTGATGCCACCACAGAAGGGGATCTCGTTCAAATTATATTTATCGGCCGATAAGAAAGTCATCGGCATAGTTTTGATCCAAGAAGTCGACAAGAAGGAGAGGGTGATTTTCTATCTTAGCAGGAGGCTCCTAGACGCTGAGACCCGGTACCCGACGGTGGAGAAAATTTTCTTATGTTTGTACTTCGCATGCACCAAGTTGAGGCATTATCTGCTCTCGACAGAGTGCACTATAATATGCAAGGCCAATGTCGTCAAATATATGCTATCGACCCTAGTTTTGAAGGGACATATCAGGAAATGGGTCCTTCCCTGACCAAATTTGACCTCAAATATAAATCGGCCAAGGCGATAAAAATCCAAGCAATAGCTGATTTCATAGTTCAACACAGGGACAAGACGGTAGCTCATGTGGAGCCGGTACCATGGACGTTATTCTTCGATGGATTGGTATGTCGGCATGGATGCGGTATCGGCCTAGTGATCATTTCCCCTTGAGGGCACCATTTGAGTTTGCGTACACCATCAAGCCTTTTGCCACCAATAACTAGGCCGAATACGAAGCCGTGCTTAAAGGATTGCAATTAATAGAAGAAGTAGGAGCCAATAGAGTTGATATTCTCGGCGATTCCTCGTTGGTCATAAGACAACTATCAGATGAGTATGAGTGCAAGGATGATATACTGAAAGGATACCATGATCAATGCCAAGTTATAATGGCGCGCTTTCGAAGCGTGTCGTTCACTCACATCCCAAGGGAACAGAATTCGAAGGCAAACGATTTGGCCCAGACAGCATCAGGGTACAAGCCGACGGCCAGATCGGTTGAAGTCGAAATCGTGAAAATAGAGGACTATGATTGGAGGTATAATATTATTAACTACTTGAAGGACCCTTCAACATCGGCACCCAGGAAGCTTCGATATCAAGCGACTAGGTACGTCATGCTCAGTGAAGATCTGTATCACCGGACAACCGATGGGGTTCTCCTTAGATGCAAAGGTGTCGAGGAGGCTAAGGTAGCAATGTGTGAAGTGCATGATGGGGTATGCGGAACGCACCAGTCGGCCTAGAAAATGAAATGGTTGTTGCGAAGGGCAGATTACTTTTGGCCGACTATGGTGGAGGACTGCATAAGATACTACAAGGGGTGCTAGGATTGTCAGAAATTCAGGGCCATCCAGAGGGCACCCGCATCGGTAATGAACCCAATAATTAA
This sequence comes from Zizania palustris, assembly GCA_019279435.1. NCBI lineage: Eukaryota > Viridiplantae > Streptophyta > Magnoliopsida > Poales > Poaceae > Zizania > Zizania palustris. The sequence goes on along the minus strand of JAAALK010000282.1, from coordinate 40,137,095 downwards.
GCCTTGGCCCTTCAAAAGATGAGGTATCGACATGATCAGCCAAATTTACCCAGCGTCAAGCAAAGGCCACAAGTTCATAATAGTGGCCACCGATTATTTCACAAAATGGGTAGAGGTCGTTACACTCAAGAAAGTCATGTCCGCCGACGCCATCGAGTTTATTAGAGAGCACATAATATATCGTTTTGGGATTCCACAGACCATTACCACAGACCAGAGAAAATTTTCATATTTGAAGAGTTTCAGAAGTTTGCGACTGAGATGGGGATCAGACTATTGAATTCATCACCATACTATGCATAGGCTAATGGGCAAGTAGAGGCATCCAACAAAAGTTTGATCAAGTCGATAAAGCAGAAGATCGATGAACAGCCCAGGCGTTGGTATCAGTCCTTATCGTAGGCACTCTAGGCTTATCGAATGGTGCGCCACGGGTCCACCAAGGTGCCGCTGTATCAGTTAGTATACGACCACGAGGCCGTATTTCCACGGGATAACAATATCGACTCGAGGAGGATCACATTGCAAACCAACTCACATCCGATGATTATTATAATCTAATGACAGATGGCCTGGACGACCTAGTGCAGGTCCAATTAAGAGCTCTCGAGAAGGTTGAAGAAAACAAGGCAAGGGTTGCTAGGTACTATGATAAGAAGGTGGTACCAAAGTCATTCAAACAAAGGGATCTTGTGTGGAGGCTTATCATGCTGATCGGATCAAAGGACAATCGGTTCAGCAAGTGGTCCCCTTATTGAGAGGGACCATTTAGGATACATCGAGTGGTGCCTGACAATGCTTATTTACTCGAAGGGCTGAACGAGGAAGTATTTGGGAAGGCATTGAATGGAAAGTACATGAAAAACTACTTCCCGAGTATATGGATAAACACTTGAAAGGTTTTCGCACAGAATAGCCGATACCATTTGTATCTCCTCTAGATGGCTGATGTTGAGGCATCGAATGCTAGGAAGACACAAACTCGAGACCGAGAGCGCATAAGAATCAATGATATATACACACTTGTTTTCTCCAAGATTACAGGGACAAAGGTGTTCCACGAAGAAATATCTAGCAGAGCCTCCTAGGTTGCAACTCCAATCGGCTTCCCCTTCTAAGGCCACTCGAGTTCCTTTGAGGTGGTCAGGCGACTCAGGACCTTCTTCCGTTCACCCACGCAGTGGGAGTGGGGGCGTCAACACCCAAGTTTGTAGCGGTCAATATTGGCCCATACTGTATCAGTCGGCCGATGAGACTCACCAGGGGGACATCCCGACCAACGTCCTAAAAAGGACAAGTCTAAGTCAGAAAGAGCAGTAGGGGAGGAGCAAAAAATAAGCACACATTTCCTCAAGACCCGCATCAGTATCATCCTAGTGGAGTCACACCCGATAGGCTAGCGAGGAGCGGTTGAAGATATGTTGTTTCACCTCACCCCACCATCGGCGGAAGGCTAGGGAGGTCTCCCAGCAAGTGGTCTAGGAAGCAAGGCCCGCAATAAGAATCCCCTTGGTCATCCGTGAAAGGCGACGCCACTCCCAAGGACCTAATAAAGGATATGCCCAAGAAAATTCCATGTATTGGAAGTTCTGATAGGGAGTATCGGAACTTCCGGTTATTTTCTGGTCTCGATACAGAGAACAAATGTTGCTTTGGAAGTTCCGATATGGTATCAGAAGTTCCGACGAGCCATAAGTTCCTATTCGGAATAGAGGAATTTTGTACTGATCGGAAGTTCCAATATGGTATCGGAAGTTCCGAGGTGGGTGATAACAGATTGGATCTATTGTGTGCCGTACTGTATCGGGAGACCTAAAATACACTATCGAAAGTTCTGATCTAAGATCGGAAGTTCCGACGTGGTCAAACAGATTGGATTTGTTACGGTTTTTAGGGTTTTGGGATGAGGACGACCAAGGGGCTCTCAGCCCTATAAAAGGAGAGGAGGAGGACGTCTTGGAACAAGCAATAAACCTAGATTAGACCTAGCCACCCAAGAGTTCTCTCCTTCCTTTCTTGATCTCAAACGTTGAAGTCAAGGATCCCCGTCTCTCACGTGTGGTGCTAGCACGCTACCATGGGAGGTACTCCAACCATGTACGTGTGGGCTCCGTGGAGGCGTTGCTCCAATAGTGACGCTCGTGGACATGTACAAGTGAATGACTACGTCGTCTTCATCGATCGGATCGACGAAGGATGGCAAGGACGAAGCGAGGAGAGGCTTGACGTGCTGCTCCAACATCTTCTTCTGCTACACCTAGCGCGTCTCGTGCTAGAAGGTACCTATCTATGATCTCACACACGCATGAGTCTTGGGCTTAGGGCACAAAATTTTGAATTTGCAGGCTAGCATAACTCCCCTATTCCCAACAGTAGTATCAGAGCCTACGTGCATAGTGTTCGATCTAGATCCCTCATGTATGGAGAAACATGGTGGAAAACAGATTAGATCTATTTCTGTCCATGGCAGATCGGAAGTTCCGATGTGATCGGAAGTTCCGACGGTGGATCGGAAGTTCTGATAGTGATCAGATGTTTCGATATCAAATAATGATTCAATATAAAAGGCAATTGGTGCAATTTGGTATTCCGGTATTGATCGAAAGTTCTGAGGGATCGGAAGTTCCAATGCTAGATCAGAAGTTTTGACCCGCATGATTTTGAAAACTGAGATGGCTAACCCGAGTTTTTGAGATCTAGAATCCAGTCACTTGTAGATTGCTCGTCTAACTTTGTTTTGCAGAGAATGTCGTGACTGGCATGGCCTTGGATAAAGGTGATGTATGAGATGCATGCAATGAATGTAAATTAAATATGGCATGTGTGTCATGGTTATTTACAACCCAAGACTGATGTAAAATTTATTACGACTTGCATGTCATTTCCGCTGTACCTCGGCCCATGTAATTAGTATAGCCTATGCGAGATGGACTAGTACTCTTAATGGAGGCTGGGAGCACACAATCGATGACGGGAGCCATGAAGATGGAGTTCGCCATGTGAAGAAGGCCATGCTATGTCACAGTTAATATGATTGTCTATGATGCATTCTTATGTTCATGTTATTCTATTCTTGCATGTTTCGTGTGCGCTAGGGACGTTACGATGCTAGAATAGTTTTCCCTCAGAAAATTAAGTGTCGATGCTCTTCCCAATAGCTGCACCCACCAAGATTCATGCTCATCGATAGTGGGTCTGCCAAAGTAGGGTGATATCTTTTATCTCGACTAGTTGGGGCGGAAGTCGACCTTCTGCATGCATAGAATTGGTTCTATTGACAAGGCTATCAAAACGGTTTTGGGCCTTGGAGCATAGGAGTTGGGGTCGAGCATTGGATGCTTCTCCAACGAGAAGAGCCACATATGATGTGATTAGTAAGGAGTTGCTTACCTATGTCAACTACCTTCTAGCAGTGATGCCAAAGCTTACTAGGAGATAGCGTGACCATGGATCTTACACCACTATTAGTCATGTGAGGGAAAGTGACTGGTTTAGATAGTGGATTATCTTTTATTGGATAGAAGATAAACATTGCATAGTGCTAAATCTCGCATTTAATCTTTTATAGATCATGACACCTACTATGTCTACTGTTAAGAGCACTCCAGTTTTTAATTTGTGATCTATTCTTGAACGAGATAAATTGTCTGGAACAAATTTTATGGATTGGTATCGAAATTTGAGAATTGTTCTCAAGCAAGAGAAAAAAGGATTATGTTCTAGAGGAACCTCACCCTGATGAACCAGGAGAGGATGCTACTGCAGTAGATAAGCGTGCTTATGAGAAGCATGCTAGTGATTCCGTGGATGCTAGTTGCTTGATGCTTGCCTGCATGTCCTCTCAGTTTCAGATACTATATGAGGAGCGTGATGCTTACGATATGATCATAGGTCTTAAGGGCATGTTTCATGACCATGCAAGGGCAGAAAGATACAATGTGTCTAAATGCTTGTTTGGTAGCAGGTTGGCTGAAGAGAGCCCGATGTGCCCTCATGTGATCAAGATGATTGGTTGTATAGAGACTTTTGGACTTTTGGAGTCATTTGATTTTGAATCATATGACACATGTGAGTCTTGCTTACTTGGCAAAATGACAAAGACGTCTTTCACTGGACAGTGAGAGGGCGAGTGAGCTATTGGCCGTAGTACACACTGATGTGTCTGGTCCAATGATTCACACGATTAGGAAAAGATTTTAGTACTTTATCACTTTTACCGACGACTTTAGTAGATATGACCATATCTACTTGATGAGGCATAAGTGGGAATCCTTTGAAAAGTTCAAGGAGTTCCAGAACGAGGTACATAATCATATGGGCAGACAATTAAATTTCTATGATCGGATCGTGGGGGTGAATATTTGAGCTATGGGTTTAGTGATCATCTGAAGCACTGTGGAATTGTTCCTCAACTGACTCCACCCAGCACGCCTCAATGGAATGGGGTGTCTGAGCGGAGAAACTACACTTTGTTGGACATGGTGCGGTCCATGATGAGTCACACTAATCTTCTATTATCCTTTTGATGTCACGCTCTAGAAACAACAACTTTCAGGATTAATAGAGTTTCATCTAAGCCAGTAGAGAAGATGCCATATGAGATGTAGTCTGGGAGGCATCCCAATTTGTCTTTTCTAAAGATTTGGGGATGTGCGGCGTATGTTAAACATATGACGTCTGACAAGCTCAGTCCTAAGTCTGACAAGTGGTTCTTTGTGCGGTATCCTAGGAAAATCAAATGATACTAATTCTATAATAGAGAAGAGGGCAAAGTATTTTTCATTGAGAATGGTGTATTTCTTGAGAAAGAGTTTCTCTCAAAAGGAGTTAGTGGGAGGATTGTGCATCTTTAAGAGGTTTGAGAGCCATTAGAAAGTGTTCCAGATCCCACTGAACAACAACAGGATGAGCAAAGTGTTGCGGACCTTGTTGTACATGTGCCATCCCCACGAAGGTCTGGGAGAGTAGTCCATGCGCCAAAGAGGTACATGTTCTTGACCACTAGCATCATGACGTGTTGTTGTTGGACAACGACGAGACGAAGACCTATGCGGAAGCAGTGATGAGACCAGACTCTGAGAAATGGCTTGGAGCAATTGTATCCGAGTTGGAGTCCATGCTAGTTAACCAAGTTTGGAACTTGGTTGATCCACCCGATGGAGTAAAAACCATTGAGTGTAAATGGATCTTCAAGAAAATGATAGATGTTGATGGAAATGTTCACATCTATAAGGCACGATTGGTGGCGAAAGATTTTAGATAGATTCAAGGTGTTGATTATGATGAAACGTTTTCGCCCGTCGCTATGCTTAAGTCTATTCTGATCATCCTAACTATTGCCACATTTTATGATTTTGAGATATGGCAAATGTATGTCAAGATGGCTTTCGTAAATGGAAACCTAAGTGAGGATGTGTACATGACACAACCTGAAGGTCTTGACAGTTCGGGGAATCTTGGGAAAGTTTGCAAGTTGCTAAAGTCCATTTGTCTTGACGGTCTCGGAGTTGGAATCTTCGTTTTGATGAGGTAGATAAAGGGTTTGGCTTCATCAAGAATAAAGAAGAACCTTGCGTTTACAAGAAGGCTAGTGGGAGATCACTTGTGTTTTTGGTCCTATATGTGGATGACATATTGTTGATCGAAAACAACATTCCTTTGTTGAATGCTATCAAGACTTCACTGAAAAATAGTTTTTTGATGAAAGATCTTGGAGAGGCAGCATACATTCTGGGCATAAAGATCTATAGAGATAGATCAAAATGGTTAATTGGATTAAGCCAAAGTATGTGCATTGACAAGGTTTTGTAACGGTTCAAAATGCAGAATTCTAAGAAGGCTTTTCTGCCAATGTTACATGGTATTTCTCTTAGTAAGACTCCATGTGCTGTGACACCTGATGAGCTAGAGAAGATAAGTGTGATCACGTATGCCTCCGCAATAGGATCCATCATGTATGCCATGCTACCTTTTAGACCGATAAAGATGATTCTCGATCACAATCTGGTTTTGTGTTCTGCCTCAATGGAGGCGCAGTGAGTTGGAAGAGTTCCAAAAAAGATATGGTGGCCGATTCTACAACAGAAGCTGAGTATATCGCTGCTTCAGAAGCGGCGAAGGAGGCCGTTTGGATCAGGAAGTTTGTTTTTGAGCTGAGTGTTGTTCCTAGTACGTCCAGTCGAGTGGACCTCTATTGTTATAATAGTGGTGCCATTATACTTCGGTGATATCACCTGATCCGTGAGATCATTGAGAGAGGTGATGTGAAGATTTGCAAGGTGCACACAAATTTGAACGTGGCGGATCCATTGACAAAGCCTCTTCCACAGCCCAAGCGTGAGACGCATATGAGCTTCATGGGTATTAGATACTTGCGTGAATGAGTCATGTGTTTGTGGAAGATTCTAGTATAGTCTGTGCTAATGTATGAGGATAATTGTTTTCTTGTTCCATGAACAAATATTTTTTGCATTTAATTAATGAGTACGACTTGTTATGTGAAACTATTTGCTTTATGATAATGTTGTTCAAAAGGGTCCCTAATCTTGTCATCATGTGGGATAGTGATGATACATGTATTAGCACATCCGGCTAATTGATGATTGTGTTTCACAGATCATAGACATAGAGATGTCAAATCAGTGATGCAGACACATGTTGGTGAACATGGTGTTGGACAGACCCACTTGAGATACTGCTGGGATTGCTTTGTGCCAACAGTTGTCATCTCAAATGGTGTGCCTGTAGAGTCCTTGGACCTGAGATCGTCATTTGATTCTAGAATGCGTAGAGATACACTTAGATGGTTCCTAACGCTATTCCGTAACAAGGTAGTAATAAGGGTTGTTTTAAGGTGTGTTGTGAAACATGTCTTGGGATGTGAGCGGTCAAGATGGAATTTACACCTCCTAATAACAGGAGAGTCGTCTCTGGCCCCTCGAGGTATTGGATTGGAAAAGTGCATGGCCATGCCATTGTGACTAAGGAGTTAGTCATGATTTGAATCTGATACTTGATTGAGTGAAATGTCAAGTTAACCAACAAGGGTGGCACGTATCTCGCCTTGAGCTTGACTAACGGCGCGTGGTAAAGGGACTAGTGCTTGAGTATATCAAGGTTCATGAAAATTTGATTTTGTACGCTTTCGGTGGTCAATATGTGCTACTAGGTACCGCTATTGATCAGTGAGTCGGAAATGGTTTCTGGTAAACAACCGTTAGTGTATGAACCTATCGGGTCACACACTTAACGGGATGGATTAAAAACATGCAAATAATTGGTTCTTGTGTAAGTGGGAGATTGAAGGATATGCCCAAGAAAATTGCGTGTATCAGAAGTTCTGGTTATTTTCTGGTCTCGATACAGTGAGCAAATGTTGCTTTGTAAGTTCCGACATGGTATCGGAAGTTCTGATGAGCCAGAAGTTCTGATTCGGAATCGGGGAATTTTGTATTGATCGGAAGTTCTGATTTGGACATCTACAAGTGAACGACTATGTCATATTCATCGATCTGATCGGTGAAGGACGACAAGGACAAAGCGAGGAGAGGCTTGACGTGCTACTCCAACATCTTCTTCCGCTACACCTGGCGCGTCTCGTGCTAGAAGGTACCTATCCATGATCTCACATGCGCATGAGTCTTGGGCCTAGGGCGTAAAATTTTGAATTTGCTGCCTAACATAGCTTCCCTATTCCCTAACACCTAAGAATCTCCCACGAGTTTGGATTTGGCCGATGAAGAAGAGGTGAGGCGGGAGTTTGCCAAAGCCCAGTTGGCGGGAAAAGACCAAGGGGTGGTAAAATTCGTAGGAAGACCCATGGATGCGTTCCTCGGTAAAGTCAACAGGGAGCAGGCATGGAAAGATGGCCGACTGGAATATGTTGAAGGATGCACCGTTCTGGGACACATCAGGGAAGACCAGCCAGTTGGGAAAAGCATACTTCGCATTAAAATCAAAGCGAACCAGATGGCCCATTTGGAGAATTGAGATAGAAGTTCTTGAAAAAATCGGCCAGAGCTACAAAAGAAATGGGAGTGGTATAAGGAGACATCGCCGCCTCACCCAAAGAAGAGTAGAAGCGATAAGTGGGGATGGCCAATTCTGGAAAATTGGTGGGAAAAAGCGATTGGCTAAAAGGGGTTCATCCAATGACGTCGGTAGTGTAAACATTGATCTAGAGTTGGAGGAACCACCAAGGGTCCTTGAGACAGTCAATGAAATTACCGATCGATAGGTCAACCGATATAAGGTGAAGGAGGTGATATACTGCTGCAAGGAGATAGCGGCCGAGTGGGACCCATTCACTGGTGGCAAGCCTTTCGGCCAAGAAACAGAACTAAAAGGTTCGGGCCAAGGTCAGTATGCAAAATACAAATTCTTCTAGCCAAAGATTCAAGAAGACGATGTGTTCAACAGTGTCCATGGGGCCATTTTTCTTGTTGTGCCTCGCGATATAGCTACCCCTGCTATCAGCTGGCACAACCTTGATAAGAGAAGAAGGTTGATAACAAAAGGCAAAAGGGTCAGCCAGTGAGTCGATATCTAAACAGGTTAGGAGGTAAACATCGAGCAAAGAAGGACTCATCGGCCCGTCACCAAAAACAAAGGTATTTAAGGCATCAAACCAAAAATAACAAGACACGACTAGCATCGAGTCATTTAAGTATGGTTCAGCAAGAGAATGACCAATATAGTGGCCGATGTCGATGTCATCCCAGAGAGGGCGATAGACAGTCGATACCCTAAGGTACAAGTCACGCCAGCCAGGGATATGAGAAGGGATATAGTTGAAGCCATAGTTCCATACAGAGGGGTTCATGGGGGAGCATTTCAAAGAAATACGAAGGGTCTCGGCGTTGATAAAATCAATGGGCTCCGGATTACCCATAGGACCTAAGAAGAAACTAGAAGGGTAATCGACTATGGGAATGAGGACCTTATCCTACAATTGTTGCGACGATAGAAGAGAAGAAGGAATACACGGTAAGAAAATAGGCCAGGGAACCAAGAAAAATGAATAGATGAAAATGTCGGGGCCTACCTCGGGGACTTCATAAAGGTTGACCATCTCGATGTCGCTGGATGCAAAAACGTGAGGGAGAAGAAGGTGACGAGCGATGGTGATGAAAGGCGCACTTGAAGCCGGTAGACTGAGAGCAAAGGCAATGCATATGGAAAGCGTAGAAAAGAGAAAGTTGAAAAGCCGAATATTTATTAGCCAATGTGGTTTTTTGGGTGCCGCGCTAAACCAATCCTGGAGAAGTACAAAGGCAAAGAGTTTTTCCAGCTGATGGTAATAAATGTGAGATGACCATGTGAAATGACTTGGCGGCATAAGGTAATTATGACTGATAGTTTTGAAGCGTCAGATGCCCCTTAATGCCTCAAAACTTGGGGGCATGTGTTGACATCGAGATTTGGTAAAACCCAAGGCCCACCAAGGAAAGCGCACGGTCAAAAAAGGTCAAAAAGGATTCAGTCAAGGAAAGTTAGAGGAGTCGGTCTGCAATAGATGCATGATCGGATAGGGGAGCCGATGTAGATAAGAGCAGAAGATGGTTACAAGTTCATCCAAAATTGTTTGGATAACTTACTTGGATGGTAAATCTCTAGAATATAAATATGTATCCCTTAGGTTAGATTAAACAACTCTCATTCAACCAACCAATCGGCGCATCGCCATCCTTTTACCCCAAGGTTCATCTTATCTTCACGTCGAAGAGGTTATCCAATGAGACTCGAGTGCTCAGAGCTGGGCTGCATCATTTCGGTCTCCGTCGAAGAGGTGAGTCTCGCCACCCCCAACGTCCGTACCAACTAGGTTAGTATCCTCACGACTGCATCGGTTTAGTTTGATCTCTTGAGGAGAGCAGTGAAATAGTACGGTCGCCGGTTGTTCTTAGTGTATTTAGCTAGGTCTAAGGCTGCATCAGTTAGGTTTGATCTCTTAGATTGATCTGATCTGGGTCTGATAGTCTGAGGCTTTATCGGTTAGGTCCGATATCTCTTGCTATTGTATCTTTTTCATGCCATATATTGTTCATCTAAATAAAGTTTTCCCAATTCGTTGATATATTGTTTAGATCATTGTGACTAGCTACTGTCTTAGTTAGGTCTAATATAGTTATTGTGATGATCTCCATGGTATAGATCTGTTATCTGGCATGCTTTATTTATTTCTATCAAAGTACAAGCTGATAGGTTATCTTTAATTCATCTCCACATCACATTCACCATCGAAGGGTGCGCATCGGCCTATAAGCTTGATCTATCTTTTCGATCTATCGATGGTGCGCTCGCTCGATTGGGTCAACTTGGGCTGTCGGCCTTATGGACGACCGACACGCTGATTCATGATTTTATCATTTCTGCCACGATCATTGACTTGCTAGCTGATCGGCTATGCTACTAATCCTTATCTTTTCTAATCTCATATCAATTGCAGGGTCAAACTGATTAACATGCCTTGAACCCCTTTTCTAAGAACGTAGGACCTGCACTGGAGTTAAGCAGATCTCCTAGGCCACGCATGTGTCAACATTTGACCAAAAATCATGCCAACATTGTTGTTCGATGGTGGGTCATTCAAACGTGATGCCCAAGAGATTGACGGTGTAGTGGGAAGTATTGTGTTGATGGTAGGAATTTTTCTTATATGATTTTAGCAACGGTTGTTGTTAGGCTCAAGGTGTACTAAACAACGGTGATGGTGAAAGTCATGGAGATCTGCATGAGTTTTTTTTGTTTGCAGAGGATAATAGATCTAAAAAGAATTCGGACTTCGATGGGTATTGAGATCGGGCGCAAGGCCTTGGTAGGTGCTTCATCTCAAGGACGCTTGCTGAGCGGCACATGAGGTCGGTAATGATGGCATGGTGCGGCGGCACAACACGTGACACCTACAGATCATGGCATGGGCGAGCACTATCCTAGGAGAGCGTAGGGTGTGTGGTGCGGACGAGCGCCGGGGCGGTGCAGTTGGTGCATGTGGGTGTTGGGGCTATGCATCCGGCATTGCCTGGTGTGTGTAGGTGCAAGGGCGACGCGAGAAGGAGCAGACGGTGCTAGCGGGCCAATTGCTTTGCAGTAGCCCAGGTGCATGGGAGGAGTGGCCGACCCAAGTGGTTGGCGTGGCCCAAGAGCGCGCGGGAGGGGTGCAGGCCTAGGCGCAAGTGAGGAGGCATTGGCCCAGGAAGGGTGCTTAGCAAGCCAAGAAGAGGCCCATTCAAAAGAATTTGAGTCAGATGCAATTTTCTTTTTGGAGTCCGATTAGAACTCAATTTTTTTCTGAATTTGGCTCTATTTTTGCATATTTTGGGGTCTTTTGAGGGGTATAAATATGTATAAAGAGGAGGCAAAATTATGCAAATCTGAAAGAGAGAAGTTTGATCGAAAATAAAAGCCTTCAATCAACAAAGGTGGTTTTTTGAGTGGTCGACAAAGGCATATATTGTGTAATCGACGTGAGGAGGTCGACGGAGGCTTGAAGACTACAAAGGGGAAGTCCTTTGGGAGGAGGGTTGTGTTGTGCCAATACAAGGTAGTGCATGACATGGCTCAGTGGTAGTCGTCGACGGTGGATCCACGAGAAGATAGATGGAGTCGGTATTAGCGATTTGATTGTGGCAACTGGTGATCTAATCGTGGATCGATAGATAGCGTCGATGGCTCCTAAATTTGAGGTGATGAGGTTTTACGGGACCGAAAACTTTGGATTGTGGCTTACGAGGGTGAAAGATATGTTGGCTCAATAGGAAATCTTGAAGACCCTTAGAGCAACTCCAACAGTAGCCCTCAAATCAGGGCCCCAATTTTTGATTCGAGGGCTCCCCCTATTTTTGATAGGGCTATTTTATGTGTTCCACTCGAACAGTGGTTCTCAAAACAGAAACCTTATTTTCAATTTCTACTATTTCTTCACACACTATACACATGTATTTGATAAAATCATAGTACATAATAAATTATTTATTATTTAATAATGAATGACTATATTTAAATATTGAAATTTTTAAATGCAAATACAAATATTAAAATTTAAATATAGGAACATAATCATCTATCATGTTTAAATATTCAAAATTTTAAATTGAAATACAAATATTCAAATTTAAATATAGCACCATAATCATCTATCATATTAAACAATAGGAACATAATCATATATCATATTTGAATATTCAAATTTAAATATTAAATTTTTTAAATTTAAATATAAATATTCAAATTTAAACATAGCAACATAATCATCTATCGCATTAAACAATAGGAACATAATCATCTATCATATTTGAATATTCAAAATTTTAAATCCAAATACAAATATTCAAATTTAAATACATGAACAAAATCATCTATCGTATTAAACAATAGGAACATAATCATCTATCATATTTAAATATTAAAAATTTTAAATAAAAATATTCACATTTAAATATAGGAACATAACCATCTAAACAACAAGAACATAATCATCTATCATATTTAAATACAAATACAAATATTCAAATTTAATCAAGCGGAAAGCACGCGCCCCAAGCTAGCTCGTTTCATGCAACACCAAAGAAAGAGTTGTTCTTGTCTTACACTGAGGATGACGATGGTGGATTCAGTGGCTTTGCTTACTTGGGTGATGACTCGGGTTACCAAGTCATTGGAGTGGGCGACATCAAGTTCAATATAGGTGAAGGACAGGAGATATTACTAAAGGGTGTGAAGCATGTTCTAGGGTTACAGAAGAATATAATTTCCCTTAGGCTACTGCATGAAGAAGCTTGGTTATATCAGGCGGCACCTGATAAGAATACCTTAAGAATCATCCATGGAGGCAAGACAATAATTATTAGTGAGAAGTCAGGCACACACCAGTACAAGCTAAAAGGTAGCGTTGTTGAAGGTGGAGTCATGGATGGCAGTGCAACTTTGATGGTATTTGATCTAGATGTTGGTGTGGATGCGCGATCAGCCTCACGAGTCCGTTCTACATGAGCGACAAAAGGAGAAACAACTCAAGTCGGTACACAGAGGTTTGCGCATGGGTGACTTCAAGGTGGCGAGCATATTCGTCAAGGTGGAGTTTGTTAGAAATATGTGTTTGATCTGGTTACGATTGAACTTTAAGTTGTAATAGGGAATAGGTAGAGACCTAGTCTCGTACTGTACCTAGGGCCATATAAATATATAGTCAACCCTTGTGTAACCATAGAGAGACAAGATAGGTGGTCGATTTAGATGTGTGGCATTGCCGCAGTATGCTCGGATACCGACGTAGACACCGTTCATTGGGACGAGTGCCCGTAGTCATGTCCTGGAGTTGTAGGTCATATGGACTAAACTCCATTACCAAAATATCGTGCATCGGTGTTGTCTCTTGATTGTGATCTTCTCATGGAATCTCTTCTCAAAATTTTACGCCCTAGGCCCAAGACTCATGCGCGTGTGATCATGGATCGGTACCTTCTAGCACAAGACACGCTAGGTGCAACAGAAGAAGATGTTGGAGCAGCGCGTCAAGCCTCTCCTCGCTTCGTTCCTATCATCCCTCACCAATCCGATCGATGAAGATGACGTAGTCATTTGCATGTAGATGTTCACGAGCACCGCTATTGGAGAAATGGCTCCACAGAGTCCACACGTACAGGGATGGAATACCTCCCACGACAGCGTGCTAGCATCGCACGTGAGAGACGGGGATCCTTGACCTCAACGTTTGAGATCAAGAAAGGAAGGAGAGAACTCTGGGGTGGCTAGGTCTAATCTAGGCTTATTGCTCACTCCAAGATGTCCTCATCCTCTCCTTATATAGGGATGAGAGCCCTTGGGTCATGCTCATCCCGAAACTCTAAAAACCGTAACAGATCCAATCTGTTTGCCCACATCGGAACTTCTGATCCTGGGTCGTAACTTTCAATAGGATATTTTAGGTCTCCTGATACAGTACGACACACAACAGATCCAATCTGTTATCGCCCACCTCGAATCTTCCAATACCATATCGAAACTTCTAATCGGTACAAAAATTCCCTCATTCCGAATCAGAACTTCTGGCTCATCAGAACTTCCAATACCATATCGGAACTTCCAAAGCAATATTTGCTCTTTGTATCGAGACCATAAAATAACCGGAACTTCCGATACTCTCTATCAGAACTTCTGATACAAGGAATTTTCTTGAGCATAACCTTCAATCTCCCACTTGCACAAGAACCAATTCTTTGCACGTTTTTAATCCATCCCCTCAAGTGTGTGACCCGATAGGTTCATACACTAACGGCTGTTCATCGAAAACCATTTCTGACTCACTAATCAATAGCGGTACCTAGCAGCACATATTGACCCCCGAAAGCCTATAAAATCAAGTTTTCATGAACCTTGATATACTCAAGCACTAGTCCCTTTACCGCACGTCATCAGTCAAGCTCAAGGCGAGATACGTGCCACCCTTGTTTACCACCCTTGTTTGGTTAACTTGACATTTCACTCGATCAAGTATCAAATTCAAATTATGACTAACTCCTTAGTCATAGTGGCATGGCCATGTACTTTCCAATCCAATAACTCGAGGGGCCAGAGACGACTCTCTCATTATTAGGAAGGGCAAATTCCATCTTGACTGCTCATATCCCAAGACATGTTTCACAACACACTTGAAAACAACCCTTATTACTACCCTATTACGGAATAGCGTTAGTGTTGGGGGAAAATATCTCATCTTCGGGGTTATTGCCAAAGCAACGTAAAGGCGGACAGCGGATTCGAAGGTTCCCAGACAATTATCTTCGAAGATACCCGGAACCAAGTTCGAAGTACGAAGATAAGCATTGGTTCGGAGTACATCTTCGAACTAAGGCTTTTCAAGATCTTTTCTGCCAGCTAAGATGGAAGACTTATCTTCTTTCTCATTAGATTAGTCTTTTACTATTTTAGCCCTATTAAGGGAACCGAATAGTTTCCACTATGTCGGTTGTAATAGAGGGGTAAATAGGTCCTTTCCTTAATGTTTGGGCCTATAAATACCCCCCATTTTACCCTGTAATACGGACCGAATACAAGTTATTCAATACTCACTTTCGAACTATTCTAAGCTATTATCCTTTCGGAGGCTTAGAACAGTTTGCTTCGCAAACACTTCGTTTGTTAGTTTCTCTTCTACAGAAACCTGTTAGCGTAATCTTTTACGCCAACAGTTGGCGCCGTCCGTGGGGAACCTAGTCCGAAAAACTTCGTTCTCTACCAAATCTTTTCACCATGCCTCCGAAGCGGAGCGCCTCTGGTAACCCAGTTCGAAGGTCTCCTCGGACCTCCGGACTGTTATTTTCAGACACAGTTGAGGTCGGAGGATCTTCGTCTTTTCCTCCACCTCAGACTCCGGAAGGAACATCCCTTCCTCGAGTACACGAAGACCCTCCGCCGACTCCATCCATACTTCGGCCCGGCGGAGTTCCTCTTCCACCTCAAATTCCACTTCGAACTGATCATCACAGTTCTCAAGACTCGGAAGGTCCTTCCGGAGGAGATGAAGACAATCTTGGAGATATGGCTGCCCAAATGGCCAATCTTCAAGCCGAAGTAGCAAGATGGCGGCAGGATGCTGCGAACAGACTTCGCTCTACCTCCATCCCAGCCATCCCCGAAGTGCCCGAAGACGATGGTCTTGATTATCCCGAAGCCCCGGAGAACGCCTCCTTCGACAATGAATCTCCGCTGCATCCTGAGCTCCAGAAGGTTCGCTTTGATCCAAAGTTTAAAACTTCGAAGCTCTGTAAGTATGCCGGAGATGAAGATCCCGAAGAGTTCGTTCGTTCTTATGCCCTAGCGATTGAAGCTAGTGGAGGAGTCCGGAACACCATGGCGAAGTGCTTCCCTTTAGCTCTTCAAGGAGTGGCTTTAAGGTGGTTCTGGTCTTTGAAGCTAGGATCAATTAATTCATGGGGGCAGCTGAAGAGGAAGTTTATAAGCAATTTTCAGGGCACCTTCGTGCCTCCGATGTCAACAGGAAGCCTTTTCCAGGTGAAGCAGCTCCCTGGAGAGACTTTGAGACAGTATTTCAAGCGCTTCGCTCATACGAAGTCGCAGATCCGAGGGTTGTCTACATCCTCGGTAGTTGATGCAGCTCGGAAGGTGTTACTCATCAAGGTCTTCTGGACAAGCTTCATCGGAAAAGCATATCCACAGTTTCCCAGTTGATGTCGTACTTCGAAGAGTACGCAAGATCGGAAGAAGGTTGGCTCCGAAGGACTGCAACAACTCCATCTATGTTGCAAGAAGTCAAAGTAGAAGTGAAAACTTCGACACAGCCGCAAGAACCAACCTTCGAAGTGCAACATGATCGAAGAAGAGGGCAAAAGCACCCTCGATCTGAAGTGTTAAACATTGCACCCCCGCAAAAGTTTACACAGAAAGCTCCACAGTCTACGGGGAACAAGGCCAGCAGCTGGAAGCCGCCAGGGAAAATGGCTGGCAAAGGCCAGACCCTTTTCTGCTGCATCCATGGAGAAAATCGAAGCCATGCAACTGATACTTGCAAGGCTATACTTACCCTAAGGGGAGAGTACTTGGAGAGAACTTCGGGTCGAGGCAGTACCGACCGAAGTCCAGCTGCAACGCGCCCGGAGCCGGTCCAGGCTGTGGCGCGAATAGAAAACTTTGATGCTGCAAGGCACCCTCCAGTGGCCAATATTATGCCACCTCCGAAGCAAGAGGAAGGGCAAGATAGAGGAAAAAGAGTAGTTCTCCCTATCTCCGGAGGAGGTACCCTCGGAAGCATGTCCAAGAGACAGCGAAGAGAGTACGTTCGGGAAGTAGGTCATATTGGGACTTCGTCATCTGCAGCCGCAATGTCGGAGTGGTCTCACGTTCCGATATCTTTTTCTGCGGAGGATGCAGCTGGTATTAAGTTCCCGCACGCAGATCCATTGGTTATCACTGCTGATATTGCGGGCACTGAAGTTCGAAGGGTGCTGATTGACGGAGGTAGTTCGGCAGATATCATTTTTGTTCAAGCCTTCGATCAATTATGCATTTCCAGGAAACATCTCCTTCCGGCGGCTCGTCCTCTGCAAGGCTTCGCAGGACCCCCGCTCGATGCACTTGGCCAAATAGGCCTAGAAGTTACCTTCGGAGAAGGTCTATTGGCCCGGACTGAGGAAATAATCTTTGATGTTATAGATGCCCCGTATGCTTACAATGTCATCTTCGGAAGGGGCATGTTGAACCAGTTCGGAGCTGTGGCGCATCACAATTATTTGTGCATGAAGATGCCCACACAAGCAGGAGTCCTTACAGTCTTCGGAGATCAAGCCATTGCTCGGAGGGCGGAATATGGTCATGGTCCCCCTCTTGATCCGAGGCAAGTAAACAGTGTGTAGGATATTGAAGAAATTTTTTCAGCCTCCTCCGAAGCTTCGAAGAAGTCCTTTCCGAGACCAAGTCCCGAAGGAGAGATTGCAACGAAGGTCATTGTTAAAGATGGTAAAGAGTATACTTTTCAATTTGGTAAAGATTTACCTCCTGAAGTTGCAACCTCCTTGGAAAAGGTGGTGGAAGAGAATTTGGATGTCTTCGCCTGGTCTGACGAAGATATCACCGGAGTCGATCGGGATATCATTGAACACAGTTTACTTGTAAACCCGAAGGCCCGGCCTGTTCGGCAAGGACTCCGGAAGATGTCCGTAGAAAGAGCTGCTCTAGCTAAGGACGAAGTTGACAAATTGTTGAAGGCTCGGATTATCAGAGAAGTGGCTCACACAGAATGGTTAGCCAACCCAGTCTTCGTCAGAAAGAAGTCTTCCGGGAAGTGGCGCATGTGCATTGATTTCACATCCTTGAATAAAGCATGCCCACGTGACCCCTATCCCATGCCCCGAATTGATCAATTGGTTGACTCCACCGCAGGTTCGGAGTTATTAAGCTTCCTCGACGCGTATTCTGGTTATCATCAAATATGGTTGAAGCGCGAAGATGAAATCAAGACAAGCTTTGTAACTCCTTCGGGAGTCTTTTGCTATGTAAGAATGCCCTTCGGCTTAAGAAATGCCGGGGCCACTTTTTCGAGATTAGTTGCTAAGGCTCTAGGTCATCAACTAGGTCGCAATGTGGAGGCCTATATGGATGATATTGTAATAAAGAGTGCTTTAAAGCACCAACATAGCCTAGACTTAGCAGAAACATTCAATAGCCTTCGGGCATGTGGGATCCGTCTTAACCCCGAAAAATGTATATTCGGAGCTAAGGCTGGAAAATTGTTAGGGTATTTAGTTTCAAGCAGGGGAATTGAAGCTAGCCCTACTCAAATAACTGCGCTGCAGAAGATGGCTCCTCCAGAAAATTTAAAGCAAGTGCAAAAGCTGACTGGGCATCTAGCAGCACTTAGCAGGTTTTTATCGAGGTCTGCGGAGAGAAGTTTGCCTATTTTCAAAGCATTGAAAGGGTCCGAAGATTTTGCATGGACACCGGAGTGTCAGAAAAGCTTCGAAGATATTAAAGAGTATTTGAGCAATCTTGCTACACTTACGGTGCCTACTGCGGACGAAACCCTACTTCTTTATCTTGCAGCTACAGGCTCTGCTGTCAGTGCAGTCCTTGTGAGAGAATTGAATTGCAGTGGGAAGTTGGTGCAAAATCCTGTTTATTTTGTATCCGAAGCATTATCAGGAGCGAAGACAAGATACTCTGAACTTGAAAAGTTCGTTTATGCTCTGGTAATGGCTTCGAGGAAATTAAGGCATTATTTTTTGGCTCACAATGTAATTGTACCAACTTCGTATCCTTTAGGAGATATGCTCCGAAGCAAAGATTCCACTGGAAGGATTGGAAAGTGGGCAGTTGAGCTAGCACCCTTCGGCATATCTTTCTTGGCAAGGACAGCTATCAAATCCCAAGTCCTAGCATACTTCGTAGCAGAGTAGGACTCCACCTGCGAATTTGGCTCCGGAGAAGTCAAGTGACGGAGTTTGGACTGTTTACTCCGATGGGGCTTTCCAAGCATCCGGAGCAGGCATTGGAGCAGTGTTGATTTCACCATCAGGGCAAAGAGCAATGTACTCCGCAAGACTCAACTTTAAGTCTACCAATAATATAGCGGAGTATGAAGGGATTTTATTGGGACTCCGGAAAGCACGTGCTCTAGGGGCTACAAGAATAATTATAAAAACAGATTCTCAGATAGTAGCAGGGCACGTAGACAAAAGTTTCCAAGTTCGGCATCCACAGCTTGCAAAGTATTTAGAAGAAATCCGTAAAACCGAAGCACACTTCAAGGGTATTTCCATTCGGAGTATACCAAGAGCGGAAAACGTGCAAGCGGACATCTTAGCGAAGGCTGCAGCCGGAGCTGTGGATGTGCCCGAAGAAGCTTTCTATGAGGAGCTCAATATACCTTCGGTGCCACAAGTTCCCTCTGTGGAGATTCTTTGCATTCCTAGTGCAGATTGGAAAAATTCGATCATGGAACTTTTACAGGGAGGAACAAATTTGCCCGAAGAGCCCCAGTTGTCAAGATTAAAGCTTAGAGCCAGAAACTATCAGTTAATCAACGGTATATTATACAAGGCCGGAGTGTGTTCCCCTCTACTCCGATGTATATCTCAAGCCGAAGGCCAAGAAATTCTTCGAGAAATTCACGAAGGCCTTTGTGGTAGCCATTTAGCCCCTCGAGCCTTGGCAGGGAAAACACTTCGCCAGGGGCTATATTGGCCTACAATAACAGCTGATGCGGAGAGTTTAGTCCGCACTTGTCAAGGATGTCAATGGATGGGACGACGAAGTCATCGCCCACCAACAGCTCTTCAAGTTATTGCTCCGGTGTGGCCCATGGCCAGATGGGGCATGGATTTAATCGGTCCCTTTCCAATAGCCAAAGGAAATCTGAAGTTCGCAGTGGTAGCCATTGAATATTTTTCTAAGTGGGTAGAAGCAGAGCCCTTAACAGCTATCACTTCGAACAATGTACAAAAATTCTTTTGGAAGAATATCATTTGCCGGTTCGGAGTGCCTAGGTATTTAACAGTTGATAATGGAACACAGTTCGACGCAGAACCCTTCAGGAAGTTTTGCGAAGACCTAGGCATTCAGCTATGTTTTGCTGCAGTAAGACATCCTCAGTCCAATGGAGCTGTAGAAAGAGCCAATGGAAATATTTTATCAGGGCTAAATCGAAGAATAGTAGGATTAGCAAAGGGACTGTGGACCGAAGAGCTTCCGAAGATTCTGTGGTCCATTCGGACTACGCAGACAAGGTCCACAGGTTTTACTCCGTTCAGGCTACTATTCGGAGATGAAGCCATGACTCCAACGGAGCTCAAAGGGGGATCATTTCGCAGCACCGAACCGGACATCGAAGAAGAAAGGCAAGCTTCGTTAGATCTATCAGAAGAGACAAGACTTCGAGCTGTAGCAAATTTATCAAAGTATCATCAGCAGACGAAGGCTTGGTTCGACCCGAAGGTTAAGCTCAATGAACTAAGACCGGGTCATCTTGTTCTACGAAGCATTATAGCGCCAGGGAAGTTAGGAAATAAATGGGAAGGACCATACTTAATTGTCCGTTCAGGGCGCCCTGGCTCCTTTAAATTAGCTAATTTAGAAGGTGAAGAGCTAGCGCATACTTGGCATGCGGAGCACCTAAAGCGATACTTCGCATAAGGGCTCCTTGTAATTTGCTTGTAATCATCTTCCAAATCAATAAAGCATATGACCTTGATAATGCCTTCCCCTCATAGACTTCCAGCTTCCGAGTGGACGCACTGGAACCGCGGGGTCGACCGAGAGGGAAGTGTCATGAAGCCTGGTTGTATTTTCGGACTTCGAACCCATAAAGTTCGAAGCTTCCGACGTGGGGGCTGGCATAATCCGGAGCCCAGGCCATCGGCTTGTAGGCATCCGTAAAAGAGCCCAAAACCACACCCTACGGAGTCCAAGCCATTGGCTGGTAGACTTCCGTAAAAAGAGCCGAAGGTGGCCAAAACCTGCGAAGTCCAAGCCATTGGCTGGTAGACTTCTGCAAAAAGAGCCGAAGGTGGCCAAAACCTGCGAAGTCCAAGCCATTGGCTGGTAGACTTTCGCAAAAAGAGCCGAAGGTGGCCAAAATATACGGAGTCCAAGCCATTGGCTGGTAGACATCCGTAAAAAGAGTCCAAAGAGACCATTGCAAACTCCGAACCATTGGTTCGATAGAGATCGCAAAAATTAAGCCGAAGGTGGCTAAAGCAAAACAGAATTTGAGCCATGAGCTTCGAATGTCTGTTAACATAGTCCAAAGTGACAAATTTTTTAAGACAATAAAGTGTCCTGAAAGTTATCTTAAATGATTTCCTTCATAAAAGAAAGGTACTAAGTTACCATTCTTCCGACTGCAAAAAGTCGAAGACATTTCATAAGATTTTAAAAAATCTTTAAATAACAGAGGGGCTCCGAACCCCCAAAAAATTGTACTCTGAAGTTTTTTCTTTGCGCATAACCATCTTTGAATACATTTCGAAGTTGCTTATACCCAAAGAGGGGCTAGTAAATATGGAGACAATTTTAAATCGGCATTCATTATTGAAATAAATGTTTACAGATTACACTATGAAAAATTGGTATCTATACCAAGAAGGAATCGGAGACCTCTTCGGTCCCTAGAGCTAGGAGTGGAACGACTAGTTCCAACATCGGAAGTCCTAATAACTTTACGTTTAACTCTCTTCCTCCCCTTCGAAGCTCTAAAATCCTTCTGCTCTTGTTGAAGCTCGGCCCAAGTTCGAAGCCGTTCAGGGCTTCTTTCCCAGCTTCTAAGATCTTCAGATCTTTTATTTCGAACTTCACCTTCGTCTTCAGACCAATTAGTGTCTTCAGAAGACGAGGTGTTTGCGTTGACCTCTTTCTCTTCCTCTTTAATATAAGACATTACATCTTTGATTACTTCGGGCGCAATTACGCCGGAGTCATCTCGAGGAATTAGGAATCGAGGACGTTTGTAACTTTTTAGAAGTTCGAAGTTATTCCATAATGAGCGAAGTTCGTCGTTAAGCTCTAATACTTCGAGGTCTTCCATAAGAGGCAAAGCCTAAAAAATATGACAAACAAGATTTTCATTGATAAATGTTTACAAGCATGAAGCTTTACATAGTCAAAAATCCTAAATAATTCCTAAACCTGCGGGTTCGGAGGAGGCTGACTGCTCGAAGCTTGGTTCCGAACTTGCTTCTGGCATTGGCCTTCATCGATCCAAGCCTTGATCGCAGTGCGACCTTCGGCTCTCCATGAAGCTTGAAAGGCCTGCCAGGCAGCAGTCACGCCTTCGGAGGGAGTTAGAAGCCGTTCGTCGTCGAAGGTGATGGAGCCCTCTGCGCTCGGAGTAATTGTTCGGCCCAAATCCTCGTAGTAACGAAGTAGTCCGAGGGCAGACACTTGTCCGGAGAGTTCTCCATAACGAATGCCTGCCGTCTTCATTTGCTTCGCTGCCCCTTGGATCCTTTTTAACCGGCGCAGAAGAGTGACGTTGTCATCCGAAGGTAGTGATCCGGTAGTACCGAAGTACTCCAAAACACCTAGCATCTGCTCTATGACCTCCGAAGCCACCTTCTCAGACTTAAGCTTTTCTTCAATAAGTGCATCCTTGCTCGAAGTTGTTTCTGCCAGAACTCCGGAAATCCTAGCATTCTCCGTAGTTAAAATATTCTTCTGATTCAGGAGTTGGCTAGCTTCCTCTTGGAGCCTTACAAGTTCGGACCCAGCATTAGCATGCTCCAATCGCACCCTTTCAATTTCTGCTCGAAGCACAATTCTTTCGGCTTCGAGCTCTTTATTAGCAGCCTCATAGCCCTGTCTGGCCCTACGCTCCGTTGAAACCATGCTATCCATTTGAGCCACTCTAGCTTCGGAGAAAGACAGGTTGCATTTAAGAGCTTCATTTTCTTCCCGAAGCTGAGCAATTTCATTTTCGCTCGATAAAGTTGCAGCGCGGGCCAAGACTGCTTGCTAAGAAAAGAAAAAACAGAGTAAGAAATTATTCATGTATAATTTGCTGTTGGTTCGAAGGTGCTTCGTACCTGGTAGGATGCTCTTTCTATAGCAACGTTAAGCTCCGAACTTTTCGCCCTGCTTAAGATGGCTACCAGTTCTGTTTCCCCGACTTTGCGACTGGCTTGACCCAAAGGTTTAACCAAAGTCCGAAGCCCGGTTCTCTGCTCCAAAAAAGGAGTTAAGAGAGGAAGCATTACTGAAGCCCTCTGATCAGCTCTGCTTAGCGAAGGTCCGGAGAGTTCTTCTGAGGTCCTTGGAGCTTCAGTAGATGGCCCCCCCTCAGTTGATTCACTTTCATCTGTTGATTCAGATGAAGTTGATCCTTGAGCAGGGAGAGGCTCTATATGTCTTTTACCCCTTCCAGGCCCATGTTGAGTGACCTCCGGGTGCGGCTCCGAAGTTGACGAAGGCCTTTGAATTGTGTCTTCGCGTTGTACTTCTACAGAAGGGGGCTCTGCAAAAGCAAAGGTATTATACATTGTATAATTTTGCAGAAAATAATAAAAGAATTATGCGAAGTTTACCTTCGACACTCTGGGGGCAATCGAGCACCGGACTGCTCGGAGGATCAAAGGTGAGGTCTTCGTCTGAATCCACAATTAAAATTTCAGCTGCCGGAGTATCTCCGTGAGCAGTCCTCCCTTCATCCACAACTGAAGTTGTAGTAACTTCAACTTCATCTTCGCCCGCAGGGGCTTCGACTTGCTCTTCTTCTTGAGCATCCGGAGCTCTCTCTTCTTCAATGTTAACCTGAGACTCCGGTATACCTGCAGCATCTTCGATATGAGTATTTGTTTGAGCTGCATCTTCGTCAATCAACCTTACTAATAGGTTACCTTCATCCTCTTGAGATTCGGAGGCTGAAACTCTTGAGCTTGAAGGTCCGAGATTTTTTGGCTTCCGGGCTACCTTCTTCACCGGAGTCTTTGCGGAGCTCGAAGCTCCGGCTTCGGCTATCCTCTTCTTGGGTCCTTTTTCCGAAGGACACCCAGTCCATTAGAGGGGGCGGAGTCAGCTCCAACATTCCCCATACTCTGTTAGACCTCTCCCAACTCCCGACCAATTTAACTCGCCATTCTTTCTCAGTCGGAGTTGGAGCACCCAGAATCTTCTCCGAAGCCCTTATAATTTGCTCTGAAGTAATAGGGGCTGAAGAAGCTACAAAATAAATAATTCAAGTTAGTCTTTCTTCGAAGTAAATATGTATAATGCATGTTGGTTTCGAAGTTACCTGCAGGGCTCGAAGTCAAGTTAATTTTGCGGAGACCGCCTTCTGAATCATCCTCGAAGATGATAGGCCAGTTGGCCATCAGCGGAGAAATTTGCAGGCCGATGAATTCTTCAGCTAAGTCTCGCATACTTAACCTTCGGCTAACTTTTTGAAGCAGGTTAAGACGGGCTTCGAGTTGACCTTCGTTAGGCTGCACCAAAGCTTCCTTCCGGAATTGAATTTCTTTGAGGGGCCCGGCCAGAGGACTGCTTGCCCCAACTTCGGTATAGAACCATCTTAAACCCAGTCAGTGTACCATCTGGCATTGATGGCCTTGGCAGGAAATTGAAGGGCGTATTCATCTCGAAGCCTAAAGTTGATACTACCGAAGGATACCACTACTTTTTCACCTCCGGGGCCTACGAAGGTTTTTGGTTGGCATGTTGCTCTATGCAATGCAGCGAAGATCTCTGCCCTTCCTTCGCACCCTTCGGCTCTCAAGGCCCATTCGAAGATAGCTAATCTAGCTACCTGCATTCGGAGATAATTGGGGGAGGGTTACATGGAACAGATCAAGTACCTCCGCCAGAAAGTCCACCGCAGGGAGGCCCAAGCCAGCTTCGAAGAAGGCTTCGAATACAACTACTTCTCCGGGTCTTGGCGTTGGAATCATTTCTTTGCCTGGCTTCCGAATCATAACTCTAGTACTAATCTTTCCTTCTACTGCGATTGCCAGTGACTCTCTCTTGCAGGTAGAAGGCCCCAACTGGAAAGACTGATCCAAGTACTTTGTTGATGGCGGGCACAGACCTTGATCATCAACATTTTGGGGATTTCTCCCTCCTGCCGCCATGGATGTTGATGCAGATGTCGGACGAGCCGCCGCCAACGTTGCCGCCGCTGCTGCTGCCGCCGCCTGTTGCCGAGCCAAGATCGACGGAGGTGCTGATCCCTTAGTCTTCACCATTGTGGTCGCTGGATTGCTTTGGAGAAATCGGAAGCTAGGGCTCAAGAACTCGAAGGGCTCAGGAACTCAAAGGGCTCAAGAACTCAAGGGGCTCAAAAAGTTTTTGATTGTGAGAAAGCGGTGAAAAGGTAACCGAGTAAGTTTTAGGCCTTCTATTTATAGCCTAGATATTCCGCTTGTTACCGTTTAGCTCTGCCTTTTCGCATTCTTGCCCGTTACTTTCCTCCGAAAATAACGCATCGTATAACTTCCGTTAGAAGAAACAGACTAACGACTATTTCTTCTAAGCCTAGAAAGTTTTCAGTCTTTTTAAGATATTTCTAAGTTACTTCGAATGCAACTTCTTCGAATACCAATTTGAAGTATATACTTCCGCATAGTTCGAAGATGATTTAAATCTGTTAACCCCTACGCATGATTACTTTTCTTGCGTATACTGCTCTCCTAACGTTACAGGTTAAAGGGAGAAGCGTATTCGAGGGGCTACTGTTGGGGGAAAATATCTCATCTTCGGGGTTATTGCCAAAGCAACGTAAAGGCGGACAGCGGATTCGAAGGTTCCCAGCCAATTATCTTCGAAGATACCCGGAACCAAGTTCGAAGTACGAAGATAAGCATTGGTTCGGAGTACATCTTCGAACTAAGGCTTTTCAAGATCTTTTCTGCCAGCTAAGATGGAAGACTTATCTTCTTTCTCATTAGATTAGTCTTTTACTATTTTAGCCCTATTAAGGGAACCGAATAGTTTCCACTATGTCGGTTGTAATAGAGGGGTAAATAGGTCCTTTCCTTAATGTTTGGGCCTATAAATACCCCCCATTTTACCCTGTAATACGGACCGAATACAAGTTATTCAATACTCACTTTCGAACTATTCTAAGCTATTATCCTTTCGGAGGCTTAGAACAGTTTGCTTCGCAAACACTTCGTTTGTTAGTTTCTCTTCTACAGAAACCTGTTAGCGTAATCTTTTACGCCAACAGTTAGGAAGCATCTAAGTGTGTCACGACACATTCTGGAATCAAATGACGCTCTCAGGTCTAAGGACTCTACAGGTACACCATTTGAGATGACAACTATTGGCACATAACAATCTCAGCAGTATCTCAAGTGGGTCTGTCCAACACCATGTTCACCAACATATGTCCACATCACTGATTTGACATCTCTATGTCCATGATCTGTGAAACCCAATCATCAATCAGTCGGATGTGCTAATCCATGTATCATCATTGTCCCACATGATGCCAAGATTAAGGACCCTTTTGAACAACATCGTCATAAAGCAAATAGTTTCACATAACAAGTCATACTTATTAATTAAATGCAAACGATATTTATTCAAGGAACAAGATAACAATTATCCTCATACATTAGCATAGACTCAACTAGCATCATCCACAAATACATGACTCACTCACGCTAGTATCTAATACCGATGGAGCTCACATGCGCCTCATGCTTGGGCTGTGGAAGAGGCTTTGTCAACGAATCCACCATGTTCAAATCTGTGTGCACCTTGCAAATATTCACATCACCTCTCTTAATGATCTCACGGATCAGGTGATATAGCCGAAGTATATGTTTAAATTTCTGATGCAATCTAGAATCCTTGGCTTGCGCAATGACACCACTATTATCAAAATAGACGTCTACTAGACTGGACGCACAAGGAACAACAACCAGCTCAGAAACAAACTTCCTGATCTAAACGACCTCCTTCGCCGCTTCTGAAGCAGTGATATACTCAACTTCTGTTATAGAATCGACCATCGTCTCTTGCTTGGAACTCTTCCAACTCACCGCGGCTCCATTGAGGTAGAACACAAAACCAGACTACGATCGAGAATCATCTTTATGGGTCTGAAAGCAAGCATCCATGTAACCACTTACAACGAGCTCCTCTTCACCACCGTATACCAGGAACACTTCCTCAGTCCTTCTCAAGTACTTGAGGATACTCTTTACTACAACCCAGTGACTTTCACCCGGGTTCGATTGATACCTGCTCATAACACTTAGAGCATATGACACATCTAGGTGTTTACATAGCATGTCGTACATGATGGATGCAATTCCGGAGGCATATGGGATCGCACTCATCTTCTCTAGCTCATCAGGTGTCACAACACACTAAGTCTTACTAAGAGAAATACCATGTGACATTGGCAGAAAACCCTTCTTAGAATTCTGCATTTTGAACCATTTCAAAACCTTGTCAATGTACATACTTTGGCTTAATCCAATTAATCGTTTTGATCTATCTCTATATATCGTAATGTGCAAAATGTATGCTGCCTCTCCAAGATCTTTCATCAAAAAACTATTTTTCAGTGAGGTCTTGACAGCATTCAACAAAGGAATGTCGTTTCCGATCAACAATATGTCATCCACATATAAGACCAAAAACACAAGTGAGCTCCCACTAGCCTTCTTGTAAACACAACGTTCTTCTTCATTCTTGATGAAGCCAAACCCTTTGGCTATCTTATCAAAGCGAAGATTCTAACTTCGAGAAGCTTGCTTCAATCCATAAATGGACTTTAGCAACTTGCAAACTTTCCCAACGTTCCTTGGACTATCAAGACCTTTAGGTTGTGTCATGTACACATCCTCACTTAGGTTCCATTCAGGAAAGCCGTCTTGACATCCATTTGTCATATCTCATAATCATAAAATGTGGCAATCGCTAGGATGATCCGAGTAGACTTAAGCATAGCGATGGGCAAAAATGTTTCATCATAATGAACACCTTGAATATGTCTGAAACCTTTCACCACCAATCGAGCCTTATAGATGTGAACACTTCCATCAACGTCTATCTTTTTCTTGAAGATCAATTTGCATTCAATGGTTTTTACCCATCGGGTGGATCAACCAAGTTCCAAACTTGGTTAACATGCATGGACTCCAACTCGAATCCAATGGCTCCAAGCCATTTCTCAGAGTCTGGTCCCATCACTGCTTCCGCATAGGTCTTGGGCTCATCGTTGTCTAACAACAATGCGTCGCTGATGCCTAGTGGTCAAGAACATGTACCTCTTGGCTCATGGACTACTCTCCTAGACCTCTGTGGGGCTGGCGCATTCATGATAGGGTCTGCAACATCTTGCGTATCTTGCTCTAGTTCAGTGGGATCTAAAACACTTTCTAGTGGCTCTCAAACCTTTTAGAGATGCACAGTCCTCCCACTAACTCCTTTTGAGAGAAACTCTTTCTCAAGGAACACACCATTTCGAGCGACAAACACTTTGCCCTCCTCTCTATTATAGAAATAGTATCCTTTGGTTTCCCTAGGATACCCCACAAAGAAGCACTTGTCAGATTTAGGACTGAGCTTGTCAGATGTCATACGTTTGACATACGCCTCACATCCCCAAATCTTTAGAAAAGTCAAACTAGGATACCTCCCAGACCACATCTCATATGGCGTCTTCTCTACTGACTTAGATGGAACTCTATTAATCATGAAAGCTATGGTTTCTAGAGCGCCACCCCAAAAGGATAATGAAAGATCAGCGTGACTCATCATGGACCGCACCATGTCCAACAAATTGCGGTTTCTCCGCTCGGACAACCATTCCATTGAGGCATGCTGGGTGGAGTCAACTGTGGAACAATTCCACGTTGCTTCAGATGATCACCAAACTCATGGCTCAAATATTCACCCCCACGATCCGATCGTAGAAATTTAATTGTCTTGCCCGTATGATTTTGTATCACATTTTGGAACTCCTTTAACTTTTCGAAGGATTCCCACTTATGCCTCATCAAGTAGACATAGCCATATCTACTAAAGTCGTTGGTAAAAGTAATAAAGTACTGAAATCCTTTCCTGGTCGTGTGACTCATTGGACCACACACATCAGTATGTACTATGGCCAAAAGCTCACTCGCTCTGTCACTCTGTCCAGTGAAAGGTATCTTCGTCATCTTGCCAAGTAAACAAGACTCGCATGTGTCATATGATTCAAAATCAAATGACTCCAAAAGTCCAATACTATGGAGCTTCAGTGCACGCTTCTCATTTATATGACCCAAACGACAATGCCAAACGTAGGTAGGATTCAAATCATTCAGTCGTTGTTTCTTAGTACTAATGTTATAAACATGTGCATCATCAAGACTTAGAATATACAATCCATTCACTAATGGACAAACACCATAGATCATGCCATTCAAAAATATTGAACAACTTTTGTTCTTTATTACGAATTCAAAACCATTTTCTTCTAAACATGGAGAAGAGGTAATGTTTCTGCCTAAGGTGGAAATGAAATAACAATTATTTAACTCCACAACTAATCCTGATGGTAGAGATAGTGAATTGACGCCGACAGCCAACGCTGCAACCTTGGCACCATTCCTGACGTGAATATCCAGATTGCCGCTTGCACACTTTCTTACTCTACTCATCCCATGCAATGATTTGCATGTGTGAATCATCGATCCGGTATCAAATACCCATGAATCATTTGGACAAGTAGCAAGATTAATTTCAATAATATTAATACCTGAAGCGGAAGTCCCACTTCTCTTCTTGTTTTTCTGCTCTTCCAGGTACACCTTGCAGTTGCACTTCCAATGCCCAGCCTTGTGGCAATGGTGGCACATATCAGAGTTGGCAGGACCTGACCTAGACTTTCCAATCGGTTTAGACTTCGCACTAGAGATCACATATGTAGTCTTAGCCTTCTTCCTCCTTCTCTTTTTGCCCTCATTATGAACAACCATCACATGGTTTGGAGTCTTTCTGATACTCTACTCAACAGATTTTAGCATCCCATGCAACTCAGTCAATGTCTTCTCCAGTCCAACCATGTTATAATTCATGATGAAAGGCGCAAAGCTTAGTGGGAGCGATTGGAGAATGACATCGATAGTGAGGTATGGTTCTAGTGGAGTGCTCGGTCTCTCTAGAGTCTCTACGCAGCCAATCATCTTGATCATGTGAGGGCTCAGTTGGCTTCCTTCAGCCAGCCTGCTACCAAACAAGCATTTAGACATAATGTATCTTTCTGCCCTTGCTTGGTCCTGAAACATGCCCTTAAGACCTAAGATCATATTGTAAGCATCATGTTCCTCATACCATTTCTAAAACTAAGAGGACATGCAGACAAGCATCCTCTCTTGGTTCATCAGGGTGAGGTTCCTCCAGAACATAATCCTTTTTCTCTTGCTTGAGAACAATTCTCAAGTTTCGATACTAATCCATAAATTTTGTTCTAGACAATTTATCTCATTCAAGAATAGATCGCAAATTAAAAACTAGAGTGCTCTTAACAGTAGATGTAGTAGGTGTCATGATCTACAAAAGATTAAATACAAGGTTTAGCACTATGCAATGTTTATCTTCTATCTGATAAAAGATGTTCCACTATCTAAACTAGTCACTTTTCCTCTCATGACTAATAGTGGTAGAAGATCCATGGTTACGCTATATCCTAGTAAGCTTTAGCATCACTTCTAGAAGCTAGTTGCCATAGGTAAGCAACTTCTTGCTAATCACATCATATGTGACTCTTGTCGTTGGAGAATCATCCAATCACTACTACAAATCACTGCTGTAGTGGCGTTGGAGTTTTCCAATGTAGTGGCGGGCCATTAGATGCCCGCCACTAGAGTTGCTGGTGCTGACGGCAGCACCAGCGCCTGCCACTACTATTGGTAAAGTAGTGGCGGTCGGTGCTGACGTCAGTCTAGACCGCCACTATTTTACCAATAGTAGTGGCGGGCGTTGGTGCTGTCTGCCGCTGCTACGCTGTCCGCCACTAAAGTATTGATGACATCACTTGTGACCGCCACTACTATTCTAGCTATAAATGTGCACCTTCTTCCTCCCTGAGCTCTACCGGAGTTCGTATTTAATTATGTCCGTACAATGACGACAAAAATCTAGATAAAGAAGGAGGAGGCTTTATTTTCGTTTCTTTTGAAGGATTTCATTCTAGGAGGTAAATCCATGCCGAATCTCACATTTATTTTGTATTTAATAATGTATATAATGAGTTATTAGTGTTTTACTAATTTAGGGTTTGTGAATAGAAATTTTCAAATAATCTTCCATTTATAGTGTTTCTTTCTCCCAAATGAACAAATATGACCCTCCTCACAATTATTCATCACTTGTATAAATTTTTACGTCAT
This sequence comes from Zizania palustris, assembly GCA_019279435.1. Lineage (NCBI taxonomy): Eukaryota > Viridiplantae > Streptophyta > Magnoliopsida > Poales > Poaceae > Zizania > Zizania palustris. The sequence goes on along the minus strand of JAAALK010000282.1, from coordinate 40,105,767 downwards.
TTTAATCACTTTTTTAATTTGATTTATGATTATAGATCTAGAGTTATGTTGTTTGGAGAGAGAAACCAATGTAGTTATTTTATTTAATAATTTTTTTCTACTTAATACATAGTTTGAATTAAAGCATTTTTAATTAATGTTGTTATGAGCGATAATAAATCAATATATTTTCAATTTGTAAATTACTAAAATTAACAATAATGAATTTATTAATATTTTTTCAAATAATATATGTTTTAGATGGAGCACGGGTCTTGGGTGTACTCGTCTAATGACAAAGATGTGGTGGCATATTTTAACAGAGTAACTGAATTTACTAAAGCTGTCGCACAATATGCTTCCCGTCAGAGTGAAGCGGCAATATATTGTCCTTGTAATGTTTGTAAAAATGAAGTGATATATCCGTGTTCAGATCATGATACCATATGATTTCACTTGTTGAAAAATGGTTTCGTGAAGAACTATTATATGGACGAAACACGGTGAGATGGGCCAAAACCCTCCTGAAGATTCTGATGTGCCGCAAGATGCTGATCAACATAGAAGAGGTTGTGATCATACATCCGACATAACACATGATGTTGATCAACATGATGATGATGACACCTTTGATGTGGAGGAACTTATGTGAAATGTTGCGCCTGAGGTGCTGTTGCAGATAACTACAACCAAAGGATACAATAACTTTGAAGCACTTGACAAAGCATAAAAAAACCTTCTTTACGAGGAACGCCACGGATGCGATAAGTAGTATACTGTGTTGTACACAATTCATGAGCTTATGAAACTAAAGGCCAGCAATGAATGGTCTGACACTAGTTTTTTAGATCTTTTACAAATCCTAAAAAAGGTTTTGCCAAAACCCAATGGTCTACCATATGATACGTACCAAGCAAAGAAGATGATTTGTCCGTTGACTTTGGGCGTTCAGAAGATTCATGCATGCCTGAACCACTGTGTCCTATATCGAAAAGAGTATGGATTGTTAGAGAGATGTCCGCAGTGCAACGTAAGTCGATACAAATGTCCAAATGACTGTGTGGAGGACTATAATGACCACTAGAAGAAGAATAAGAGGTTGCAGAAGAGGAAAAAAATGTTATTGCAGACCATCATGGATATAAGACGGAGAGGAAAGTTCCAGCCTTAGTAATGTGGTACCTACCGGTGATTGATCGCTTGAAACGTATGTTCTCTAATCCCAGAGATGCTGAATAATTAATCTATCATTTTACTCTGCGAAAGAAGGATGGAAAACTTTAGCACCCTATGGATGCTAGGCAGTGGCGGCAGATGACATTAGTGTGCCCACCACTAACTAGGGTTAGCAGTGGCGTTAGAGCAGTAGCAGACTGGATGCCCGCCACTACAGGTCATTTTTGCCCACCGCTACTGTGTCGCTTTGTAGTAGTGAATGCTCGAACCAAACTTCTATGCTCCAAGGCCCAAACCCATTTTGATAGCCTTGTCAAGTGAACCAACACTATGCATGCAGAAGTCTGACTTCTGCCCCAACTGGTCGAGATAAAAGACAGCACCCTACTTTGATAGACCCACTATCGATGAGCACGAACCTTGATGGGTGCAATTATTGGGAAGAGCATCAACACTTAATTTTCTGAGGGAAAACTACTCTAGCATCGTAACGTCCCTAGTGCATACGAAACATGCAAGAATAGAATAACAGGAATAGATGAAAGCATCATAGACAATCATATTAACTGTGACATAGCATGACCTTTTTCACATGGCGATCTTCATCTCCATGGCTCCCGTCATCGAGTGCGTGCTCCCAGCCTCCATGAAGAGTACTAGTCTATCTCGCATAGTCTATACTAATTACATGGGCCGAAGCACCACAAAAACGACATGCAAGTCACAATAAATTTCACATCAGCCTTGGGTTGTAAGTAACCATGACACACATGCTATATTTAATTTACATTCATTGCATGCATTCATACTTAACATTTAACCAAGGCCATGCCAGGTCACGTCATTCTCTGCAAAACAAAGTTAGGCGAGCAATCTACAGGTTACTAGATTCTAGATCTGAAAAAACTAGGTCAACAGGCTCGATTTTTCAAAATCACACGGGTCGGAACTTCCGATCTAGCATTAGAACTTCCGATCAATATCAGAATCCCGCATCACAATGATTGCCTTCATTATCAAATCATTATTCGATATTAGAACATCCGATCACTATCGGAACTTCCGATCTGCCATCAGAACTTCCAATCATATCGAAACTTCTGATCTGCCGTGGATAGAAATAGATCTAATCTGTTTTTACACCATGTATATCCTTACATGAGGGATCCAAATCGAACACTATGTACGTAGGCTCTGATACCCCTGTTGGGAATTGGGGAGCTACACTAGCCGACAAATTCAAAATTTTATGCCCTAGGCCCAAGACTCATGCATGTGTGAGATTATGGATCGACACCTTCTAGCATAAGACACGCTAGGTGCAGCGGAAGAAGATGTTGGAGCAGCGCGTCAAGCCTCTCCTTGCTTCGTTCCTGCCGTCCCTCACTATTCTGATCGATGAAGACGACGTAGTAGTTTGCACGTAGATGTTAACGAGCGTTGCTATTGGAGCAACGCCTCCACGGAGTCCACACGTACAGGGATGGAAGATCGCCCACGGCAGCGTGCTAGCACCACACGTGAGATACGGGGATCCTTGACCTCAATGTTTGATATTAGGAAAGGAAGGAGAGAACTCTTTGGTGACTAGGTCTAATATAGGCTTATTGCTCACTCCAATACGTCCTCCTCCTCTCCTTATATATGACTGAGAGCCCCTGGGTCATGCTCATCCCGAAACTCTATAAAATGTAACAGTTCCAATATGTTTGCCCACGTCAGAACTTCTGATCTTGGATTGGAACTTTTGACAGGGTATTTTAGGTCTCCTGATACAATACAACACACAACAGATCCAATCTGTTATCGCCCACCTCAGAACTTTCGATACCATATCAAAACTTATTATTAGTACAAAAATTCCCCAATTCTAAATCAGAACTTCTGGCTCGTCAAAACTTCTGATACCATATCAGAACTTCCGAAGCAACATTTGCTCTCTGTATCGAGACCAGAAAATAACCAAAATTTCCGATACTCTCAATCGGAACTTTTCATACATGGAATTTTCTTGGGCATAACCTTCATCTTAGGTCTTGGTGATTTCAATGCGTTAGGCCATTATTGGTGTGTTTTTTGGTCACACTTTGACACACATGTGGCCTAGGAGTTCTGCTTAACTCTAGTGCAGGTCCAGCATTCTTAGAAAAAAGGGTTCAAGGCGTGCCAATCAGTTTGACCCTGCAACTGATAAGGAAACAGAGATAATAGCATTAGTAGCATAGCCGATCGGCTATCGAGCCGATGACCGCGATAAGTATGGAATAATCGTGAATGAGTGTGTTGATCGGGCGCAGGGCCGATTACCATGGGAAGAGCAATCAAGGTGAACGCACCATCGACCGATGAGATGGGTGATTCACGCTTGTAGGCCAATGAGCATCTCATGATGGCGGATAGGATGTATCATTGAATCGAGGATAACCTATCGGCTTGTACTCCGATAGAAATAAATAAAACATCCAGATAACATGTCTATATCATGAAAATCATCACACTAACTAGATCTGACCTAACCAAGACAATAGCTAATCACGATGATCTTAATAATATGTCAAAGTATCGGGCATGCTTTTTTAAATGAACGGTATACAACATGAAAAAGATACAATAGCAAGAGATGTTGGACCTAATCGATGAAGCCTCAAACTAACACACCCATATCACATCAATCTAAGAGATCAATATGATGTAGCCTTAGACCTAGCCAATACACCACGATAAACCAGCGATCATACTGTTTTAGCTAATGTCTTCAAGAGATCAAATTGATTAAGTCGTGAAGACATTGACCTAGTCGATATGATCATCGGGGGTGGAGGGACTCACATCTTCGACGGAGATCAGAACAATGCAGCCCAGCTCTAAGTGCCGAATACCGCTGGGTTTAACCTTAGGGAGCCAAGGGCGGTGATGCGCCGAGTAGTTGTTTGACAGTATTGTGTGTTTTTACCTAGCTAATAAGATACATATTTATAGTCCGGAGACTTGCCATCAAAGTATTCTATCCTAACCAATCCTGGATAATATTTATCCTCTCATCACCTTTATCTCCATCGGTTGCTTCATCCGGTCATGGTGTAACAGCATGGACGGGCTTCTTTGACCATCTGTTGACCGTGCGACATATATACAACTAAAATTTCTTATGGCCCTTCTTTTGATCTCCTTCGTTTTCCTTTTAATCACCCTAAGTCTACTGCACCGACCACCCGCTGATGCCTATCCTTAGGTGAGGCGGCCGCTTGTCGGCTAGGGGAAAGAATGACCATTGATCTCCTGGACTAACGGTTCAAAGCCTTTTATTGTGGCTTCGTTAGCGACTACGTAGTGTGGTATGCCTACGAGTCCTTAGTTGGTTATGAGTACCCACATCGGCTATCGTTGGTCGATGTGTTGGTGAATCTAGAGAGTAAGGCCGTCTTCCTTGCTCGTGTCTCCCCTTGCCTTCTTCTGATCAATTTCACTCGCAAGTCGTCTTATGAATTCTATCATCCGACGGTCTGCACTCGATAGCTCGGCTTTGGTTAGCTGCCAATCGATCTTTTGTTCATTGGCCGAATCTAGGTTTGCAGCAAAGTAACAAACTCCTTAGAGTTCAATCGACTCTTCTCCATAGCTGACTCAATCCTCCTCGGAGAACTCTCCTCCTAGGCCACGTGCAAGGTGGCGTCGATCCCTTTCAAATATGATGGTCCGAGGCGAGCCAATACCTCTTCAATCGTCATTCCAAGCACTTCTGTCTTTTGCTAGACCTGACCTTCATCGACATTGATCTTGAGGTTTGTCTTGATTCTTGCGGCTTTAGTTTGTTCTCTTGCTTTTAACTTTCTTCTTCGCCCCCTGACCTCCTTTCTCTATAGGAGGATGATATTGACACTCCGTTGATGAGTCGAAATAGCACACTGATACGATATAACCCGATATTACCCACTACCAACTTAGGTAGTTAGGATCTTACTCCATCAGATTAGATTGCCAAGAGGCGAGTCAAGATTCTGACGTGAAAACACAAAACATCAGATGCAATGGCGTGCCGTTCAACCATGGCCCAAGCAGCCCAGGTAATCACCCTAACTCTTGTTTTGTCATACTTGGTGAACCCCTATCTTCCCCTTGTGACATTTTAGGGACATATGTGATGCCTTTTCCTTTCTACCTCAGTTGTTGCCGCCTGCATCTTCCACTACACAAACCCCCAAGCTGCTGATGCACCTCCATCGGCTCAGGTGCGTATGCCTCTACTGCATGATACTTGCTTTACTTTCAATTCTCATTTTTCCTTTACTTCTTCTAGCCCTCTCCTGTTGTTGCGTACCTAAGTGTGGCATCGAGCCAGATGGCGGATAACCCAGCTGGTGCTCCACCGGCTTTGACTGTTAGAGATGCCACCGTGGATTCTGTCATCGAGGCCGATATCCTGGAGGTTGTCATTGCTGATCCTATCGTGCTGGCTGATGTCGTTGTTGTAGCTGCACTAGCTAGGGCTGACACACCAAGAGGTGAGCCAGCAGACATCGAGAATGATGTTGAGGTTCCTTAAGCTGATGGCTCTCGTCAGGTACTTTTGTTTAGTCTTCTTATTGCTTGCTTTTGTTTGGCTCTTCTCGTAATTTACATTGGCTTTGAATGCAACCGATACTAGATCCCGCGGGCTTGTCTTCCCCCAGGGCATCGTGGAGGAGGAGGATGCCACCACTTCTTCTGTTGATGGCGTTTCACAATTGGCCACCCCTACCGAGTTTGCTGATGTAAGTCTCTCCTGTACTTGTTATCGTGATGCGGCTACCTCTTGTCTAACTCTTTCTTTCTTTAGTCTTTTGCCTAGAAGTTCCCCTTCAATGTTGGTCCTTTTCTTTTAGCCAATGAAGAGGTCACGGATGCTCCTTCAACAATCGTGGCCTAGCTTCCCCGGACATGAAGGAAGTGCTGTTAGACCTGCTGCATCGCCTTGATAACCTGGTGGAGGTCTTGGTCGATGATTCGGGGCCGATCAAGGAGCGTCTTAATGACGTTTTGAACCTGCTTCCCCCAGAATTGGCCGACGTCCTCACACCGGCAGCATACATGGAATTACATCGGCCAATCGTGCGGTGGGCACTAAAGCAGATGGCTGACCGTGCCAGCTACATGTTGCAACGATAGGTGATCAAAGTCCATGTTGCTGTGGCGGCAACAGAGAGCACCCTCCTAGCTCGACTCCAGGGAGAGTTGTTGGTTGTGCCATAAGAACTGGACCAACTTCGGTCGGAGGAAGCTGATCTAGCCCTACGGTGGATGGAGTACAGGCGAGGATATCCTCGAAGGAAAATGTCTTGGCCTCCCTCCCGGACCGGATCAAAGTCTAAAAGCGTTGACTCACTGGTGCTGTTCATCTAGCACAACACCGACAACGTGCTCTTCGAGATGTCCCCGGCTCCGATGATGAATATCGTGTTGTCCTTTAGAGTGTTGATGCGATCTGGCTATGGGCAATTGAAGGCATCCGCCATGTTCTGCCTTGATTGTTTCCTTGTAACGGCCTCTGATGTAAACATTATATTTTGAAATATATTATTGTTGATTCCTAGCTTTCCATTTGAGATTTTTTGTCTAAGGCCGATGCCTCCGCATCAGCCGTTTGAAGGCGATACCATCGGTACTGGCTGTCCTTTTATGTTTCATTCAGACGATCGGTCCTTATTTCCTTAAGTATTTCTTGTTTGACCTCTTCTCATGTCTCCAAAGTAGTCGTCTTTAATTCACCTTGGTCTCGTTGAAGAACTTGGTTATTCTTATGAAGATTAAACTCGGTCTATTGCCAAGTCCGATACCTACCTCTTGTAGTTCATCAGTTGCGATGAAGCCTTGACCAAGCTCACCTTCATCTCGTTGATGCCACCTTCATAGGATAAGCTTGGGAAATTCTTTGTAGACGGGGCTGACTCCATCATCTGTAAGTTTAAGGAAATTTCCATCTCAAGCCTTTCCAGATAGGCTGACCACTCCTCCTATCTCCCAAATCGACAGATTGACTGTTGTTATGTTAACTGATCTATTAGCAGGGACGATTTCCACCTGATCGCTGACCCACTGGACTAGGCTCTAGTGCATTGTCGAGGGGACGCAACAATTTGCATGTATCCAATCACGCCCCAGCAACAAGCTATAATATCCTTTCCATCTATGACAAAAAACGTAGTTGCCATCATCTTGCTTCCAACTGTTAGTTTTACATTTAGCACTCCCATCATGTCTGACGAAATGACGTCAAAGTCCCTGAAGTCCCTTAATACCATATTAGTTCTGATGAGGTCCTCTGGCATCTTTCCTAGCTTGCAGAAGGTGGCATAAGGCATTAAGTTGACTTTCGCCACTCCATCTATCATCATTTTGGACATCGACTTCCCGTTGACTAGAACCTTGATATAGAGAGGCCTAAGGTGCTGATGCCCAGGGTCTTGTAGTTTGTCAAAGACTGTTGGATGTGGAGCCAACATTAGCTAAGCCATTGTATCGGCATGTTCTGTGTCATTCGTCTGAGATGGCCCAAAATTCGACGAGGAGGAAGAACACCATGTTTACCCCCACATCTTTCTTATCCTCATAATCAGCCTTATCTTTTACCCATCATTCACTTTTGATCGTTCGCGTCTGATCTGTTTCTTCATCGCACCTCTGTGTCTTCAATTCCCTTTACCATAGACGTTGCACCCTTCTCTTCTAGGTCCTCATGAAAATACCGCTCGGGCACCATTGCGGCTTCTCTAATGCAGCACTGCCATTGGCCGATTGGCTGATTTCCATGGAGTTGATGGGGCCAATCCTTTCAAACGTTGACACCCTTGGTGGTGACAACATTTGGTGAATGGCTTCTTGATCATGTAGCCTTGGCTTGGTGTTATATGGTCGATGACTGTCTTATGTCGTATCCTTGGCGTCGCACCCCGAGCAGTCATCCATTGATGGTAGACGCAACCCTTCGTTCTAGCAAAGCATGAAGAACTCACAATTCCAATGAGGATTGAAATGTGAGTAGCTATGGTTGTCTTTGCTGTCCATCCTATTATTTGACTTTCTTTGGTACTTCCTGATGAGATCCGAAGAAGTAATGTTGCTGCTGGATCGCCTACTCTTGTTTGTATGCCGATCATTAGCGTGGTATGCGTGCACCATGTTGACTGGGAATGGATGACCATCGAAATTCATCTGCTTCTTCCATCATCGAACTTGATTTGACCTTGCTCCATGATCGATTGAATCTGCTTCCTGAATACTTTGCATTCATTAGTATGATGTGATGAGGAATTATTCCATTTACAATACTTTCTCTTATTCAGTTCATTGGTAGGCAGTATCATGTGACCAGGTGACAAGTGGATCTACTTCTCATTGAGCAACTGATCGAATATTTTATCGATCTTGTTGATATCGAAGTCATACTTTTCCTCTTTATCGGTTGGTTTCACCTAGGGGCATGCGACTTGTTTCTTGTTTTTGGACAATTCGACTATACCGACTTCTGCATATGAATCACTACTCTCGTTGGAGACTGAACGGTATACCTTAGCATATGTCCACCTTCTTTTGATACCTCTCTCTTTTATCTTCTTGGAATCGCCTCTCATGTGCCAATACCCTTTGCTCCAGTTGGGAGAGGCTCTCGAACTCATGTGATGAAAATATCTCCTTAATTGGGTACAATAGTCCCTAAAACGCCAACTCCAGCAACTTGGTGTCACTGAGGCTCAAACTTTAGCATCTGCTCTGTATGTCTCGAAACCTCTGTATATAATCTTGTACTGACTCATACATCCTCTTCCTTATGGATTTCAAGTCGGTGAGTTTCATCTCTTGAATGTCGGTGGAGAAATATTGGTGAAACTTCTTCTCCAAATCCACCGGCAGTGAGGCAAACCACGTGAAGGCCGATCCTGATAGGGAGAGTAGGAAAAATCGGACCGTCGGTGCTTCATCGGGCAATGTCTCTCCACACTGGGCGAGGAAACAGCTGATGTGCTCGATCATGGAGACCGAGTCTTGATCCGAGAACTTGGTGCAGTCAGGTACCTTGTATTGGCTGGGATGTGGTACTAGGTCGAACCATTCTGGGTACGGCTACTAATACATGTATGTTTATTCTTTGGGTTTCAGCCCAAACTGATCTCTGATGACCTCTGTTATCCGATTCACCCAGTCGTCTTCCTGCTGTCCCAGTGTTGTGTGCCAATTAGGTATTAGGGCCTATTGATACTATTTTGGTCGAGCAGTAGTGTATCTGTACTACCCTTCGTCACCATAGGGTTGCACTCTGAAGCACACAATCCTATGATATCCTGGGGAATGCCATCGGGTGCCCCTAGGCGGCGTGGAGTCTCACAGCACATTCCTTACAATACCATATGTGGCTTGTGGTGCCTCCTGTATCATCAGCCTAGGGTCAGCCATTGGGAATGGCGCCGACACACCTATTTCGAGGTTATATGGTTAGTTTGACGACATGTCCCGAATGGGGGCCGATAGGTGGGAAGCTCTGTTTCCTTTGTGACTGAACGAGTTGCTTGACTGTTCTAGCCTCATCAAGCTCTTGTGGCTGTGGAGCCGACCGAGTGTGTTGTGGATTCTGTAGCAGTATGGTCTGAGTATCAGGGAGATATGTTAGACCTTGTGGTGGCTTGTGGGCTACAATGCCATCAATAGTATTCTTGATCAAACCGTGGAGGGTGTTGACCAATGTTCCAGATTGATTGATCAGCGCGTGGTGAAGCAGTGTTATCGATGATCTCCTGGAAACTAACATGGGGGCTTTCTATCGGCTGACTGATCTCCATGGCCACCGTTGGTCTTGGCAAAAAATCCCTTAGGATGGGACCCGCTTGGGCCATTATGTAGGCTTGCAGGCACAACTCCTGGAAAGTGTCAACGTGTTTCCATACCTCGCCCTTTGTTCCTTAGTCAAGGTCTCTGTTGGCGTAAAAGATTACGCTAACAGGTTCTCGAAAATTAAGAACTAACAAACGAAGAGTTTGTGAAGCGGACTATTTCAAGCCTCCGAATTGGATAATAGCCCGAAGTAGTTCGAAGTTGTGTATTGAATAACTGAGTATTCGATGCCTAATACAGGGTAAGAAGGGGGGTATTTATAGGTAAAAATCTTAAGGAAAAGACCTTTTTACCCCTCAATTACAACCGACATAGTGGAAACTATTCGGTAACCCTAATAGGGTTAAAATGGTAAAAGACTAATCTATTTAGAAAGAAGATAAGTGATGAGGACATCACTTCACATGATACACACATGAAGCCTCCACTTACAATTCAGTTACTAGAACGAATCACACGCGCCCGTGCCCGTCGCTTGAACTATGAGATTAATTCTTTCCTTAGCAACTATTTCAATATTTGTTTGGATGGGATGCTACTGAATACTAGTGATATTTTGTTGCTTAGGAACATGGGAGATGGAATAGAAGAGTTGGACTTGAAGACGGAGCCGCACGGATGTTTGAAGTCAAGATTTCGCTGGTTCGGACTACATCGACCACCCTGCACCAAAATGGGCATAACTTCCTCATACGAAGTCCGATTGGCGCGTTCTTTGACTTTTTGGAAAGCTGAGGAGAAGACGGATCGTTTGCCGTTGGTTTCACATCATTTGGAGTCTCGAGTCGTTCTGTGTGACCAAAACCGTCCTGCGTGACAAAACTGGACCGTGTTGGCCCATAGTGCATGTCTGTTCGCCTTCTAGCCCACAGCCCATGTCTGTTCCCCTTCCACAGGCCGCCGCCCTATAAATTCTCACGCCAGCCAACTCTAGGGTTAGGTTTTGCTTTGTTGCATCTACACTGTTGTGTTTAGATCCCGCCTCTTGCGCCGGACCGATTGGCTGCCGCATTGGCGTTTGTGAAACCTCAACTTATCTTCGTTTGTCTGTGATTTGGCATTCGATTTGTATCCTTCCTGTTCTTGCTTGTGTTCTTGGGTTCGCTTGCAGGAATTAGCCTTCGTGGCGAGGTCAATCGCGTTCTGCGTGGTTGATAACCAACGGAGACAGTGGTGTAACGATTGCAAGGTTTTGATCCGCCGGACCGGAGCCTTGGATCGCCAACGTCGAGATTCTCCACCAACCCAAGTTTATCCCTTACCTAGCGGAAGATCGAGACCACTCCCCCATCAGCTGGTATCAGAGCTCAGATTTCCCGTTAGGTAATCTCGATCTACTTTTGTTTTTACCCAGAGTCCAGAAAACCGCACCAAAAAAAAATTCCCCACCGAGAACCCCTTTGTGCCTTGCGATTTTAATTTCAGTTTTAACTTTGTTGAGTTCGTGTTCTTGGTCGAGTCTTGTTGCTGGTTTAGTCATCCCTCTGTGTCGTTTGAGTAGTAGTTGTTCTTGTGTCTCAGAAAAAAATTCCCCACCGAAAAACCCCCCCTTCCGCAACCTTTCTTTGTTTTCCCCATCCAGTTTTTGTGACCCCCCTTCGGTAAAACAGGCATAACTTTTCGCTCGTTTGGCAGAAAAATCTGAAATTTTTTGAGCGTGTTCCTGACTCAATTTGGAGGGTCCCCTAACCCACAAAGGTCGGTTAGCCCTCACCAAAATTGCCAAAAAAAATCGGGAAGATAAAGAAAAAAATTGGACAAAGTTTTTGCTCGCCGGACAGCGAACTTGTTTGAATTTTTGCAAGCCACATCCCACCTCAGTTGTAGGTGCCAATTTTTGTGGTTGCATCTCTGGTCATCCTTGTTTCAAAAAAAAATAGAGTGAAAAAAAAAAGAAGAAGAAAAAAAAATAAAAAAAAAGAGAAACAGTCCTGTTAGTTGCTTGTCCGAACTCTTGTCCGAACTCCTGTCCGAACTCTTGTCCAATCTGAGGCAGTCTTTGGCTGTTTGCTGCTTGTCCGATCTCTTGTCTGAACCTTTGTCCGAACTCTTGTCCGATCCGAACAGCAGCAGAAGAAAAAAAAAATTTGCACATACCCTTGTCCGATCACTTGTCCGATCTCTTGTCCGATCCCTTGTCCGATCTATAGAGCTGATTTTGACCTGTTTTTGCTCCCTTTTGATTTCTGGGCACATAGTTTCCCTCTATTACTTGAACTTTCACTTTGGGAGCACTACGGTCAGCAACTTTGACGAGTACTAGGGAATACTTATTGAACTTGGTTTAACTGTTATTATTATCGCTAATCCTTGCTACTCACTTTGCCTTCCAAGCTACACCTTTCTCTTGGTCAGGACAGGATCATTTCTTGCAATTGTACACCACCCTCCACTTGGTTCATCACCTGTAGGCCGGTGACCTCACTGCGGCGTGGTAAGAACACTTGCAAGCGTGGGTAAGGTGCTTGACGAATTGCTTCCACCACACATCCAGCACCCCACCTAACTGTTTACATAAGGATTATTCTTTGTTGTTTTGCCTTTTCACTAACATGGCAGCACTTATTGTACAACGTGACTTGCGCACTCACATGGACCAGGACGACCAGGCACAACGGAACAATATATTTCAGACCATCTTCCTCGTCAATAACCGTCGTGCGCGTGTCATCATCGACAGCGGTAGTTGCAACAATTTGGTGAGCCTCGACGTGGTAACTAAGCTTCAACTTCCCACACGTGCACATCCACACCCTTACCACGTGCAATGGATCAACGACAGCGGTAAGGTCAAGGTAACACAAACTGTTCACATCGAATTTTCCATTGGTATATACTTCGGAAGTGCTGATTTTGATGTAGTACCAATGCAAGCATGTTCTCTATTACTTGGTAGACCTTGGGTATATGATACTGATGCTACACACCATGGTAGGAGCAATAAGTACACATTTATGTATAAAGGAAAGAAAGTTACATTGCTTCCTATGACTCCTGCTGAAATTGTGAAATTTGAACAAGAAAAACGTGCTAGGGACGCACAAAGAGCAAACAACTTTCTGAAAATCAGCAAGTAGCTAAAACACTTTCGAGGCAACAAAAAGAAAAAGTTGTTTCTCCTTCCTCATCACAAGTTATTAATCTGAAAGGATGTGTCATGCATGCAACTAAAACTAACCTTGCAGTACGTAGCTCTCTTGGTCTTGCAGGTTTCAACCGGCGTTTTGTGAGAGATTTCAGCACCATAACCGGTCCTTTACCTGAGTTGACCAAGAAGGGAGTTACTTCTACTTGGGAGTCAGCACAAGAGCAAGCTCTTGCCACACTCAAGGATCGCATTACACATGCACCTCTACTTCAGCTACCCGATTTTAGTAAGCCTTTTGAGTTAGAATGTGATGCTAGTGATTTTGGCATAGGAGATGTGCTGCTACAAGAAGGTAAACCCGTGACCTATTCTAGTGAGAAATTGCATGGTCCACAATTGAATTATTTTACCTATGAGTGTGAATTATATGACTTAGTGCGTGTGCTTAAGACTTGGCGACATTACCTTTTGCCTGAGGAGTTTATTATACAATCTGATCATGACACACTCAAATATTTGAGAGGGCAAGCTAAACTGAACCGTAGACATGTTAAATGGGTTGAATTTATTGAATCTTTCCCATACATTGTGAAATACAAGAATGGCAAAGAAAATGTGGTTGTTGATGCATTGTCTCGCATGGTTGTTCTTTTATCTCAACTTGATATTAACGTTCCAGATTTGGAAAGTTTGAAAGATTTGTATGTTGTAGATAAAGAATTTGCTGAACCATACACTAAATGTAATGAGGGGAAAGACTGGAAAACATTTCATGATTATGACGATTTCTTGTCCCATGCTAACAAGCTATGTGTTCCAGATTCGTCCGTACATTTGCTGTTGTTGCAGGAATCACATGGCGATGGATTAATGGAACATTTTGGGAGAGAAAAGACTTTGGCCCTGCTGTCCAATAATTTTTATTGGCTCAAGATGAGAGATGTTGAACGATTTGTGCAGCGTTGTGCCACATACCATAAAGCTAAGTCCAAACTTAATCCATATGGTTTGTATACTCCACTTTCTGTTTCTAGTGCACCTTGGGAAGATATTAGCATGGACTTTATTGTGGGATTGCCTAGGACAAAGAGGGAGAGAGACTCCATATTTGTAAGAGTGGATAGGTTTTCTAAAATGGCACACTTTATTCCCTGTCACAAGACCAACGATGCTTCACATATTGCTGATTTATTTTTCAGGGAAATTGTGAGATTGCACGGGATGCCCAGAACCACTGTTTCAGATCATGATGTGAAGTTTATGAGTTACTTTTTGAAGACAATGAGGGACAAGCTTGGCACAAAATTGCTATTTTCAACAACTTGTCACCCGCAAACTGATGGTCAAACAGAGGTGGTAAACCGTACACTCTCCATGTTGCTGCGAACAATGATTGAAAAGAACTTGAAAGAATGGGAGGACTGTCTTCCACATGTTGAATTGACATACAATAGAGCTGTCCACTCAACAACACAATTGTGCCTGTCTGAAGTGATGGATGGTTTTAAGCCAATCACACCACTTGATTTGCTGCCACTTCCTTTTCAAGAGAGAGCAAACATGGAGGCAACTAAGCGTGCAGAGTTTGTGAAAGCTATGCATCTGAAGACCAAGGAAGTTATAGAAAAGAAGGCACGCTATTTTGCTCAAAGGACAAATAAAGGAAGAAAGAAGATGTTTTTCAAACCAGGAGATCTTGTTTGGTTATACTTGCGCAAGGATCGTTTTCCTGATTTGAGAAAGTTTAAATTGATGCCCCGTGCTGATGATTTAAAACCCTATTTGGGAGCTGACGATGAGCTTGAGTCGAGGACGACTCCAATTCAAGAGGGGGAGGATGATGAGGACATCACTTCACATGATACACACATGAAGCCTCCACTTACAATTCAGTTACTAGAACGAATCACACGCGCCCGTGCCCGTCGCTTGAACTATGAGATTAATTCTTTCCTTAGCAACTATTTCAATATTTGTTTGGATGGGATGCTACTGAATACTAGTGATATTTTGTTGCTTAGGAACATGGGAGATGGAATAGAAGAGTTGGACTTGAAGACGGAGCCGCACGGATGTTTGAAGTCAAGATTTCGCTGGTTCGGACTACATCGACTACCCTGCACCAAAATGGGCATAACTTCCTCATACGAAGTCCGATTGGCGCGTTCTTTGACTTTTTGGAAAGCTGAGGAGAAGACGGATCGTTTGCCGTTGGTTTCACATCATTTGGAGTCTCGAGTCGTTCTGTGTGACCAAAACCGTCCTGCGTGACAAAACTGGACCGTGTTGGCCCATAGTGCATGTCTGTTCGCCTTCTAGCCCACAGCCCATGTCTGTTCCCCTTCCACAGGCCGCCGCCCTATAAATTCTCACGCCAGCCAACTCTAGGGTTAGGTTTTGCTTTGTTGCATCTACACTGTTGTGTTTAGATCCCGCCTCTTGCGCCGGACCGATTGGCTGCCGCATTGGCGTTTGTGAAACCTCAACTTATCTTCGTTTGTCTGTGATTTGGCATTCGATTTGTATCCTTCCTGTTCTTGCTTGTGTTCTTGGGTTCGCTTGCAGGAATTAGCCTTCGTGGCGAGGTCAATCGCGTTCTGCGTGGTTGATAACCAACGGAGACAGTGGTGTAACGATTGCAAGGTTTTGATCCGCCGGACCGGAGCCTTGGATCGCCAACGTCGAGATTCTCCACCAACCCAAGTTTATCCTTTACCTATCGGAAGATCGGGACCACTCCCCCATCAATAAGTCTTCTATCCTCGCTGGCAGATAAGCTCTCTGAAGATTTATCTTTCGAAGTCATACTCCGAACAGAAGCCTGCATGGATTCTTCGAGCTTGATCATATACTAGACCGAAGTTAACTCTAGAGCTTCGGTTTAGTAAATTGGCTTAGTCTTATAACTATAGAGACCCTGAGGATGAAGTATTTTCCCCCAACAGTCTCCAAGGTGATTGGAATGATATTGTCATTATTGAGTTTACCCGCCATGGCTAAATTGCTAAAATGTTATCCCACTGGGCATGCCAAAAAGCATGTTTGTGCATTTTTTAGTCACACTTTGACACACGCATTGCCTGGAAGATATGCTTAACTCCACTACAGGTCCAACGTTCTTAGAAAAAAGGGTTCAAGGCATGCCAAATCAGTTTGACCATGCAACTAATAAGGAAACAGAGAGAATAGCATTAGTATCATAGCCGATCGACTATCAAGCCGATGACCACGATAAGTATCGAATAATCATGAACGAGCGCGTCGATCGGCCGTAGGGCCGATGACCATGGGCAGAGCAATCAGGGCGAATGCATCATCGGCTGATGAGATGGGCGATTCACGCGTGTATGCCAATGAGCGTCTCATGGTGGCGGATAGGATGTATCATTGAATTGAAAATAACCTATCGACTTGTACTCTGATAGAAATAAATAAAATGTGCTAGATAACATGTCTATATCACGAAAATCATCACAATAACTAGATCATACCTAACCAGGACAATAACTAATCACAATTATCTTAGTAATATGTAAGAGTATCGGGCATGCTTCATTTAGATGAACGGTATACAACATGAAAAAGATACAATAGCAAGAGATGTCAGACCTAACCGATGAAGCCTCAAACTACCACACCTAGATCACATCAATCTAAGAGATCAATATGATGCAGTCTTAGACCTAACTAATACACCGTGATAAACCGACGATTGTATTGTTTCAGCTAATTTCTTCAAGAGATCAAATTGATGCAGCCATGAAGACACTAACCTAGTTGATATGATCATCGAGGGTGGCCGGACTCACCTCTTCGCCGAAGATCGGAACGATGAAGCCCAGCTCCGAGTGCTGAATCCCGTCAAGATTAACCTTGGGGAGCCAAGGGTGGCGATGCGCCGAGTAGTTGTTTGACAGGGTTGTGCTTTTTTACCTAGCTAATTGTTGATGCCAAGATTTAGTGAAGCCTAGGCCCACCAAAGGTGTCGCACGGTCAACAGATAGTCAACGAGGTCCTATCAAAGATGGTCAAAGAAGCCCGTCCATGTTGTTACAACATGATCGGATGAAGCAGTTGATGGAGATAAAGATGATGAGAAGAAAAGATTATCCAGGATGAGTTAGGATAGAATACTTGGATGACAAGTCTCTAGACTATAAATATGTATCTAATTAGCTAGGTAAACACACAACCATGTCAAACAACTACTCGACGCATCGCCACCCTTAGCTCCCTAAGGTTAATCCCGTCGGGATTCGACACTCGGAGCTAGGCTACATCGTTCCAATCTCTAGTAAAGAGGTGAGTCCCGCTACCCCCGACGATCATATCAAGTAGGTCAGTGTCTTCATGGCTGCATCAATTTGATCTATTGAAGACATTAGCCGAAATAGTATGATCGCCAGTTTATCATGGTGTATTGGTTAGGTCTAAGGCTGCATCAGACTGATCTCTTAGATTGATGTGATCTAGGTGTGGTAGTTTGAGGCTTCATCGGTTAGGTCCGACATCTCTTGCTATTGTATCTTTTTCATGCTTTATACCGTTCAACTAAATAAAGTATGCCCGATACTTTGACATATTATTAAGATCATCATGATTAGCTACTATCTTGGTTAGGTCCGATCTAGTTATTATGATGATTTTCATGATATATACATGTTATGTGGCACATTTTATTTATTTCTATCAGAGTACAAGCCGATAAGTTATCTTCAATTCAATGGTACATCCTATCTACCATCAGGAGATGCTCATCTGCATATATGCATGAATCGCCCATCTCATTGGCCGATGGTGCGTTCGCCCCGATCGCTCTGCCCGTGGTCATCGGCCTTGTGGCTAATCGGCGCGCTCGTTCACGATTATTCCATACTTATCGTGGTCATCGACTCGATAGCTAATCGACTATGCTACTAATGCCATTATCTCCGTTTCCTTATTAGTTGTAGGGACAAACTAATTGGCACACCTTGAACCCTTTTTTCTAAGAACGTTGGACCTACACTATAGTTAAGCAGATCTCTCAGGCCACGCGTGTGTCAAAGTGTGACCAAAAAACGCACCAACACTAATTAAATACATATTTATAGTCCGAAAACTTACCGTTCAAGTATTCTATCCTAACCCATCCTGGATAATCTTTATCTTCTCATCACCTTTATCTCCATCGGCTACTTCATCCAAACATGTTGTAATAGCATGGACGACTTCTTTGACCATCTTTAATCGGACCTTTTTTGACCATTTGTTGACCATGCGACGTTCTTGGTGGGCCCGAGCTTTACCAAATCTTGGCGTCAACAGCCATACAAACCTTATTTTCGTAACGAGATCTGATACTTGTATTTATTAACCAGTTTAGTAAAAACTTTATATTCCGACACACTTATCTTGGTAGTACTGTTAACTATGAATCATCGATACGTCGGAATGGTTGTCGTACCCATATCTGATACAACGGGATACAGGTATACGCTCCTATATGCCTTGATACAGTGAGGCCATCAGGGGGCCACTGTGGGCAACTCTGATGGGAGTGGACGAGCCACCATGGGAGGAAGGAGAGGGCAAAGGGCGGCGTGCTGACGACCTGCCACATAATTGGGAAGAGGGGTGGCACGTTGGCACCAAATGGGGAGAGAGAGGTTGGATGGAGAGTACGGTGGGGAGAGAGAGTGTGTGTGGTGGGCTGGTGGCTGGGAGGGGAGTGTAGGGGTGAGAGAGAGAGTGATGGCCGGAGGGAAGGGAAGGGGTGAGAGAGAGTGGCGGCTAGGATGGTGGGGAGGGTTGTTAGGGTTTAGATTTTGTTTATATATTAATATTAAATGGATAAATAGGTAATAGTTGAAATGAATAATATGTGAATTTTGTTTATGTATTAATTGTATGCATAATAAATTATTTTTATTTAGAGAATAAATAAAAATATATTTATATATATCTTGATTTTTGAGAATTCGACATATCAGCGTATCTAAATCGCCGTACCCGTATTGTATATCGATGATACATAGACTAAACTGTTAATCAATCTATCTACTAGCATGTACTGCTGCTACTACAGTCCATATGCCCTGCAATATCAAAACCATCCTACGACTAACGGGTAAATCAAAGCTAGCTAGCTAGCATATATAGGAATATAGTTTTTGGCTAATGCAAGATGGTTAAAGAAGAGGACGCTAGCTAGTTATATAATTGATCCCAATTCATAGCTCTCATGCATGCACAGTGCAGTATGCATGAAGAGAAAACCAGATATTTAGTAGTAGAGCCATACATACATATCATTCTTGACTCTGAGACACTTGAAATGGAATCTGGGACATTATAGCTGGCAAAATTATTGCCGTGGCCTACTCTCTGGCCTGGATCGATAACTTGGCCACCCTTGAAAAAAACACAATATTCATTCATGCATGTATGGATGATACTGGTACATTGATCATATCATTTGAATCATTCACCGCCTCCTTTGTTCTTTATTTCAGCTGATCATTAAAAGAGGAAGCTTTTCTCCTGAAACAACTTGCTTATGCGACCTTTCTTTCTTAGTCTATATAAAAAATCAGCATACAAAAGTTCTATAAAATCTTGCAAAATTTTAATCCGTTCCTTTCTTACCGCTTTACTCTTTACAGTACAGACATAGTGACAATTAATCCCAGCATTAATCTCAAACACAATTATATCAATAAAGTTAGGTTTCTTTCGGCTATATATTCAGACAAATAAACATAACAGATCAACACGACGATTGATGGCCATCTGGTTTAAAAATAATCGATATTGGTTTGCTCACCAGTTGTAACAACACGCCGGACATGTACCTAAAAATGTTCAGTGTTAGCAACCGAAAGCTGAGCCTGGCATGGCATGCATACAGTGAATTCAGAGTCGCAGCAACAAGTTGCAATCTTGGAGGCAACAACACCAAGTGCAGTACTGCAGTGCTAAGGCTGAAAGCAATGCTCTGCAAATTGATCCCCTTTTTTCTCCCTGTCGCCAGATCGCTTTGTTGACAAACAGGTTCAGAGAGCTGCTCAGATATGTCATCTCATCAGCTAAGTTTGAGAGAGAGAGAGAGAGAGAGAGAGGAGAGAGAGAGAGAGAGAGAGAGAGAGAGAGAGAGAGGAGAGAGAGAGAGAGAGAGAGAGCTAATGAGTTTTTTTTTGTGATGTAGGTGTTCGTCGTGTGGTTGCAATCGCACATGGCTTGCCTTTCCGACGCACACCAGCATTTGTGCCTGAGTCGGCATCAAGTCCTTGCTTCCAACAAGCATCAATCATTGTCCTGAGAAAAAAACAGGACTGCTGGGTCACTGTTCCTTGTCTAAGAAATTCAGCAACATTGCTTACCCATCAGCCATGCTTGTTTGCTACAATCTACTCAACCTGATGCTCATTGACATCCTTCAGATTTACTCACTTGGATTTGTTCATTTCGTGTATTATTAACTGCTTTACCTTATCTACAACTTGAGCACAGATGGAATGCGGCAAATCTAAATTAATAGACAAGCTCCACTGCAAGATAATAAGCCCGATCATTGTCATCTGAGCTTTACTACTTTCTTCATTTCACAGATCTGTATTTACCACTACTCAAGTTCCTAATTAAGAGAACACGTTAATTGTATATACTATTGTAGCTCCTAATTAAGAGAAGAGATTTAGGTACGTGCTATGGATAAGGTCAGAATGAAACATGAACAGTCAATTAATGTGGTCATTTAAAATCTGTTGCTCTTTTCCCCCCTTTTGTACACTATCAATTGATATATAGACTTATCTCCAAGTCAATTGATAGGATTAAAAAAGGTGGATATATACATTTGGTAGTGTAGTACGATGAAAGATCAAGATCTTTGTATATTTCTCTGCAGGGACCAAAGAGCTGATTTGGAGGTATTGATCAGTCTGATTATGCAGGCAGATGCATCTGATTATTGGGGGACCCATCGTGTTTTCAACTACTGTCCTAAAACAATTGGCGTGTGTGATCAGACATAACCGATTTTTTATTACCATCTGAGAATTGCAGAATGTCTAGCTAGTACAGTTCCCTTTTCGTGTACAGTCTCATACTGTTGAGTGTTGATTGAGAGCACATTTTCTTCAGAGATATCTCGATCTCTGTAATATATACACTAGTTGCATTGGATATGAAATGCAAGAATCTAATGCAAACCATGGTCCCTGCCCATGGTATTTTTTGGGGGAAAGTATCATGCCTTTCATTTCATATACATAATATATATAGATAATTAATGGTATTTTTAGGTATTAGAGAAGGATGCCTGGGTTAAACGAGAATGTATTGTTCTCCGGGGAGTGGATCTAACCATTAATCTGTATAGTCGGTCGGAAAATACTTGACATCACGTACCGACATAATTTGTTTTTGCAGGGAATGAGGTTTGTCCATAAATACATGACACTGCAAATCTGTAAACTCTTGTGCATGGAGCTTGCATTGTGAGTGGACACTGGACAGTATCCTGCAACAAGAAGCAACATTACCAGTGCACAGTTTTGCCAGGTCACAATGCAATTGTCTTTTGCCTGCAGTTGCCAAACAAAAGATGCCGTTGTGGAGAGCTGGGTTTTTTGCTGTGCAGCAACAGGGAGGTGAGGAGGCTTGAATGCATCTGTACCCTCTCCTTCAATCATCAGACCCCTCCAATCCTCACCTCCCTCTGTACAGTACAGGGTGGCTGGCTGCTGGGGCCAAACAGTTATTGAAAGGATGCCCTGCCACTGCAACAAGTAAGCTCTCCCTGTTTCTGCATCAGCACTGTCACTAGCATGTGTATAAGAGTCTGTTCAGAGGAGGTAAAAAAAGCTTTCAAAGGATGAGGTAAACATCTCAGCTAGATGTATCACTTTGAGTAGTTTCATATTTTATAGATTGTGTGCACATTATCAAGATATGACATTGAAAGCACGTACAGACAGTAACTGTCTGAACTATTGTTCATGCCCTAATGCCCCACTCCATAATTCTATATACTATATAGCGTGTATGATTACTAAGGTCTTCATAATATTTTGTAGTGAAAAAACGTAATTACCACATTTTCTGTTCAGTTTATTATACTTCCATAGTTAATATAAGATCAGTTGAATGAAAATTGAACTGTAATACTTACTAATCTAACTATAATTTGTCACTTAGTAAATATATGTTTACTCTTGTTTCTATGTATGGATCTGATTGTCGTATACTATCTCCACTACATATTATAACTCGTTTAATTTTTGTATGAGTTAAATTTCTCAAAATTTGACCATTTTTAAAAAACCCCAATAATTATAATATTAAATTAGTTTTATTAACATAACTATGAAATATGTCTTAATATTGTATTTATTTGATATTATATATTAGTATATTTTAATTTAAAATTGGTTAAAATTGGACAAGTTTAACTTTACCTATAATATGAAACTGGGGTGATAGAAACAGTAGTCTCCGGTTTGCATCATCCAAACTATCCTAGTTATTAATCAACTACTCGACACTTGTTGGGAAAGAGTGATCATAGAACCCTAACTACTTGTATACTAAGATATTGTTTGAGGTGTGGTTAGGTACCCCTTTCTTTTAGTTTATCATCTCACATGAACTAAAGAGAGGTGAAAGCTTATGTGCATGCATTGTGCTAGTACCACTTTTCTTGTAGAGAGGGCCATTCCACGAATCTCCAAACACTTTTTATCAATTGTGCAAGATAATTAACAAGCCCTATTCATCATGTAGTTGTAGAAAGCATCTCAAGTTGGCACACCAAGTTAGCCCAAATGCAGCTAATATATATATATTGATAGCTGGTTTTTCATTTTCGCCAGTTCGGTTGTATATGAAATGTACATTCTGTCAATTGCAGCTAATATATATATATATATATATATATATATATATATATATATATATATATATATATATATATATATGAAGTTATAAGTAATTTTCCTTATAGTGCTAACTGCAATATGATAAAACACAATTAACTTAACCATTTCTGTGGTGCAATTAATAACATCTTAAGTATGCGCTAGCAGGGGCGGAGCCAAGGTTTGGCTTGGGGGTTCCTAGGAACCCCTTGCAAAAAAAAATTAGTTATTATTGTTAATTTTTTACCTTTTGTGCACCCCCTTAGATTTAATTCGGTGTACCGCTTAAAGCGGTGCACCCCCTTCAATTTTACTCTAGCTCCGTCACTGTGCGCTAGACCGGCGATCGCATATATAGGGCCTCAAATCCTAACAGCACTAAAAGTAGAACAAATATATACAAGGCCGGTCCTAAGATTTTTGGGACCGGAGCAAAATAAAATTTAAGGCCTCGTACTAATATAGTATTTGCTCAGTTATAAAAAGAAAGTTGTTTTGAACATAATTTCATATACTAATAAGTGATTAATTAGTTTGTATTTTTTGTTTGTCTATATTAATAAAGATAGCACATGACATGAAGACGAAGAAGAATTAGTGCACCATCAGAGATATAGATGTCTAAAATGCACAAGAAAATATAAAACGACTTGTTTTGGGCAACTCTAGATATAAGTCTAAAACAACTTGTTTTGTGGAACCGAAGGGAATACTCACATATATATATATATATATATATGTGTATGTATCTTACATATACACAATTAAAATACATCAAAAAACAATATCAATCTCATCTAACAATTATTTATTAATGCATAAAGTTGCCAACCATTTAAATTTTCTTGAGACATTGTAAATCTCAATAATTTTAATCTTAAGACTTTTTTTAACTAAATCAATAGTCACAAACATAGTGAAAAATACAATTATGTTGAATTTTACAAAAAATATGTATCAAACTAATCAAACATTCAAACCCCTATGAAATATGGGGGCCGGGGCGGTGGCACCCTTGCACCCCCCCCCCCCCCCCCCCCAACGCCCTGAGGGGTAGGCCCTGAGTATATACTTTCTATATTAGCTTTGATTTACTCTAGTTTTGTAGCAGAAATTAAGTTATTTGGTCAAATAAAGTGTGTAATTTATTTAACATTTCGCTCTGTAATCGTTGTGATTGAGACCACTGCACACCGTGGCTATAAAACCCCCTTAAAATTCGTCTGGCCTCTGTTTAAAGTTAACCTGTTCCCCGGAATTTTTGTGATGAGCCGCAGAACATGTAATTTTATACGTGATAAATCATACCGCGACTGCGTCAAGATTAATTCACATATAATTTTATAAGCCTCTCACACCAAACCAAATTGCTTCCAAAGGAGAGGCATGCAGCTAGCTAGCCATGACAGCGCCACCAAAGCGAGATGCTGTGGGTAAATTGTGTGTTACTCTATCCACATCAGACCCAGTGAAAAGACGCTCCTGCCCTTCCTTCTCGTGAAACAGAAAATTAAAGAAATAAATTTGACAAGTGGCAAGAAACTAAAAAAAAGATGTCTCATGGCTTAACCCTCATGAAAATTAAGAAAGATATCCAAAAGCTGTGAGATGCGTATTCTCCTACTCCCATTTACCCATGCCACGAGGATTAAGGTGCAATTCGCATTGGGGCCTACGCATTAGTGCTTAAACTAATCCTCCATCAAACATATACACAGTTAACTAGCACCTATAGTTATTATTGACTAATCTTCCACCCCCTCGGTTTCAACAGTATTACTCCACTTCGGGTTGATTGATTTTTTAGACATTTTTTTTTCAAATTTAAACAAAGTATATATATATATATTAATATTTACAAAATCAAATAAATAAACTGTTAAGATCTATTTCATGGCAGAATTAATAAATTATAGTTATTAATATATTTTCTATTAAATTGATAAAAATAGAAAAAATCAACTTATAAAAAAGTTAACCAGCCTTATAATATTTAACCGAGAGAATATTCTTCAATATTATTTAATCATCCTAATGCATAGGGGCCCGCATGGCATTACCTCTGGCTCCGGATGCAAATCCACGGCGAGTCCGGCGTCACGCTGGCACCGGTGGTGCTAGGACAAGGGGACGTACATCAGGCAGGGGCGTTGATTAATCAAGCAAGGGATTAATTAGTTAGTTAATTGATTGATTAACGAGTGAGCGATGTGAGTACTCCCATCAGATCATCACTTGAGGATTAGTAACTTCATAAGAAATCCTCGTATGTAATTTTCACCGTATCACTTTAAACAAAACCACGTAGCTTTCTTCTAAAAAGGCTTAAAAGGTTGTGCTTAACATTACACTCTAGAGTGGAGCTAGCTATCTTGGTTAGCTTATAGCTCAGAATTAGCTCGTGCATTGATGATCGAGTTGGCATGAGGGGGTTAATCTAGTCTAATCCCCTTATTATTCTAATTGATTAGTCTAATCGATGTAATTGTGTACCTGCGTAATCTAATGTGCCAAGTGGTATGCGCACAGTTTGTGCTGTCTTGGTACCACTTGTCCAGTTCCCGTTGGTCCGGCCCGGACACGTTTCGATCGGAGACCTGCCTGCTTGGTCACCAGTAGCGGTTAAAAAAATCACTGAGCTGCTATTTTCAAGCCTAGCTTAATTACTTCTCATGATTAACTATAGGTTTGTGTACTTAATATGTGACATGCACCAGTTTTTTTACCTAATTAATTAATAGAAAAGGAGAGAATTAACTATGAGTAGCTCCAATATTTGAAAGCACTCTATATTCCAAGGTGGCGCTACTACAGAATTAGCATTTCATCCACCCTTTTTAGTACTTATTTTAACTGAAGACGCTACCAAAAATCATCTATAATAGTCATAAAAGAGTTTTAGTATCAAATCAAGAGACCGCCTAGTACTAAACTTATCACTACTGGTCGGTGTACTCAACCAGTACTAAAAGCCTACACATTAGTGTTGGGTCGGCACGGCAACTGGTACGGTGCTAATGTATCCAATATTCCCAAAAATCTCCCTTTCCTTATTATGTTTTTGTTCTTTAGTTCTTCTTTCACCCATACGATCGGTTCATCGGTGATCTTGATCAGACAACGACATGTCAAGCCTCTGAAGTAGTGTCGTCAAACACCGTGCTTCCAACAGTAGGCCAACCACCACCAGGTTATGTTGTTTTCCGCTTTTTTCTTGGCTATTTTAGGTTGATTAAATAATACATTATGAGATGTTGTTATTTGATCGTTCTGTACTACAAATGCTATGTATAGTTGTAGTAAACCCTATCAATAATCTTAGTACTGCAATGCACATGTTATTTCCATTTTTGCGTCGGTCGACTAGTACACCTCACTCAAATATGCAATAGAAATGCTGCATATTTAGTACTAGTTATGCAATGCATCTTAGTTTAATTTACAGATGCAAGTAATATAATGTATATGAATATGCAATGTGGATTAGTTTGTCAACTTTTGTACAATCTCAAGATAAATTGGTTTGACAATTGTCTATTTTAGGTGCTGGCTTATGAGCCAAAAGATTATGTTGACGCCAAGATTTGGTAAAGCCCATGCCCACTAAAGATGCCAGACGGTCAACAAAAGTCAAAGAGGGTTCAGTCAAAGATGATCAAGGAAGCTCGTCCATGCTGTTACAACTTAATCGGACGCAGAAGAGCCGATGGAAGATAAAGATAAAAATGAGATAATGATTATCCAGAATCGGTTAGGATAAAATGCTTGGACGATAGGTCTTCGTACTAGAAATATGTACCCGTAGTTAGCTTAGAAAGACATATCTCTGTCACACAACTACTCAGCACATCACCACCTTTGGCTTCAAAAGTTAATCCCGACAGGATTTGACACTCGAAGCTAGGCTACATCATTTTGATTTCTAGCGAAGAGGTGAGTCCCGCTACCCCCGACGACTGTATCGACTAGGTCAGTATCCTCACGACTGCATCAGCTTGATCTCTTGAGGTGAACGTCAAAACATTATGGTCGTCGGTTCTCAGTGTATCGGTGTTGACGCCAAGAATTGGTAAAGCCCAAGGTCCACCAAAGAAGGCTCTAGGTCAACAGAAGGTCAAAAAAGATCCGATCAAAGAAAGTCAAAGAAGCCTGCTCGCAACAATTACATGATCGGAAGGAGTCCGATGGCGATAAGAGTGGTAGGAGGTTACATATTCATCTGAAATCGCCTGATAGGTTACTTGGACGGCAAGTCTACAGACTATAAATATGTATCCCCTAGGTTAGGTTTAGTTCAACTCTTGTTCAATCTACAATCGGCGCATTGCCACCCTTGTGCCCCAAGGTTAACTGGTGGGACTCGGGCTCTCAGAGCTGGGATGCATCAGTTTGATCTCCAGCGAAGAGGTGAGTCCTGCCACCCCCGACTTCCATGCCAACTAGGTTAGTATCCTCATAGCTGCATCAGTTCAGTCCGATCTCTTGAGGAGAACAGTGAAACAACACGGTCGCCGGTTGTTCTCAGTGTATTTTGCTAGGTCTAAGGCTGCATCAGTTGGGTTTGATCTATTAGATTGAGGTGATCTGGGTTTGATAGCTTGAGGCTTCATTGGTTAAGTCCGATATCTCTTGCCGTTGTATCTTTTTCATGCCATATACTATTCATATAAATAAAGTTTGCCGGATTCGTTGATATATTGTTTAGATCATCGTGACTAGCTATTGTCTCGGTTATGTTTGATCTAGTTATTGTGATGATTTCCATTATATAGATCTATTATCTAGCATGCTTTATTTATTTCTATCAGAGTACAAGCTGATAGGTTATCTTCAATTCATCTTCATATCATGTTCACCGTCGAAGGGTGCTCATCGGCCTATATGTACGTCCTATTTTTCTCCATCGACCGATGGCGCACTTGTTCGATTGGGTTAATCCAAGCTATCGGCCCATATCGCGACTTTATCTGTTACGACACAATCATCGACTTGCTAACCGATAGACTATGCTACTAACGTCTATATTTTCCAATCCCTTATTAGTTGTAGGGTCAAACTGATTGGCATGCCCTCAACCCTTTTCTAAGATGTAAGACCTGTACTAGAGTTAAGCAAATCTCCCAGGTCGCGCGTGTTTCAGTGTGTGACCAAAAAGCACACCAACAATCGGCTAGGTCTAAGGCTCCATCAGATTGATCTCTTAGATTGATGTGATCTAGGTGTAGTAGTTTGAGGCTTCATCGGTTAAGTCTGGAATCTCTTGCTATTGTATCTCTTTCATGTTGTATACCGTTCATCTAAATAAAACATGCTCGATACTTTGGAATATTATTAAGATCATCGTGACTAGCTACTGTCTTGGTTAGGTCTGATGTAGTTATTGTGATGATTTTCATGATATAGACATGTTATCTGGTACGTTTTATTTATTTCTGTTGGAGTACAAGACGACGAGTTATCTTCAATTCAACGTCACATCTTATAAGCCATCGAAAAAGCACTTATCGGCCTATGTGGTAAACTACCCATCTTATCAGCCGATGGCATGGTCACCCAATTGCTTCATTCCTGGTCATCGGCACTATAGCCGATAGGCATGATATTCCATGAATATCCCATCATTATCACGGTATTCGTCTCGATAGCCGATAGGCTATGCTATTGATCACATTCTCCTATTTCCTTATCAATTGTAGGGTCAAACTTATTAGCACGCCTTGAACCTTTTTTCTGAGAACGTAGGACCTGCACTGGAGTTAAGCAGATCTTCTAGGCCACGCGTGTGTCAAAGTGTGACCAAAAAATGCATCAACACGCTTTTTGGCATGTCTAGTGGGACTATACTTCAGCAGTCCAACAATGGCGGGTGAACTCAACGATGACAATATCATTCCGATCACCATGGAAACTTTAGCAGAGGAATATAGGGCGGAGGTATATAGAAACCTTGATGCTTTCCAGGTGTTGTGCCTTCAAGCCTATAGGATGACTCGGGCGGGTCCTATCTTAAGGGATCCACTACCAAGACCAGCGACGACCGTGGAGACTAGCAAGCCGAGAGAAGGCCCTCATGTCGGTTTCTAGGAGATCGTTGACAATGCGCTTCACCATGCGCTCATAAACCAATCTAGAACACTAGTCAACATCTTCATGGGCTGATCAAGAAGACTATTGACGACACTATAGCCCACAAACCACTATAAGGTCCGACGTATCTCCTCAATGCTCAGACCAAATTGCTACAGAACCCGCAACACTCTAGGTCGGCTCCATAGCCACAATGGTGGATGAGGCTAAATCAACCGACCTAAAAGACAGAAGAGGCTGGAGCTGGTGGGGAGCTGGGAGCGTTCCAACAGAGTGTGGTGAGCTCTCGGGATGGTGCCCCCTCCTCTACCAGATTTTACCTCGATCGGAGCAGCCCCTCAGAAATGGAAGGCCGTTGCCGAGCCCCCAAAGAAAGCCAGCAAGACCCCGCCTAAGAAGAAGAAGGTGGCGAAGATCCCTCCGCAGCTGGCTCCTGCCTAGTCTACTTCATCCTTGGACGTTCGGAGCTCGGCCTCGGAGGATTCCGAGGACTCCAATGCCCAACTGGCGAAGACCTTCGAGAATTATCTCTTGGAGGGCGACGAAGATGCGGCGGGGGTCCCAGCCAAAACTTCTGCTCGGGAGGTTGCAGAGGTAGACTCGACAAGCACACCCGTGCCCACTGTTGTAAACTTGGAGCCGAACCCTGTCGCCCCCAACTCTCCTGTAGCCGAGGTGATCACGACGGAGGTCGAGCTCCCAGCGGAAAACACGCCGGAGAGGACTTCGTGAGACGACATCGACGATATCCTCCGGATGTACGAAGTTCTGGAGGATCCGACGATTTTGCCTCACGGTGCCTCCAAAGGTATACTTCGAAGCTTTTACCTTGGTCAATACCTGCAACAATCTTTACTCGTAAATGCTCACCAAACATCTTGATACTATAGGTACCTCGAAGGGCAATGAAGCCCCGGCTGCACACGAAGTTCCAACTTCTTCGGGGGTCGTGGTTCCGATGGACACCTCGACTCCCTTAGACGCTCCGGCCCCGGTGGCGGGGGTCGTGCCCGCCGATGCGGCTCCAGTGACCGAGGTCACCCCTGCTGATGCGGCTCTAGCTGAAGGTGTAGCCGTCGAAGAAAGGGCCACCTCCACCTTAGCCAAGCCGCCTGCCTTCGTGCCGGGGAGGGGCAAAAGTATGTCCAGCCTCGGGCTCCCTCCCGGCCCAACGACAACCTCAGCCAGTAACTCGGAGGAGGAGGCCACGACAGATGATTGCCAAGCTTCGTCTTGGCTTCCTTTGCTGGCTCCGTTTTTGGAACACCGGACAGGCCTTCGGGCGCTCCTGGAGCCTTTGGCGGAGAAGAGCCAGGACATTGCCAACTCTGTCTGGTCTCTGCTCTGAGCGAAGCTAGGGCTCCAGTGTTCAACATGGCCCTCGAAAGGGCTGCCCTTCAGGTATGAAAAGCACCACAACCACTTCTAATTAGTAATTGTGAATACTTGGTACTTACTTGTTCTTTTTTGCAGCAATTAATCCTTGCTAGAGCGGCAGCGACTTCCAATGAAGTCGAAACCAATCAACTCAAAAGGAAGGTTACCACCCTCCAAACCGCGCTCAAGGGCTCCGATGAAAGATCACTTCGGTTGGAGGAAGAAGTCCTCGAAGAACAGAGGGCTAGGGCCGAGGCCGACGAAGCCCTCCAATTAGCGAGGCAAGATAGTGATGCGCTCTGGACTTAAGCCCAAGAGGCTGAAGCCGAGTGCGTAGTGCTCCGAGCGGAGGTTGAGAGGCTCCAACAAGCGGCGGCCACTTCGAGCGCCCAGCTGGTAGAGCTCCAAGGGGCCCTTAATCAAGCGATGGCCCAGAAGAGCTCCTTGCTGCTCCAAGTGGCCGAAGTGTTTGCTAATGCTGCGGGGCTGGAGACAGCAGAGAAGAAGAATGCTAGTGCAGCAGAACATACCTTGGATGCCCTTTAGGGTACCTTGGAATATTTTGGCACTATGTGCCCTTCGTCTTCTACGGCGGCCAGCGAACCCCTCGACCAGAAACTGAAGAGGATCCAAGTGGCGGCGTCGCTGATGATGAACTCTGGTGTCCGGTACGGAGAGATCTCCAGTCAGTGTGTCGGCATTGGAGTTCTCCACCACCTCGAAGCCCTTCAGATCTCTCTCTCTCCAGTCGGGGTTCGACCCCCGGAAGCTTTGCCTTCGAAGACCTGCTGCACCCATCTTCAGACGTAGCCTTGGCCTGGGAAGCCTTCTGGTCGACCTAGAAGATGGACCACAAGGCTGCGGCCAAAGCTTGGATCGACGAGGCCCGTCGGCAGAAGCAAGCACAAACAAGGCCATTGCTTCCAGCCTCGCCAGCTCCGGCACCTCCTGCTCCACTAACCGACCCGCAGGTCTAGCTCTTAGGGCAATTATGTATAAAAAATCTTGTAAAGCCCCTTGCATTAATGAAAATTTATAAATGAAGAGCTTGTTTGGGTGTTTTGTTCTTTTAGGTTTTGTCATGCCCTTCGAAACCCGACCTCGAAATACTAGATTTTACCGAAGGGCTCCGAAAGGAGTGGGCAAGCCTCGAGAGCTTAAGGCCCTACCGCCGCTCTCGCTTCTCTGTTCCTCGTGGAGACAAAGGGGAGATAACCCTCGAGGTTTTTCAAGAGGTCTTAACTTATATCAAGGAAGAGGAGAAAGAGAAGGCATCTTCGTCCTCCGAACACATGGATTGGTCTGACTCGGAATACCAGGCCGAAGACCCTGCGGAGGCTAACTCCGAAAGACTTCTGACTTGGGCCGAGCTTCAAGAGGAGCAAAAGAAACTGCGAGCCTCAAAGAAGAAGAGAAGCACTCGAACAAAAAGGACAAATCCGGTGGCTTCGAGCTCCGAAGGACAGAGTAGCCAGAGATGTAGCTCTAGAGGCCGACAGGGTCTTCGATTCTTCCTAGGCTTGGACCAAAATTTCTCCTGATGTACAAGTACGATGAATTAATGTGAATTGCACCGAAAGTATCTTGTTTGCTCTTTACCCTCCTACCCCTCCTTGTGGGTGGTGGATCTTTAGTAGTGCAAATAGGTTCGCCAGACACAATGATGCGCCGAACAAACCGATGCTTCGTATCACACTTAATATCCGTATTTTACCTTTTCAGAGGGTTCCTCGAACATAATTTCGTATTATTATTTCATAAGTTTCGAAGTTGGATCTACCTCTAAAGGGTTTTATACTTGTCACTTAGGACTTTAAAAAGTGTCTCGTTGGCTGGAGCCTCGAAACCTTATTACTTGGTCACCTTCAACTCTTTTACAGATTATTCGAACCCGTAGGCTGGAGATTTGTTTATCTTTAAAGTCCTTGGACTCCTCTACGGATCCTAACAAGCCTGGGCCTTGAATCCGTAGGGTGGCCACCTTCGGCTCTTTTACAGATACTTCGTACCCAAAGGTTGGAAATCTATTCTTTTTAAAGTCCTTAGACTGTTCTACGGATCATAACAAGCCGGAGCCTGGAATCCATAGGCTGGCCACCTTCGTCTCTTTTACAGATACTTCATACCTAGAGGCCGGAAATCTATTCTTTTTAAATTCCTTAGACTCTTCTACGGATCCTAACAAGCCGGAGCCTGGAATCCGTAGGATGGCCACCTTCGGCTCTTTTACAGATACTTCATACCCGGAGATCGAAAATCAATTCTTTTTAAAGTCCTTAGACTCTTCTACGGATCCTAACAAGCCAGAGCCTGGAATCCGTAGGCTGGCCACCTTTGTCTCTTTTACAGATACTTCGTACCCGGAGGCCAGAAATCTGTTCTTTAAAGTCCTTAGACTCTTCTACGGATCCTAACAAGCCGGAGCCTAGAATCCGTAGGCTTGCAGCGAAGCCCCTGAACTGACGGTTCGCAGGCTGTTGCCCGGGTCTTGGAAAAGATGCTTGACACCGCAAGCATCTCCATCCTCCCGATGCATCCATCAGGAGTAAGGGATATTCGAAGAGCAAACAAAATTCGACCCTCCACTTTATTTAGAAAAGGAAAGATTTACAAGTGATTACAAGGAGCCCCTAAGCATAATAACGCTTAAGGTGCTTCGCATGCCATGCATGTTTCAATTCTTCCCCTTCTAAATTAGCTAATTTAAACGATCCGGGGCGTCCTGAGCGTAGGATAACATATGGTCCTTCCCATTTATTTCCTAGCTTCCCCAGGGCTATTACACTTCGCAAAACTAGATGACCTGGTCTAAGCTCGTTCAGCTTTATCTTCGGGTCATACCATGTTTTTGTTTGGCCTTGGTACTTGGTCAGATTGGCGACAACTCGAAGCCTTGTTTCTTCTGACAAGTCCAGCGAAGTGTTTCTTTAATCTTCATCTCTGGGATGCACTACACGAAGGGATCCACCTCTGAGCTCCGTAGGAGTCATGGCCTCATCTCCGAATAGCAGTCTAAATGGGGTAAAGCCTATGGACCTGGCTTGAGTGGTTCGAATGGACCACAAGATCTTGGGAAGCTCCTCGACCCACAGCCTCTTGGCCAACCCAACAATTCGTCGATTCAGACCGGAGAGCATGTTCCCGTTGGCTCGCTCGACAGCTCTGTTGGACTGTGGATGGCGCACTGCAACGAAGCACAACTTAATGCCCAGTTCTTCACAAAATTCTTTGAATGCGTCAGCCTCGAACTGGGTTCCATTATCCACGGTTAACTCCCTTGGCACTCCGAACCTGCATATAATGTTTTGCCAGAAAAGTTTTTGCACATTCCTTGAAGTGATAGCAGTCAATGGTTCTACTTCAACCCACTTTGAAAAATATTCGATTGCTACTACCGCAAACTTCAAGCTGCCTTTTGCCATTGGAAAAGAGCCTATGAGGTCCATGCCCCACCGAGCCATTGGCCATACCGGGGCAATAACTTGAAGTGGAACTGGCGGACGGTGGCTTCGTCTGCCCATCCATTGGCATCCTTGGCATGTTCGAACCAACTCCTCTGCATCTCTCACAATTGTTGGCCAGTAAAGCCCCTACCGAAGTGTCTTGCCTGCTAGAGCACGAGGGGCCAGGTGACTTCCACACAAACCTTCGTGAATTTCCCGAAGTATGTCTTGGCCTTCGGGTTGGGAGATGCATCTAAGTAGAGGGGAACCCACTCCAGCTTTGTACAATATTCCGTTGACAAGCTTGTAGTTTTGAGCCCTTGCTTGCAATCTTCGGGCATCCGGACCTTCTAAAGAATCTATGCCACCTTGCAATATATTCATAATCGGAGCCCGCCAATCTGTAGCTAGAATGCACAGTACTTCCGCGGAGGGTAATTGATTAGCTGCAGGCTTCACTAGTTCTTCGTAGAAAGCACCCTTCAGGAGGTTCACCGCTCCAGCTGCAGCTTTTGCCAAAATATCTGCGAGTTGATTATCTACCCAAGGGATGCTCCGAATAGAGAATCCTTTGAATGCTACTTCAGTCTTGCGGATTTCTTCAAGGTACTGCGCTAGATGCGGGTTCTTTTCTTGAAAGCTCTTATCGACATGCCCTGCGACGACTTGGGAATCTTTTTTAATTATTATCCTTGCTGCTCCAAGTGCCTTTGCCTTTCAGAGGCCTAGCAAGACCCCTTCGTATTCTGCGATATTATTGGTGGTCTTAAAGTTGAGCCTTGCAGAATACATGGCCTTTTGCCCCGACGGTGATATGATGACTGTGCCAGCTCCGGCACCAGATGCCTGATAAGCTCTGTCAGAGAATATTGTCCATAAACCTTCGGAGGGCTCCTCCGGAGCCCAAACTGTAGATGGCGTCCACTCTGCTATGAAGTCGGCTATGATTTGGGATTTGATAGCTATTCTTGCCGTGAAGGAGATTCCGAAGGGGGCTAGCTCGACAACCCATTTTCTGATCCTACCCATAGAGTCTATTCTTTAGAGCATATCACCAAGAGGGTACGAGGTAGGAACGATTAGGTTATGCGCCAAAAAGTAATGCCTTAGCTTTCGCGAGGCCATTACCAGGGCATAAGCAAATTTCTCGAGCTCGGAGTATCTTATCTTAGCTCCAGACAAAGCTTCTGAAACAAAATAAACTGGGTTCTGCACCAGCTTTCCCTTAAGCTCAACTTCCCGGACCAGTACTGCACTTATTGCGGAGCCTGTTGTTGCAAGATAAAGGAGGAGTGTTTCTTCTAGGAGGGGCACAGTAAGTGTTGACAGGCTTCCGAGGTATGCTTTTATATCATCAAAGCTCTTCTAGCACTCCGGTGTCCAGCTGAAGCTTTTGGACCCCTTTAAAGCTTTGAAAATTGGGAGGCTTCGCTCTGCTGATCTGGCCAGGAATCTGCTAAGGGCTGTGAGCCTTCCTGCTAGCTTCTGGACTTGCTTCAAATTCCCTGGTGGAGCCATTCTTTGTAGTGCACTTATCTGCGTTGGGCTAGCTTCGATTCCCCTGCTCGAAACTAAGTACCCTAGCAGTTTTCCTGCTTGTGCTCCGACTATACATTTTTCAGGGTTGAGGCGTACTCCACATGCTCGGAGGCTCTCAAACGTTTCAGCTAGGTCTAGGCTATGTTGGTGCTTTTGAGCACTTTTTATTACAATGTCATCCATATAGGCTTCGACATTTTGGCTTATTTGATGACCTAGAGCCTTAGCTATTAAACGTGAAAAAGTGGCTTCGGCATTCCGCAAGCCAAAAGGCATTCCTAGCATAACAAAATACCCCGGAAGGAGTTATGAAGTTTGTCTTGGCTTCGTCTTCACACTTTAGCTAGACTTGATGATACCCGGAATAAGCATCGAGGAAGCTTAGCAATTCGGAGCTGGCTGTGGAATCCACATGTTGGTCTATTCGGGGCATCGGGTAGGGGTCTCGCAGGGCATGCTTTATTTAATGAAGTAAAGTCAATACACATGCGTCACTTGTTCGAGTCCTTCCTTACAAAAACAGGGTTTGCCAACCTCTCGGTATGGGCTACCTCCCTGATGATGCCAGCCCTTACAATTTTTCTACTTCGGCTTTGGCGAGGCTTGCTCTTTCTGCAGACAGCTTGCGGAGCCCCCGGTGCACTGGCCTAGCCTTCAGGTTGATGAGCAGGCTGTGCTCGATGATACTCCGATCAACCTCGGATGATGTCTTTGTCAGTCCAAGCAAAGACGTCCAAATTTTGCTTGACAACTTCTTCCAACGAGGTAGCTATCTTCGAGCATAGCCCTTTGCCGAACTGTACTGGGTATTCTTTGCCATCTTTTGAAATTATCTTCGTCTTGACATCACCCTCCGGGCTTGGCTTAAGGGAGAGCCCATTCGAAGAGTTTGAAGCCTCTGGAACCTCTTCCTTGCTCTCCACCACATTGTGCACTTGCCGTGGATCCAACGGCTGGTCGTGCCCATACTCCATTCTCCGGGCTATAGCTTGTTCTCCTGAAATAGTAAGCACTCCACCTTGCGTGGGCATTTTGAGACAAAGATAATTGTGATGCGCTATAGCCCCTAATTGGTTCAGCATCCCTCGCCCGAAGATTGCGTTGTAAGCATAAGGGACATCGACAACGTCGAAGATCACCTCTTCTACCCTGGCCAAAGACCCCTCTCCGAAAGCAACCTCGAGGCCTATCTGGCCGAGGGCATTGAGAGGCGGTCCTAAGAACCCTTGAAGTGGCCAAGCCGCTGGAAGTAGATGCTTCCGGGATACGCACATTTGATCGAAGGCCTGTGATGAGGACATCACTTCACATGATACACACATGGAGACTCCACCTACAATTCAATTACAAGGACCAATCACACGCGCCCGTGCCTGTCGCTTGAACCATGAGGTTAATTCTTTCCTTAGCAAATATGTTAATATTTGTTTGGATGGGATGCTACTGAATACTAGTGATATTTTGTTGCTTAGGAACATGGGAGATGGAATAAGAGAGTTGGAGTTGAAGACGGAGTCGCACGGATGATTTGAAGTCAAGAATTCGCTAGTTCGGACTACATCAACCACCATGCACCAAAATGGGCGTAACTTCCTCATACGAAGTCCGATTGGCGCGTTCTTGGTCTTTTTGGAAAGCTGAGGAGAAGACGGATCTTTTACTGTTGGTTTCGCCTCATTTGGAGTATCGAGTCGTACTGTGTGACTGAAACAGTCCTGCATGAAAGAATTGGGCCGAGTTGGACCTTGTACTGAGTTGGAGGCCGTGTTGGCCCATAGTCTGAGTCGTGTGCGCCTCCTACAGGCTGCCCACGCCTTATATACTCACGACAACCATCATTAGGGTTAGGTTTTGTTTTGTTTGCATCTACACTCGTGTGTTTAGATCCCGCTCTTGCACCAGACCGATTGGCTGCTGCAACAACGTTTGTGAAACCTCTCCTCATCATAGTTCATCTGTGATTTGGCATTCGACTTGTGTTCTTCCTGTTCTTGCTTGTGTTCTTGGGTTCGCTTGCAGGAACTAGCCTTCGTGGTGAGGTCAATCGCGCCTTGCGTGGTTGATAACCGACGGAGACGGTGGTGTAGCGATTGTAAGGTTTTGATCCGCCGGACCGGAGCCTTGGATCGTCAACGTCGAGATTCTCCACCAATCCAAGTTATCCTTACCTAGTAGAAGATCGGGACCAATCCCCTATTAGCCTGGACGAAACGTATGTCTGCGGAGCTCCCGCCATCCACCAGGATCCTTCTGACTTCCACCCCTGCTATGTCTATGGAATTGACCAAGGGGTCAGCATGGGGAAACTTTACCCCTGCGACATCGCTGGCAGTAAACGAGATGGGCACATGAGACCACTCTGGCATCCCCTCTGCGGAGCTCGAAGTCCCAATGTGCCCAACCTCGCGGACGTATTCACGCTGCTGCCTTTTGGACATGTTCCCGAGGGTCCCCCCTCCGGAGATGGGCAGGACCACTCGTTTGCCGCAGTCCTGTGGGTCTTCCTGCTTCGGTGGTGGCATAATATTGGCCACTGGAAGTCGCATGGGGGCTTCGGGACACTGGCTCGGGCCACGATTTGCACAGGCTCCGACCGTGCAGCTGGTGGGGCTCGATCCGAAGTACCCCGCCCGGTACTTCGCCCTAGGTAATCTCCCCGAAGGGCCAACACTGCCTTGCAATCCTTCGTGTCATGGCTTCTATTGTCGCCATGCACGCAACAGAAAAAACTATGGCGCCTGCCAGGTGCTCTTTCTTGAGGCTTCGGCGCTCCAGCCTTGAAGCCTTGCGTCGGCTGATAACTGGCAGGTGCCTTCAGAACAGAGGGTGCGATGCTTAGCACTTCCAAACAGAAATGTTTCTTCCCTCGCCTGTGCTCGTTGAAATGGCTGTCTTGAGGGGGTTGTAGAGGAGCTGAGGCTTTTGGCTCCGTCTTAACTTCTCGGAGGGTAGGTGCAGGTGCTCCGGCTCAGCGAAGACAACCTTCCTCCACCTTGGCATACTATTCAAAGTATGCCATCAGCTGCGCCACAAACGTCACCAGCTTCCGATGGAGCTTGCTGAGGAGGTCGGAGTTTAGCACCCCTTCGCGGGTGGCGTCGACTACTGAAGAGGTAGACAGGCCCTTAATCTGCGACTTGGTGTGGGCGAAGCGTGTGAAGTACTCCTGGAGTGTTTCTCCCGCTTGTTGCTTCACCTAGAACAAACTCCCTGTCGACATCGGGGCCACAAAGGTACCCTGGAAGTTGCTCACAAACTTCTTCAACTGCTCCCAAGACCTGATCGATCTTGGCTTCAAGGACCAGAACCATCAGAGCGCCACGCCTTCGAGAGCGAAGGGGAAACACTTTGCCATAGTGTTGCGCACCCCTCCGCTTGCTTCTATTGCCAGGGCATATGAACGAGCGAACTCTCCGGGGTCTGACCCACCGGAGTACTTGTGCAACTTCGAGGCCTTGAATCTAGGATCGAAGGGCACTCTTTGCAAGTCTGAATGTAGCGGAGACTCATCATCGAAAGATGCATTCTCAGCCTCCTCCAGGACTTGGACAGCTTCGGGAAGATTGCGAGCACCACCGTCTTAGGGCCCTTCTGGAGTCTCGGTGGAGGCTTGAGTGTGGAGGCGATCGACGACCTCTTGTCTCCACCTAGCCACCTCCTCCTGAAGCCTTTCTAATTGAGTAGCTTCGGTTCCAGGAAGGTCTTTGTCTTCATCGGAGGGCAGCTTCGGGTCTTGGGAACTGACATAATTAGTCCGGAGCACCGTAGGAGGAGCTCGGGGTCCCCTGAGCACTCAACGCCCAGCGACACCCTCGGGAATCATTGGAACAGTTGAGGGTCTAGCTCTGTTGGTCCGAGGGGACCTTCGGAGAGGACCCGAGGCTTGGCTTCGCTTCGGAGGCATAGCTAGTCATGGAGAGGTCCGAAGACCAGGGACTTCGATTGGTCTGGGAAGGTGAGCGAAGGCCTTCGAACCGCACTAAGAAGCCCCTTACCGAAGGGTGCGTGGAATCTTGGGACTCCGAGGATCCCTCCGTAAGTGCTCTTCGAAGTGCAGTCAGCAGTAGAGAACAAGCTTCTAGAACTCAGTTCCCCACGGACGGCGCCAACTGTTGGCGTAAAAGATTACGCTAACAGGTTCTCTGAGATCAAGAACAAACAAACTACGAGTTCGTGTTTAAGGACTAGCTCAAGCCTCTGAAAGGATAACTGCTTGAGTAGTTCGAATGTGTGTATTAGAGTAATTGAGTCTTCGGTCCCCATTACAGGGTAGAGAGGGGGTATTTATAGGCAAAAATGTCTAAGGAAAAGACCTATTTACCCCTAGATTACAACCAACATAGTGGAAACTATTCGGTACCCTGAATAGGGTTAAAATGGTAAAATCTATCCGGGGCAAATGGATAAGCCAAACGTCTTACCAACCCGGTTGTTCTGCTTCAGAGCCTCATATCCTGCGGAGGGCTTCTTCGAACTTCGGATCGAAGCACCCTTTGGCTTAACGCCTCCACCTTCGAGTATGAGCCCATCAGCTCCGAAGCTTAGTGAGTCTCTTTGAGCTGTTAATCTCTAAGTCCTGAAAGTGAAGCAATTCCCCCAACACCATATGACCCCTCGAGCTTTGGCAGGAAAAACACTTCGCCAGGGGCTTTATTGGCCTACAATAGTAGCTGATGCGGAGAGCTTAGTCCGCACTTGCCAGGGTTGTCAATGGATGGGAATAATAAGTCATCGTCCGCCAACAACTCTTCAAGTCATTGCCTAGTGTGGCCCATGGCCAGATGGGGCATGGACCTTATTGGCCCCTTCCCAGTAGCAAAAGGAAATTTGAAATTCGCAGTGGTAGCAATTGAGTATTTTTCCAAGTGGGTCGAAGTAGAGCCCCTCATAGCTATCACTTCGAATAATGTACAAAAATTTTTCTGGAAAAATATTATATGCTGGTTTGGAGTGCCTCGGAAGCTCACAGTCAATAATGGGACACAATTTGATGCAGAGCCCTTCAGGAAGTTTTGTGAAGATCTTGGCATACAATTATGCTTCACTGCAGTGCGACATCCTCAGTCTAACGGATCTGTTGAAAGAGCCAATGATAATATCTTGTCAGGGTTGAATCGAAGAATAGTAGGATTGGCAAAAGGATTGTGGACCGAGGAGCTCCCGAAGATTCTATGGTCCATTCGGACCACTCAAACAAGGTCCACGGGTTTCACTCCTTTCAGACTATTATTCGGAGATGAAGCTATGATGCTAACGGAGCTTAAAGGATGATCCCTTCGCAGCACCGAACCAAAAATAGAAGCAGAAAGGAAAACTTCGCTTGATTTAACAGAAGAAACAAGACTTCGAGCTATCGCCACTTTGTCAAAGTATTATCAGCAGACGAAGACTTGGTTTGACCCGAAGGTCAAGCTTAATGAACTTAAGCTGGGCCATCTTGTTTTGCGAAGCATTATAGCACCAGGGAAATTAAGGAATAAATGGGAAGGTCCATACATAATTCTCTGATCAGAACGCCCTGGTTCTTTTAAGTTAGCTAATTTAGAAGGCGAAGAGTTAACGCATACATGGCATGCGGAGCACTTAAAGCGATATTTCGCATAGGGGCTCCTTGTAACCATTTGTAAACACCTTCTGAATTAATAAAGCTCATGGTTCAGATAATGCCTACCTCTCAAACACTTCCTACTTCTAGTGGACGCACTGGAAGAACAAAGTTGGCTGGGAGGGAAGTGTCATTAATTTGAACCAATTTTTCGGACTTCGAACCACTTGTTCGAAGCTTCCGACGAGGTGGGAAAGTCACTGAAAAACGGATTCCAAGCAACTGGCTTGAAAGCATCCGTAAAAAGAGTCGAACGAGACCAAATAATGCAGATTCCAAGCTCCGGCTTGAAAGCATCCGTAAAAAGAGTCCAAGGAGACCACTGCGAATTCCAAACCACCGGTTTGATAGCATTCGCAAAAAGAGCCGAAGGAGGCCAAAACAAAACGGAGTTTGAGCTGATAAGCTTCGAATATCTGTGAAAAGAGTCCAAAGTGACCAATCGTTTGGGACACTAAAGTGTCCGAAAAGTTTGTCCGAAGTGACTTCTTTCAAACAAAAGGTACTAAGTTACCAGTTTTATGACTCCAGGCAGTTAGACATTTTATAAGATTTTAATCAATCTTTAAATTACTGAGGGGCTCCGAACATCCAAAATTGTACTCCTAAGTTTTTTCTTTGTGCCTAACCATCTTCGACTAAAGTTCGAAGTTGCTTATGCCCAAAGAGGGGCTGGGAAGTAGGGAGACAATTTTAAAAATCAATATTTATTATTCGAATAGATTACATTACATTACGAAAAATCCGTGTCTATGCCAAGAAGGAATCGAAGACCTCTTCGTTCTCTAGAGCTACCACTAAATCTGGAACGACTAGTTCCAAAGCTGGGAGTCCTGATAACCTTACGTTTAACTCTTCTTCCTCCCTTCGAAGCTCGAAAATATTTTTGTTCTTGTTGAAGTTCAGCCCAAGTTTGAAGTTGCTCGGGGCTTCTTTCCCAGCTCCAAAGTTCTTCAGGCTTCTTTCCATGTTGTTCAGCAATACCCTCGTCTTCGGACCATTCAACGTCTTCATAAGACGAAGCTTCCAAGTTAACTTCTTTTCTTCCTCTTTAATATAAGATAATATATCTTTACATATTTCGGGCGCAATTGCATTGGAGCTTTCTCGAGGAACCAAAAATCGAGGTTGTTTGTGAAGTTTTAAAAGATCGAAGGTAGCCCATAGCAGGCGGAGTTCTTCGGTAACATTTAGTACTTCGACATCATCCATACGAGGTTGAGAAGCCTAAAAACATGATAAATAAGTTTTCATTCATAATATATGAAAGCATAATTTTTACATATTTGGACCCCTAAACAAAGCTAAACCTGCGGGTTCGGCGGAGGCTGGCTGCTCAAAGCTTGAGACCGAGCTTGTTTTTGGCGATGTCCTTCATCGATCGAAGCCTTGATCGCTGTTCGACCTTCGGCTCTCCATGAAGCTTGAAAGGCTTGCCAAGATGCGGCCACATCTTCGGAAGGGTTTAGCAGTTGATTGTCGTCGAAGGTAATGGGAGCTGTCCCCGAATCTGGTGCTACTGATAGCCCTAGATCTTCGTAGTAGCGAAGTACTCCGAGAGCAGCTACTTGGCCGGAGAGCTCTCCATACCGAATACATGTTGTCTTCATCGTCTTCGCTGCTCCTTGGATCATCTTTAGTCGTCGCAGCAAGGGGACATTGTCACTCGAAGATAGTGTCCATTGTGTACCAAAGTACTCCAGAACACCTAAAAGATTGTTCATGACCTCCGCTGCTACCTTCTCCGACTTCATTTTATGTTCAATTAAAACATCCCTTGACGAAGTTAGCTCATCTACCACAGTGGATAGTCTAGCTGCCTCCATAGCCAGAGAACTCTTCTAGCTAAGCAGGTTGCTGGCTTCCTCCGTGGATTTAGCCTTCTCCTCTTGAAGATTAACTAGCTCAGCCCCCGCCATGGCATGCTCTGCCCGCATTTTCTCTATCTCAGCCCGAAGCACGATTTGTTCGGCTTCGAGCTTCTTATTCGCAGCCTCCAAACCAAGTCTGGCCCTCCTTTCCGCTGCAACCATTTCATCTAAGCTGGAGATTTGAACTTCAGAGCCTTCAAGACTGCTTTGGAGAGTTGAAATCTTCTCCTGAAGATGAAGGTTTCCTCGCTCATTTGAGACGGCTGCAGCCGAAGCTAAGACTATTTGTTGCAAGGAGAAAAAGCAAGGTGAGGAATTGTTCATAAGCTGAAATTAATCTTGTTTTGTAGATACTTCGTACCTGGTACGCTGCCTGTTCTAAGGCTGCATTCAGCTCTGAGCCCTCAGCTTCGCTA
Organism: Zizania palustris; assembly: GCA_019279435.1. Taxonomy (NCBI): domain Eukaryota; kingdom Viridiplantae; phylum Streptophyta; class Magnoliopsida; order Poales; family Poaceae; genus Zizania; species Zizania palustris. The sequence continues at coordinate 40,062,425 of JAAALK010000282.1, read as the reverse complement.
AGTATGTCTACTAAGTCTGTCTCCCCAACTTCGCGGTTAGCTAAATCCAAAGGCTCGAGCAGGGCCCGAAGTCTGGTCCTTCGCTCCAGAAAAGGAGCTAGGAGGGGGAGCATGGAGAGAGCCCTTTGATCATCTTCATTTGGCGAAGGGTCAGAGTTCTGCGCTACATCTTCGTAGACCTCGGTGGACTGGTTCCCCTCCATAGACTGACCTCTGTCTGTTGATTCAGATGGAGTTAATCCTGAGTTCGGAGCAGAAAAGGGGTCCATTTTTCCTTTACCTTTCCCAGGTCCCATCTACGCAGTTGCTGGAATCGACCCCGGAGATGTCGAGGTCCCAGGAACAATATCTTCGGGAGGAGTCACCTCAATGGGAGCGGACCCTGCCAAATCAAAGGTATTATGTAATGCATAATTTTGCAGGGTAAAGAAAAATGGAGTTCAAGTGAAGTTTATCTCCGAAGCCCTGTCGGCGGAGGATCACGGGGCTACTCGGAGGATCGAAGGCCACTTTGAAGTCGTCATCGGACTCGGTGGCTGGAACCAAAGGGTTAATTGCTGGAGCCTCCCTGGGAGAAACAGCTACCACTTCGTCTGGAATAGAAGCCTGTTCAGCTGGAACTTCGACTCCGCCTTCAGCAACAGAGGCTTCTTGATAGGGCAAGTCAAGCTAGACGCTTGGGTTCTCAGCCTGTCTAGAGCTGCTTGGAACATCTGGCATGCTTGCTGCATCGCTAGTGTTTACATCTACCTAGGCTTCATCTTTGGTAATTAGGTCCGCGAGGACCTTTTGCATCTCTCTAACTCCTTCATCTTCAGATGAATCGGAGGGCGAAGCCACAGGCCTTGGAGCCACATTCTTTGGCTTTCGAGGTAGTTTTTTCACTGGAGTCTTGGTCGGAGCTTTTTCGGCCCTTGCTCGGAAGGTACCCAGTCTAGAAGAGGAGGGGGTGCAACTCCGAGTACGCACCACACTCGGTTGAGCCACTCCCAACTACCCACTAGTTTTTTCCTCCACTCCTTTTCGGCCGGAGTTGGAACTCCCAGAATCTTCTCTGCAGCTCGAACAATTTGTTCCGAAGTCATGGGAGCTTGGGAAGCTTAAAGATAAGTTTGCATTAGTCATTTAATCAAATAATTGTATATACAACAAGTTGTTTTGAAAGCTACCTGCAGGGCTCGAGTTTGAAGATATTTTTCGGAGTCCACCCGCTGGATCTTCTTCGAAGGTTACAGGCCAGTTGGCCATTAGAGGTGGAATCTGGAGTCCGATGAACTCCTCAGCTAAGTCCCGCATGCTCATGCGGTGAATAATCCGTTGAAGCAAGCTAAGGCGAGCTTCGAGCTGGCCGGGGTCCGGGTGAAATTGAGCTTCTCTTCGGACGTTTATATCTTGCAGAGGTCCAGCCAGACGACTGCCTACTCCCACCTCGGCATAGAACCATTGGAGAATCCAATCTGTGTACCATCTAGCGTTGATGGCCTTCGCTAGAAATCACAGTTGGAATTCATCCCGAAGTTTAAAATTGATGCTCCCAAAGGCTACTACAATCTTCTCCCCTCCGGACCCTTGGTAAGTTTTTGGTTGGCAAGACGCCCTATGCAGTGCTGCGAAAATTTCTGCTCTTCCTTCGCAGCCTTCAGCTCGTAGTGCCCATTCAAAGATGGACAAGCACGCTATTGCATTCGGAGATAGCTGAGGACGAGTAACGTGGAACAAATCTAATAGCTCCGAAAGGAAGTCCATTGCTGGGAGTCCTAACCCCGCTTCGAAGACCACAACTTCTCCAGCCCTCGGGGCGGGGATGTATTCTTTTCCCAGTTTCCGAATGACGACCCCTGAGCCAATCTTCCCTTCAACCGCCGCTAAAATCGTGTCTCTCTTGGAAGTAGATGGCCAAAGTGTATAAGATTGGTCCGGATACTTCGAAGAAACCAGAAAGAGATCTTGGGGACTGGTCTATTGGGGATTTCCCCTCAGAGCCGCTGTCGCCGCTGCCGGCGCCGCCACTGTTGCTGCCGCAGCCACAGCTTGCTGCCGGGCTAGGGCCGAAGCCGCCCCAGGAACCTTGAAGCTGGTTTTCTCCATGAACTCACACTAAATGCTAAAGCTAGAATCTAGAGGCTAGGGCTTGGTTGCACAAAGACGGTGAGAAAGGTATTCGAGAAGTGTTTGGGTCCTCTATTTATAGCCCAGGCCCACGATTTTTTACCGTTCACATTTGTCGTTTCATATTCTTGACCGTTACTCTTTGCGAAGTTAACGCACCGCGTAACTTCTGCTGGAAGGAAAAAGCCAATGACTATTTCTTCTAAGTCTAAAAAGCTTTCTGGCTTCTTAAGTTAATTCTAAGATAGTTTGAATGTAACTTCCTTAGGAGTCAATTTGAAGTTTGAATCTTCATATACTTCTAAGGTTGATTAAATCTGTTAACCCCTACGCATGATTATTTTTCTTGCGTATACTTCTCTCCTAACGTTACAGATCTAGCGGAGAAGCGTATTCGAGAGGCTACTGTTGGGGGAAAATACTTCATCCTCAGGGCCATTGCTGCAACAAGACAAAGGCAGGTGATTTAATCGAAGGTTTCCAGCATCTAACTCCGGAAGTATACTGGAACAAGTTCGAAGGATAGAGGTGAACTCTAGTTCGTAGTATATCTTCGAACATTGACCCTTCAGAGAGCTTCCTTGCCTGCTAAGATGGAAGACTTATCTTCTTTATCATTAGATTAGTCTTTTACCGTTTTAGCCCTATTAAGGGTACCAAATAGTTTCCACTATGTCGGTTGTAACAGAGGGGTAAAAGGGTCTTTTCCTTAAGGTTTTGGCCTAGAAATACCCCCCGTTTTACCCTGTAATGAGGATCGAATATTTAGTTATTCAATACACATCTTCGAACTGCTTCGAGCTATTATCCAATTCGGAGGCTTGAAATAGTTTATTTCACAAACACTTCGTTTGTTAGTTTCTAAACTCTGGAAACCTGTTAGCGTAATCTTTTATGCCAACAATGATTGTGCTGAATAATAAATACCAAGATCGGGCAGATAGGTGAGATACCTGAAAATGCGCTTGATAGCCTGCCGATGAGATGCGCATGGTGAAGACTGGAAGCGCGTGCACAGTTCCACAACGAACTGTATGTCTGGCCTCATCGCCGTCAAGTACAGCAGCGAACCGATCATCCCTCAAAATTCTCTCTCATTGACCTTGACGCCACTTTCGTCCTTGTCTAGGCCCCCAGATGTACCCATTAGGGTCATCTGAGGCTTCAGCTCTCCACCAAAGTTGAACTTCTTCAACATGTCCCGAGTGTACTAATCTTGGTGGATGAAGGTGCTGTCCTTGGTCTGCTTGATCTGGAGCCCTAGGAAATACTTGAGCTCACCCATGAGGCTCATCTCAAACTCACTGTGCATCTGCTAGAAAAACTTAGACACAAGAGCATCAGTAGTACCGCCAAAAATAATATCGTCCACGTATATCTGAGCAACCAAGAAATCTGATGCATCTCTGAGCAATAAAAGAGTTTTATCCACAAAACCCATTACAAACCCCTTCCCCAACAAAAACTGCTTTAACCGGTCATACCAAGCCCTGGGGGCTTGCTTCAGACCGTATAAAGCTTTCTGCAGCTTAAAAACATCTCGAGGAAACTTAGGGTTCTCAAAACCTGGGGCTGCCTAAAATAAACCTCCTCCTCTATGTACCCGTTCAGAAAAGCACTCTTGACATCCATTTGAAAAAGATTAAAACCCTTCGAAGTAGCAAAAGCTAAGAGAATGCGAATGGACTCAAGACGGGCAAGAGTGGCGAAGGTCTCTTCAAAGTCAATACCCTCTTTCTGGCAAAAACCCTGAGAAACTAATCGAGCTTTGTTGTGCACCACAACCCCATATTCACCTTTCTTGTTTTTGAACACCCACTTGGTGCCTATGGGTTGCATCCAGGTGGTAGCTCAACTAGTGTCCAAACCCGATTGCGGACAAAATTCTCAAGCTCTTCTTGCATGGCATTAATCCAATTCGAATCAGAAAGAGCATGAGAAACGTCTCCGGGCTCAAAAGATGCAACAAACGAAGATTCAACAAACACATCAAGAGAGTCAACAAAAGAACGCAAAGTTCTCTCAAACAAATCACCGATGATGAGCTCTGTGGGGTGATCATGCTGAACTGCTTGGGATTCCTGGTGATCTGAATTTACCTCACCGAAGTCAGCAGATAGCACCTCTGGACTCGACTGAGGGGGCTTGATCGAAGTGGAAGAAGTGATCAGAGGTCTGCCCTCGTCCTCAGTCGAAGTCTCAGAAGGTGTGGGTTCTATAGGCTGTGCAGAAGGCCCACCCTCATCAACAGCTAGAGTGTCATCATCTTCCTCGAAGATGGACTCTCCGAGCTCACCATATCCAGAAAGCTCAAAAGAAGGAGTCAAAGAAGGCAAGGACTCATCAAATGAAACCTCGCAAGTCTCAAAAAGCTGCTGAGAGTCGAGGTTCCAAACACGGAAGCCTCGAGAATGCAAAGCATAGCCAAGAAAAACTTCGTCCCAGCAACGAGACTCAAACTTGTCCAAATGCTCTCCCTTCTTGAGCACAAAGCACTTGCAGCAAAACGCTCGCAAGTGGCTCACTTTGGGATGTCTGCCAAACCGCAACTCATACGAAGTCTTACCTAGGTAAGCTCTAAGAAAAATGCGGTTGGCCAGATAGTAAGCCATGTTCATGGCTTCAGCCCAAAAGCGCCTAGAAGTCCTATGCTTATCGAGCATCGTCCTGACCATCTCGACTAGCGTGCGATTCTTTCGTTCCACAACACCGTTCTGTGGGGGAGTGTAAGGAGCAGAAAACTGATGATCAAGACCCTGATCACTACAGAAGCTGACGAACTAAGAGTTCTTAAATTCAGAGCCATTGTCAGAGCAAATCGCTCGCATCCGACCATTGTTCTCATTCTTCAGCTTCAAAATCAGGTCATGAACAAAATAAAAGTCTCATCCTTAGATTCCAAAAATAAAACCCACGAGAATCGAGAAAAGTCATCAACAATCACAAGCGCGTACCACTTCCCACCGACTGAGTGTACCCGAGATGGACCAATAGTGTCCATGTGTAACAGCTCTCCCGGGTAAGAAGTCATCACCTGAGTCACAAGTGAGTGAGAAGCGGCAACCATTTTCTCGTGATGATAGGGATGGCAAACTAGATACTTCTCCATTTTAAGCTTGGGCAATCCTCGGATGAGGTCCATAGAGCTCAACCTGACTAGCAGATCAAAACTCAAATGACCTAAACTCCTATGCCACTTCCAGAGCTCAGAGGAGGATCCATCAATCAAACAGCGAGAAGGGCCAAAAGAACTAGAGAAGTCAATCCAAAAAACCTTATCGAAAGGTAAGATCTGGCAAATCAAAGACCCTCTAGAATCAATCACAGAAGAACTGCCCTTCTTAAAACGTACCTCCAAACCATCCTCAAGAAGTTGCAAAACAGAAATCAAATTGAAGTTCAAATTTCCAACCAAAGCAATGTTCTTCAAAGAAAATGGTCTGAGATGCGAATCGAGCCAATGCCGTGTACCTTCCCTTGACCACTGTTCCCGAAGGTGATGTATTCCTTGGAGATCGGGGGAGAGAGACTGGAGAACCATCTGCGATGTCCCATCATGTGGCGAGAGCATCCTGAGTCCATGATCCAAACATCCTCCAGTCCCCGATCCTACACAATCAGTGGTTATAAGGGGGAGAAAATGGTCTGGCACTAGGTTAGCAAAGGAACTAAACTAGTGTCAAGCCATCTGCTCAAAAGACGGAAAGCAGAAATCATCATAAGAGTATGAACCAAAATGCGGCTCGAAGCGCGGTCCTCGGTTCTACCTAAAGTCTCGGCCACGAGGTCCAGGACCATATCCAAAGTGGCCTAGAGCTCTGCCAGAATGAACACAACCCTCCGGAGCACGGGCATGAAAATCGTCTCCTCTACCACCATCTACACGACACGGCCTGGCCTCTAGCCTCTCTCTGTGTCGAGGAACTCTCAGTCTACCACCCTACTAGTAGAACTGCGCCTGGTCACCATGAGCTCTCTCTGCTCTCTCAACTCGCTTCCTCCTGAAGCAAAACTCTGCAAGATGCCCGTCTCTCTAACAATACTCACAGTGGTAGGTGGGCTTCTTGGGATGTGGTTGAGGCTTGGGGTTCTTGGGTTTGGTGGTGTTGGGTGTAGATTCTTTGGTGTGAGAGGGTCCAGGAAGAGAGTCAAGAGAAGTGCAGAGGTGTTTGGGCTTTGGGACCCAGATGGGCTTCTGGGGTGGAGCTTTGGGCTGTTCTTGGAACACTCCATCCTTGGGATGACTAGCCTCGAAAGACTCAGTGGAGTGAGTTTTGGGGTATCTCTGTTTAGGAGTCATTTTACTCCACTCCACTGCCCGACTAATGGCACTCTCAAAGTCAGCCTTGGTGTAGGTGTAGCCTACCCCAAACCCATCCTGCCTCTTAAACTGCTGGATCATCAAGCCGAGCTGTGGCTCTCTAGCACTCACCCAACTCAGGATTTGACGGAGGTAAAAGTTTTCATCCTGGACAAGAAGGTCTCACAGTCTCTATCAACCTGGACAAACTTCTCGGCATTCAGCTTGATCAACTCCAATATAAGAGACAAGCAGTTCTCACAAACAGTGGGTGGAACTGATAGTGTCTCAAGCTCTAGCCTAGTTTGCTCCAGCTTAGCTCTAACTCTCCCCAAATTGCTCAAATGCTCATCACCCTTGGCTTTCAGCTCAGCTAGACTAGCTAGATGGGATGGGCAATCAGCACAGGGCACGACGATAGTGGCATGAGCATCTTTAAGCTCCAGCTGAGCGCTCTCAAGCTCAGTGGCCAAAGCGTCCCTCTCATCAACCCTTTCTATGTACCTGGACTTCAGAGTCGTCAGGTCACACATAAGCACCTCACACTTTGGGCACTCACTGCTATCACCCAAGCAAGGGGAAGAAGATAGACTCTCAATTCTGCGTTGGCCACGGCAAGCTCACTCTCAAGTTCATCTATCCTCTTCTTAGCTCCTCTAAGAAGTTTTTCCTGATATTTCAACTCCTGACGATTACTTTCAAGTAAATCGACTATTTCACGTTCATAAGATGATACCTTTTCATTGTCGTCATCGTCGGAGTTGTCGGAGGAGCCCTTTTCTTCCTTATCCCCAAGAGCCATTGAGCAGAAGCTCTTGCGGGATCTTCGGCGTCGATGTGAGCTGCTCTTCGGCCTGTCCCATGAAGTAGAGGCCTGCCGGATCATCCTTGTCCTTCCCCTTCCTGATGACAATCTCCTCATCGCTTGAGCTCGATGAAGAGGAAGAAGACGTGGACCGCTGAGAAACCATGTTGAAGAATATGGTTTTGATACTTCCAGATGTGATGAGTGATTGTCAACAGAAGTCAAAGAAGAAGAGAAATAAAGACCTATCGAGTCTGAGGTGCATGTGACTCAGGTACATGGGCAGCGAGCAACATCCGGGCAGAGGAGCCGCGGGGTCGGGCTGGCCCAATCCGAGTACATGGCTAGGAGCGGCAGAGGATCCACTGGTCTGTTTACTGGGCTTGACTTAGGTATACGGGCGGCGAGCGATTGCTAGGCTGAGAAAGCTGCGGGGTCGGGTCGGCCCAATCCGGGTACCCGTTGCGAAGACGGTGGATGCTTTGTCAGTTTCGGCGCAAAACTGACAACCTATGATTAATTCGTTTTTAGGATATTAATATTTAGTTTTTAAGTTTAGAATATTTTATTTGAGTCAGGTGATTTTTCTAAGAATATTTTAGTAATTTTTGGAATTTATTTGAGTCAGTATTAATTTACGCTAGGGGTAAATTAGTCTATTCATGTATTAGGAGTCGCCGACAAATAGGCCCCTATCCCCCCTAGGGATAGATGACTGTTTCTAGTAGATCAATCTACAGTCCAATTTTTGGTTTCATCCACATTCGTCTTCCACCAAAAAGTTTTCATCTGCAAACCTTTCTATGGCTTGACATCACCGGGTGAAAAAGAAGGAAAAATAGCCGGTGGACATGTTTTCCACGGTGAAAACGCGACGTCAGGCAGCTGCGCCTGGCTGATGCCCGCGGCCGTGCATGGCACCTCTGGCTGCAAAAAGCTACACGGCCTTTTCTTTCCTGGCACGCAGCGCACGGCTCCACGCGAGCGCCAACGACTTACCACGATGAGACTTGCAGCAGCAGCACAGCTTCCTTTCGTGCACTGTAGCACGCAGTGTAGGCTTTTCGCATGCACAGGTGTGTGCGCTAGGCACCGGAAAGCAGCAGCAGCTACAGGCTTGGTTGATTCCCGTGCACGGCCTCTGCAGCACACAAGGAAATTCATTTTCTTTTCCGGCCAGGTTACATCGCGTACGTTGCTTCGGCCAGCAGCAAAACCAGCCGCTTGCAGGCGGCGACACATGACCGACGAGGTAAGTTTTCTTGTTTAATCTCCTATATTTTAGCTGGTTAGTTAAACCAACATTTATCCATATTTTAATTAGCTGAAAAATAATAATCTCATAGTTATCTGTTATTAATTAAAAATTAATCTAGTCGTTAAAATTTAATCTTCTTATTAGTTATCTCGTATTATTTATTTAAATAGATCTGTTTAATCTGCTTATATAAAAGAAAAGAAAAATTTATTAGTCATGATAATTTTTCTTTCTCTCGCGTGAAATATTTTTTAGGTTATTTCTGAATTAATTTCCGGGTGATCCAAATTTTATTCAGTTAATTAGTATTTTATTTTTAGACTGCAATCTGAACAATTTATTAGAATATTTAGTGTTTTGTATTACATCATTAAATATTTCTAGTACCCATTTTATATACTGCAGTGATTCTTTTTAGTTTAGCTCTAATATCATTTTAATTAGGACACCGATCATTTTAGGCTGGATAACTATAGTACCAGTAATTTATTTTACTAATATTGTTTGTCCGGTTAAGTTGGTTGGGTGTTTGGTTTTCGATATAGTTTAGCAAGAAATTTTTAGGCGCCCATTCACTCCCCTCTGGTCGCTACTTTCGGTCCTACAAGTGGTATCAGAGCCTGGTTAGTGTTTTTCCATACCTTAACCGGTTCTAAACCCCAGTAGTGATCATGACATCTCCTGGAAAGGTCCCGTCCTTGGAAGCTTATGGCTATAATTATTAGAAGACTCGCATGCGAGCCTATCTCATGAGCCAAAGCTCGGACATCTAGTACATATGTGTTCATGCTACTTTCGCTATATTGCCTGTTGCTAAGCGTAATTCTCCTGATATTATCGCCTTGCATCAGAACAATAACAAAGCGGTGAACATTTTGTTTTCTGGTCTAGGTCCTAGTGAGTTTGAGCGTGATAGCCATCTCACCACTGCTAGAGAGATCTGGGCTACCCTCCAGGCACACCATGAGAGAACAGCTCAGGTCAAGGCTAGGCTCTACCAGACCTACCGGCGTGAGTATGAAAATTTCTCACAGAAGCTAGGTGAGACTGTTGAGGCCTTGTTTGGTCATTTTCAATCGATCATTAACAAGCTTCACGTTAACAAGGCTGAGTGTGATCAGCTGGTCTCAAATCATGAGCAGGCGCTTAAGGTACTCCATACCTTGGACCCTAAGATCTAGGAGATAAAGGTTTCTTCTATTGTTCAGAACGCGTCTTATGATACCTTGACCATCACAGAGCTTTTTAGTAAGCTCAAGGCCTTAGAGGTCGATATCCAGTTGAGATCAAATCTCACTGGTTCTGGATCAAAGACTCTGGCGCTTGCGACACCATGAGTTGTACCACATTTTCCTTGATGTCTATTTCCGAGGAACAACTTGATACTCTAGGAGATGATGATCTGTGCTTGTTTGACAACTGGGTGCGACATGTCTATGATAAGTGAATGTTTAAGAGACATGGCACAAAATCCGGATGCTTTGAGTGTGGTGATACAGGTCATTCATTGCCGACTGCCCCAAGCGGAAGAATTACAAGAAGGGAACCGGCGGCAACTCCTATGACTCCGACAAGTACGACAACTCTACAAAGGGCAAGCCCAAGACAAGATTCTTTCGGAAGGCTTTGAAGGACTACAGGCATGAGAACAAGAAGCGAGACAAGGCTTTCTTCGCTGAGATGGAGAAAAGCTACTCCAAGAGATCCTCGTCTTCCTCCTCATCTTCGAGCTCAAGTGATGAAGAGATCATGATCAGGAAGGGGAAGGACAGGGATGATCCGGCGGGCCTCTGTTTCATGGCCTTCGGGGACAAGCCGAAGCGATGCTCACGTGATATCCGAAGACCCCACAAGAGCTTCTACTCAATGGATCTTGGGGAGAAGAAAGAAAAGGACCCCTCCGACGACTCCGATGACGACGACGATAAGAAGGTACCATCCTATGAACAAGAAGTTGTAAATTTATTAGAACAGAACCGTCAGGAGTTGAAGTATAGGGAGAAACTACTTAGAGGGGCTAAGAAGAGGATAGATGAGCTTGAGAGTGAGCTTGCCACAACAAATAGCAAGATTGAGAGTCTGTCTTCTTCCCCATGCTTGGGTGATAGTGGTGAGTGTCCTAACTGTGAGGTGTTGTTGTGTGACCTGACGACTCTTAAGTCCAGGTACACAGAGAGAGAGTAGATGAGAGAGACACATTGGCCACTGAGCTTGAGAGCGCTCAGTAGGAGCTAAAAGATGCTCGTGCCACTGTCGTCGCACCTTGTGTGGACTGCCCATCTCATTTAGCTAGTATAGCTGAGCTGAGAGGCAAGAGTGATGAGCATTTGAGCGAGTTAGCTGGAGTGAGAGCTGAGTGGAAGCAAAGTAAGCTAGAGCTTGAGACCTTGTCAGTTCCACCCACTGTTTGTGAGAATTGCCTATCCATTAGAATGGAGTTGATCAAGCTAAAAGCTGAGAAGTCTGTCGAAGTTCATAAAGAGTGTGAGATCTGCTTGTCTCAGGTGGAGGTTGTTGGGGGAAAATATTTCATCCTCAAAGCCATTATGGTAATAGGACAAAGGCAGGTGATTGAATCAAATGTTTCCAGCATATAACTCTGGGATCATAGTAGATCAAGTTCGAAGTATGGAGGCGAAGTTTAGTTCGGAGTATATCTTCGAACTAGGACACTTCCGAGAGTTTCCTTGCCAGCTAGGATGGAAGATTTATCTTCTATCTCAGTAGATTAGTCTTTTACCGTTTTAGCCCTATTAAGGGTACCAAATAGTTTCCACTATGTCGGTTGTAATATAGGGGTAAAAAGGTCTTTTCCTTAATGGTTGGGCCTATAAATACCCCCCGTTTTGCGCTGTAATAAGGATCGAATACTAAGTTATTCAATATACATCTTCGAACTATTTTAAGCTATTATCCACTTCGGAGGCTTGAAATAGTTTACTTCACAAACACTTCGTTTGTTAGTTTCTAATCTCTAGAAACCTGTTAGCGTAATCTTTTGCGCCAACAGTTGGCGCCGTCTGTGGGGAACTTAGTCCAAAAAACTTCGTTCTCTACCAAGTTTCCAAAACATGCCTCCCAAGCGGAGTTCAGGTGGTAGCCCTATTCAGAGGTCTCCTCGGACCTCCGGAGCAAGATCTTTAGATACAGTTGAGGCTGGAGGACCTTCGACTTTTCCTCCACCTCAGACTCCGGAAGGAACTCATTTTCCCCGAGCATACGGAGTTCCTTCTCCAAATCCATCCATACTTCGGCCGCCCGGAGTACCTCTTCCACCTCAAGTTCCACTTCGAACTGATGCATATAGTTCTCAAGACTCGGATGGTCCGTCCGAAGGAGATGAAGATGGTCTTGGTGATATGGCCGCTCAAATGGCTAGTATCCAAGCTGAAGTAGCAAGGTGGCGGCAAGAAGCGGCAGATAGGCTTCGCTCTCAGGCCACCCCGGTCATTCCTGAAGTGCCCGAAGATGACGGAGTTCATTATCCTAAAGCCCCGGAGAACGCATCCTTCAACACCGAATCTCTGCTGCATCCCGAGTTGCAGAAAGTGCGCTTCGACCCTAAGTTCAAAACGTCGAAGCTTTGAAAATATTCCGGAGATGAAGATCCTGGAGAGTTCGCCCGTTCTTATGCATTAGCAATTGAAGCCAGCGGGGGAGTGCGAGACACTATGGCCAAATGTTTTCCTCTAGCTCTCGAAGGAGTGGCACTGCGGTGGTTCTGGTCTCTGATGCCAGGATCAATAAGATCATGGGGGGAGTTGAGGAAGAAGTTCGTGAGTAACTTTCAGGGTACCTTCGTACCCCCAATGTCAACAGGAAGACTTTTCCAGGTGAAGTAGCTCCCCGGAGAGACTTTAAGACAGTATTTCAAGCGCTTCGCTCATACGAAGTCGCAAATTCGAGGGTTAACTACGTCTTCTGTAGTTGACGCAGCTCGAGAGGGAGTTATTCATGCGGGCCTCCTTGATAAACTACACAGGAAAAATATATCTTTTGTTGATCAGTTGATGTCTTATTTCAAAGAATATGCAAGGTCAGAAGAGGGGTGGCTTCGGAGAACTGCTGCAACTCCGTCGATACTGTAAGAAGTTAAGTTGGAAGTAAAAACTTCAACACAGCCACAAGAGCCTAGCTTCGAAGTTCAGCACGACAGGCGTTGGGGGCAAAAAGCATCCTCGTTCAGAAGTTTTGAACATTGCACCCCCGCAGAAGTTTGCCCCAAGGGCTCCACAGCCTTCAGGAAGCAAGACCAGCGGTTGGAGGCCACCAGGGAAATTGGTTGGCAAAGTCCAGGCTTTTTTCTACTATGTCCATGGTGAAAATCGGAGTCACGCAACTGATGCGTGCAAATCTATACTTGCTTTAAGAGGAGAGTATTTGGAAATAACTTCGGGTCGAGGCACTACTGATCGAGTTACGACCGAAGTGCATCCGGAGCCTATCTAGGCTGTGGCACGAATAGAGAGCTTCGACCCTGCAAGATGGCCTCCGGTGGTCAATGTTATGCCACCGCCAAAGAAAGAAGAGGGACAAGATCGAGGGAAAAGAGTAGTCCTCCCTATCTCCGGAGGAGGGACCCTTGGAAGTATGTCGAAGAGGCAGAGAAGAGAATATGTTAGAGAAGTGGGCCATATTGGAACCTCTTCGTCTGCAGCTGCTATGCCCGAATGGTCCCATGTGCCGATATCTTTTTTGCAGATGATTCTGCTGGTATTAAGTTTTCACATGTAGACCCACTTGTCATCACTGCCGACATAGCAGGGACTGAGGTTCGAAGGGTGCTAATCGACGGAGGAAGTTCGGCAGATATTATCTTTTTCCAAGCTTTTGATCAACTCTGCATCTCTAGGAAGCACCTTCTCCCAGCAGCCCGTCCATTGCAAGGCTTCGCAGGACCCCCCCCTTGATGCTCTTGGTCAAATTGGCCTGGAAGTTACTTTCGAAGAGGGGCTACTGGCCAGGACAGAGGAAGTAATTTTTGATGTTGTGGATGCTCCGTATGCATACAATGTTATCTTCGGAAGGGGCATGTTGAATCAATTCGGAGCTGTGGCGCATCATAATTATTTGTGTATAAAAATGCCCACACAGGCGGGAGTGCTCACTATTTTCGGGGATCAGGCCACTGCACGAAGAGCAGAGTTTGGTCATGGCCCTCCACTTGATCCGAGACAGGTAAACAATGTGCAAGATAACCCACAGGTTTTTTCTGCTCCGAGTGAGTCTTCGAAGAAGTCCTTCCCAAGGCCAAGCCCCGAAGGAGAAATTACAACGAAGGTCATTGTCAAGGATGGCAAGGAATATTCTTTTCAGTTTGGCAAAGACTTGCCTCCAGTAGTTGCTACTTCGTTAGAAAATGTAGTTGCAGAGAATCTAGATGTCTTTGCTTGATCTGAGGAAGACATCACCGGAGTCAGTCGGGATATTATTGAGCACAGTCTACTTGTAAACCCGAAGGCTAGGCCTGTTAGGCAAGGGCTCCGGAAACTGTCTACGGAGAGGGCTATTCTTGCCAAAGACGAAGTGGAAAAGCTGCTGAAGGCTAGGATTATCAGAGAAGTGGCTCATACGGAGTGGTTAGCCAACCCAGTCTTCGTTAGGAAGAAATCTTTCGGGAAGTGGCGCATGTGTATTGATTTTACATCTTTGAATAAAGCATGCCCCCGTGACCCCTACCCCATGCCCCGAATTGATCAATTGGTTGACTCTACTGCTAGTTCGGAGTTATTAAGCTTCCTCGACGCATATTCTGGTTATCATAAAATTTGGCTAAAACATGAAGATGAGATCAAGACAAGCTTTATAACTCCTTCGGGGGTTTTTTGTTATGTAAGAATGCCTTTTGGCTTAAGAAATACCGGGGCTACTTTCTCTAGATTAATTGCTAAGGCTCTAGGTTATCAGCTAGGTCGCAACGTAGAGGCCTACATGGATGATATTGTAATAAAGAGTGCTTTAAAGCACCAACATAGCCTAGACCTAGCAGAAACATTTGATAGCCTTCGGGCATGCGGAATCCGTCTTAACCCCAAAAAGTGTATCTTCGGGGCTCAGGCTAGAAAGTTGTTAGGGTATTTAGTTTCGAGCAGAGGAATCAAAGCTAGCCCTACTCAGATAACAGCGCTGCAAAGGATGGCTCCTCCGGAGAATTTAAAGCAAGTGCAAAAGCTGACTGGTTGTCTTGCAGCACTTAGCAGGTTTTTGTCAAGGTCAGCAGAGAGAAGCTTGCCCATCTTTAAAGCATTGAAAGGGTCCGAAGATTTTGCATGGACACCGGAGTGTCAAAAAAGTTTTGAAGATATTAAAAATTATCTCAGTAACCTCGCCACACTCACGGTGCCTATTGCGGACGAAACCCTACTCCTCTACCTTGCAGCTACTGGCTCTGCTGACAGCGCAGTCCTTGTCAGAGAGATAGATTTCAACGGGAAGTTGGTACAAAATTCGGTCTATTTTGTGTCCGAAGCATTGTCAGGAGCAAAAACAAGATATTCCGAGCTTGAGAAGTTCGCATATGCTCTGATAATGGCTTTGAGAAAATTGAGGCATTATTTCTTGGCACATAATGTAATTGTACCAACTTCGTATCCTCTGGGAGATATGCTCTGAAGTAAAGATTCCACTGGAAGAATTGGGAAGTGGGCCGTTGAATTTGCACCCTTCGGCATATCCTTTGTGGCAAGGACATCAATTAAATCACAAGTGTTGGTGGATTTTGTAGCAGAGTGGACTCCCCCTGCAGCGTGGGCTCCGGAGCAACCAAGTGAAGGGATTTGGACTATTTACTCTGATGGAGCTTGCAAGCATCCAGAGCAGGTGTTGGAGCAGTGATAATTTCGCCTTCAAGGCAAAAGGCAATGTACTCCGCAAGACTCAATTTGCTGGGCCTTCGAAAAGCACGTGCTCTAGGGGCTACAAGAGTTGTTATTACGACAGATTCTCAGATTGTAGCAGGGCATGTAGACAAGAGTTTCCAAGTCCGGCATCCACAGCTTGCAAAGTACTTAGAAGAAATCCATAAGATCGAAGCAGCATTTAAAGGGTTTTCAATTCGGAGTATTCCTAGAGCAGAAAATGTGCAAGCCGACATTTTAGCAAAAGCTGCAGCCGAAGCTATGGACGTACCAGAAAGAGCTTTTTATGAGGAACTCTGTGCACCTTTGGTGCCACAAATTCCTTCTACAAAAATCCTTTGCATTCCAAGTACAGATTAGAGAAATTCAATTATGGAACTATTGCAAGGAGGAACAAGCTTGTCTGAGGAGCCACAACTTTCAAGGTTAAAGCTTAGAACCCGGAATTATCGCATAATCAATGGTATTTTATACAAGGCCGGAGTATGTTCTCCTCTGCTCCGATGTATATCTCAAGCCGAAGGTCAAGAAATTCTTCGAGAAATCCATGAAGGACTTTGTGGTAGCCATCTGGCCCTCGAGCTTTAGCAGGAAAAAACACTTCGACAGGGGTTTTATTAGCCTACAATAGTAGCCGATGCGGAGAACTTAGTCCGCACCTGCCAAGGGTGTCAGTTGATGGGACGAAGGAGTCATCGCCCACCAACAGCTCTTCAAGTTATTACTCCAGTATGGCCCATGGCCAGATGGGGTATTGATTTGATTGGTCCCTTCCCAGCAGCAAAAGGAAATTTAAAGTTCGCAGTGGTAGCAATTGAATATTTTTCTAAGTGGGTAGAGGCAGAGCCCTTAACAACTATCACTTCGAACAATGTACAGAAATTTTTCTGGAAGAATATCATTTGCCGATTCGGAGTGCCTAGACAACTCATAGTTGATAACGGAACACAATTTGATGCAGAACCTTTCAAGAATTTTGTGAAGATCTAGGCATCCAATTATGCTTTGCTGCAGTGCGACACCCTTAGTCAAATGGAGCTGTAGAAAGAGCCAATGGTAATATTTTGTCAGGGCTAAATCAAAGGATAGTAGGATTGGCAAAAGGACTCTGGACCGAAGAACTTCCGAAGATTTTGTGGTCCATTCGGACCACTCAAACGAGGTCCACGGGTTTCACTCCATTCAGACTATTATTCGGAGGTGAAGCTATGACACCAACAGAGCTCAAAGGAGGATCACTTCGCCGCACCGAACCAGAAATAGAAGCAGAAAGAAGAACTTCACTAGATTTAACAGAAGAGACAAGACTTCGAGCTTTAGCCAATTTGACAAAGTATCAGCAACAGACGAAGACTTAGTTCGACCCGAAAGTCAAGATTAATGAGCTTAAGTCGGGTCATCTTGTTTTGCGAAGTATTATAGCACCAGGAAAATTAGGAAATAAGTGGGAAGGCCCATATATAATTGTCCGATCAGGGCATCCTGGGTCTTTTAAGTTAGCTACTTTAGAAGGTGAAGAGCTAACACATACATGGCATGCGGAACACCTAAAGCGATATTTCGCATAGGGGCTCCTTGTAATCATTTGTAAACACCTTCCGAATCAATAAATCTTATGGTTCCGATAATGCCTACCCCCCATAAACTTCCCACTTCTAGTGGACGCACTGGAATAGCGAAGTTGACCGGGAGGGAAGTGTCATTAATTTGAATCATATTTTTCGGATTTCGGACCACTGGTCCGAAGCTTCCGACGAGGTGGGAGAATCACTGAAAAAACGGATTCCAGGCCATCGGCTTGAAAACATCCGTAAAAATAGTCCAAGGAGACCAAATAATGCGGATTCCAAGCTTCGGCTTGAAAGCATCCGTAAAAAGAGTCCAAGGAGACCAAATAATGCGGATTCCAAGCTTCGGCTTGAAAGCATCCGTAAAAAGAGCCGAAGAAGGCCAAAACAAAACATAATCTCAGCTCACGTTCGAATATCTCTGAAAAGAGTCCAAAGTGACCATAGTTCAGGACACTAAAGTGTCCGCGAAGTTGCCCAAGGTGATTTCGTTCAAAAAGAAAGGTACTAAGATACCAGTTTTCAGACTACAAGTAGTCGAAGACACTTTTTAAGATTTTGATCAATCTTTAAAATTGTTGAGGGGTTCCGAGTCCCCAAATTGTACTCCTAAGTTTTTCTTTGCGCCTAACCATCTTTGAATATAGTTCGAAGTTGCTTACGCCCAAAGAGGGGCTAGGAAGTAAGGAGACAATTTTAATAATCAATATTTATTATCCGAACAAATTATAATTACATCATGAAAAATTGGTGTCTGTACCGAGGAGGAATCGAAGACCCCTTCGATCTCTAGAGCTATTGCTAAGGTTGGAACGACTGGTTCTAGAGCCGGGAGTTCTAACAACCTTGCGTTTAACTCTTTTACTTCCCTTCAAAGCTCTAAAATCCTTCTGTTCTTGTTGAAGTTTGGCCCAAGTTCGAAGTCGTTCGGGGCTCCTTTCCTAGCTTCCAAGTTCTTCAGGTTTTTCCCTTGAGCTTCAGTAGTGCCTTCATCTTTGGACCATGTAACGTCTTCAGAAGATGAAGTTTCTAAGTTAGCCTCCTTCTCTTCCTCTTTAATATAAGATAGAATGTCTTTACATATTTCGGGTGCAATTGAACCGGAGCTATCTCGAGGAATTAAAAATCGAGGTCACTTGTGAAGTTTTAAAAGATCGAAGGTAGACCATAGTAGGCGAAGTTCTCCGGTAATATTTAATACTTCGACATCATCCATACGAGGTTGAGAAGCCTAAAAACATGATAAGTAAATTTTCATTCATAATGTACAAAAGCATGATTCTTTACATAGTTAAGGTCCTAAAACAAGTCTAGACCTGTGGGTTTGGTGGAGGTTGACTGCTCGAAGCTTGCGAGCGAGCTTGCTTTTGGCGTTGCCCTTCATCAATCCAAGCTTTGATCGCAGTGCGACCCTCGGCTCTCCATGAAGTTTGAAAGGCTTGCCAAACAGCAGCTACATTCGCAGAAGGATTGAGAAGCTGAGCCTCGTCGAAGGATATTGGGGCTACCCCTGAGCTTGGTGCTACCAATAAGCCTAGATCTTCGTAGTAACGAAGCACTCCGAGACCATCCACTTGGCCGGAGATCTCTCCGTACCGAATGCCTGCTGTCTTCATCATCTTCGCCGCTCATTGGATCCTCTTCAGCCATCATAGCAGGGAGATGTTGTCGTCTGAAGGAAGTGTCCCAGTAGTACCGAAGTACTCTAGAACACATAGAAGTTGGTTCAGGACTTCTGCAGCAACCTTCTCCGATTTCAGCTTGTCTTCGTATAAAGCATCCTTCGAGGTAGTCACCTCATCCACCATAGCAAAGAGCCTAGCTGCTTCTGTAGCTAAAGAGCTTTTTGGCTAAGCAGATTGCTAGCCTCCTCCGCAGCTTTAGCTTTTTCCTCTTGAAGCTTGACAAGTTCAGCCCCCACTGCAGCATGCTCACTTTGCATTTTTTCTATTTCTACTCGAAGCACAATTTGTTCCGCTTCGAGCTTTTATTCTCAGCCTCCAAGCTTTGTCTGGCCCTTCGCTCTACTGAAACCATGTGTCCAAGTGCGAAACCCGACCTTCGGAGATATTAAGATTTCGTTGAAGGGTAGTGATTTCTTCTTGAAGGCGAAGGCTTCCACGTTCATTTGAAACAGCCGCAGCACGGGCCAAGACTATTTGCTAGGAAAAGAGAAAAAAACCAAGGTGAGAAATTATTTGTAGGTAAAACTAATTTTGTTTTGCAGATGTTTCATACTTGGTATGCTGCACGCTCTATGGTGGAGTTAAGCTCCGAACCCTCGACTTCACTCACGATGGTTACCAAGTCTTTTTCCCCAACTTCGCGGTTAGCTCGATCCAAAGGTTCGAGCAAAGCCCGAAGTCCGGTCCTTTGCTCCAGAAAAGGGGCTAGGAGAGGGAGCATTGACAAGGCCCTTTGATCATCTTCATTTGGTGAGGGCTCGGAGCGCTGACCTGCATCTTCAGAAGCTCCGGCAGATTGGCCCCCCTCCGTAGATTGGCCCCCGTCTGTTGATTCAGATGGAGTTAATCCAGAGCTTGGAGCAGGGAAAGGGTCCATTTTGCCTTTACCTTTTCCAGGTCCCATTTGAGTGACTTCTGTAATTGGCTCCAGAGTTGTTGAAGTCCCAGAGACCGTGTCTTCAGGATGAACTTCCTCCACAGGAGTAGAATCTGTCGAAGCAAAGGTATTATATATTGTGTAATGTTACAGGGAAAAAAGGATAAAAATTATGCGAAGTTTACCTCCTAAGTCTGGCCGGCGAATAAGCACGGGGCTGCTTGGAGGGTCAAAAGCTAAGTCTTCATCCGAATCAAAATTCAAGATCGAAGCTTTGACAGACGGAGCCACATCTGGAGCTACTTCGGCTCTCCTTCAGTTGTAGGGGCTTCTTGTGGTAAGTTCTCCTGGATGGTCGAAGTCCCAACCTGCATAAGGTTGTTTGGGGTCTCCGACACACCTGCAGTGTTGTCGGTGCTTGCATCTGCTGCTCCTTGTCAATTAGGTCGACAAGAATTCTGCCTTCGTCCTATGAAGAATCAGAGACCGAAGCTATTGGACTCGAAGGCACTGTAGCTCTTGGCTTTCGGGCTACCTTCTTCGAGGGAGTCTTGGTAGGGGCTGAAGGTCCAACTTCAGCTTTCCTTTTCCTAGGCCCTTGCTCCAAAGGCACCCAATCCAGAAGAGAAGGAGGAACAACTCCGAGTAACCCCCATACTCAGTTGAACCATTCCCAAGTGCCCACTAATTTTACTCTCCATTCTTTCTCGGCCGGAGTCGGAATTCCCAAGATTTTCTCCGAAGCTCGCACGATTTGTTCCGAAGTCATCAGAGCTAGAGTAGCTGAGAGATAAGTTAGTATTAGTTTTTTCTTCGAATAAGCATATATGAAACATGTTGTTTTCGAAGTTACCTGCAGAGCTCGAGCTTGAAGAGATTTTTCGGAGGCTGCCCTCCGAATCTTCCTCGAAGGTGATGGGCCAGTTGGCCATTAGAGGAGGAATCTGCAGCCCGAGGAATTCTTCAGCCAAATCCCTCATGCTCAAGCGGTGGCTAATTCGCTCAAGAAGACTGAGGCAGGCTTCGAGTTGACCTGGATCTGGATGAACGAGGGCTTCTCTTCGGAAATTTATGTCTTGTAAAGGTCCGGCCAAGCGGCTTCCTGCCCCAACTTCGACGTAAAACCACCGGAGAATCCAATCTGTATACCACCGAGCATTGATGGCCTTGGCTAGAAAATGAAGGGCGTATTCATCCCGAAGCCGGAAGTTAATACTCCCGAAGGCCACCACCATCTTCTCACCTCCGGGGCCTACGAAGGTCTTCGGTTGGCACAAAGCTCGGTGCAAAGCAGCGAAGATTTCTGCTCTTCCTTCGCAGCCTTCAGCTCGCAGGGCCTATTCGAAGATAGAAAGGCGAGCTATCGCGTTCGGAGAAAGTTGGGGGAGAGTAACATGGAATAAATCCAGTACCTCAGCAAGGAAGTCGACGGCCGGAAGTCCCAAACTAGCTTCGAAAAAGGCTTCGAAGACAACCACTTCGCTAGGCCTGGGTGAAGGAGTAGCCTCTTTTCCAGGTTTGCGGATGATGATTTCTGAGCTAATCTTCCCCTCTATAGCTGCTGCGAGTGTTTCCCTCTTGCAGGTTCAAGATCCTAGTTGGTAAGACTGGTCTGCATACTTCGAAGATGCTGGAAGGAGGTCATGAGGACCACCTTGTGGGGGATTTCTTCCTGGCGGCGCCATCGATGTTGCCACCGCCGCTGTCGGAGTCGCCCCCACAGACGTTGCTGCCACAGCTGCTGCCGCTGCTTGCTGTCGGGCTAGGGCTGAAGCCGCTCCCGGGACTCTGAAGCTTGTCTTGGCCATGGAATCGTGCGGATTGCTCAAGAAGAGAAATGGAGGCTAGGGCTTGTCTGTTGATTTTTTGCACGAAAGCGGTGAGAAGGTGTTCAGGAAGGTTTTGGGCCCCCTATTTATACCCCAAGCCACGATTTTTTACCGTTTGGTGTTCTGCCATTTCACATTCTTGCTCGTTATCTTTGTGCGAATTTAACGCATTTGCTTAATTTCTGTTGAAGAAAAAGCCAACGGCTATTTCTTCTAAGCCCGAAAAAGCTTTCAGACTTTTTAAGTTGATTCTAAAATGGTTCGAGTATAATTCTATCCAAAGTTTCGAATCTTCGCATATTTTGAAGGTTGATTAAAACTGTTAGTCTCTGTGCATGATAATTTCTCTTGCGTATATTGCTCTCCTAACATCACAGGTCTAGCAGAGAAGCGTATTCGAGGGGCTACTGTTGGGGGAAAATATTTCATCCTCAGAGCCATTATGGTAACAGGACAAAGGCAGGTTATTGAATCAAAGGTTTCCAGCATATAACTCCGGGATCACAGTAGATCAAGTTCGAAGTATGGAGGCGAAGTTTAGTTCAGAGTATATCTTCGAACTAGGACTCTTCCAAGAGTTTCCTTGCCAGCTAGGATGGAAGATTTATATTCTATCTTAGTAGATTAGTCTTTTACCGTTTTAGCCCTATCAAGGGTACCGAATAGTTTCCACAATGTCGGTTGTAATATAGGGGTAAAAAGGTCTTTTCCTTAATGGTTGGGCCTATAAATACCCCCGTTTTGCCCTGTAATAAGGATCGAATACTGAGTTATTCAATATACATCTTCGAACTGTTTTAAGCTATTATCCACTTCGGAGGCTTGAAATAGTTTACTTCACAAACACTTCATTTGTTAGTTTCTAATCTCTAGAAACCTGTTAACGTAATCTTTTGTGCCAACAGAGGTGTTAGCTTCTTTTAGAGAGGAGCTAGCTGATGTTCAGAACGAGAACATTTACCTCCGTTAGATCTTGAGTTGGATTAGTGCCAAATAGCCATAGCTCAGCATGATGATCCAGCAGTTCAAGAGACAGGATGGGTTTGGGGTAGGTTACACCTATACCAAGGCTGATTTTGAGAGCGCTATTAGCCGAGCAGTGGAGTGGAGTAAGATGACTCCCGAACAGAGATATCCCAAGACTCACTCCACTGAGTCCTTTAAGGATAGTTAGCCCAAGGATGGAGTGATCCAAGAACAACCTAAAGCTCCACCTAAGAAGCAGATCTAGGTTCCAAAGCCTAAAACTCTCCACACTTCTCTTGATTCCTTACCTAGACCTTCTCACACCAAGGATGCTACACCCAACACTACCAAGCCTAAGAACCCTAAGCCACAACAATACCCCAAGAAGCCTACCTATCACTGTGAGTTTTGTCAGAGAGAAGGGCATCTTGAGGAGTTTTGCTTTAGGAGGAAGCGGGTTGAGCGAGCAGAGAGAGCTCGAGGTGTGCAGGAGCAGTTTTACCAACAGGGTGGTAGACAGAGAGTTCCGTAGAGAGGCTAGAGGCTAGGCCACGTCGTGTATGTGGTGGTAGAGGAGACAATTTTCATGACCGTGCTCCGGAGGGTGGTTTCCGTTCCGGCACAGTTCCAGATCGTTATGGATACAATTTTGGACCTCATGACCGTGATTTTAGGCAGAACAGATGGCCGTGTTTTGGTCCTGACTCATATGATTCCTTCTGCTTTCCTACATTTGAGTAGATGGCTCGACACTGGTTTAGCACTTTTGCTAAACCTGGCATTGGACCGTTTCGTCCCACTCATGATTATTGATCATGTTTTGGGAGTTGTGTATCCTTTTTAGGATATTTTGAGTCAGTTTTTTTTACTTTCTTTATTAATTTTTATTGAGTCTTTTTGTGTGCATTCATATCATGCATTATCATAAATCACATTTTGAGCTTTCTTCTGTTATATGATGAATCTGCTTTACTTTCTCTAGCTAGTATATGTTTTTGATTACCTGTCGATGATCATGTTCTGTTTCAGTTCACATGATATATCTGATATTTGTCATATGCATGGCTTTTATGTTTTAAAATTGAAAAATGATCACCATTGCTTCTGGTAATTAGCATGTGTAGAATGAATGCGTTCGCTATCTTTTACATGCCTTGTAGCTAGATCCTTACTTAGATGCAGATATGCAACTTGGACATTTATATGCTTTAAATATGCAAAATGTGCTATAAAAATGATAAAAATTCAGAAAAATGAAAAATTTACGCATTTTTATGATTATTAAAAAAGATCCAGGTGGGTTTGCTTTGTTGCATTGCATTATTCTGGACTGCTTACCATAGCACTTTGGTATGAACTAGGATGGTGTAATGTATGCCAAGACCAATGTCTTAATCTTCTGATGGTCCAGTTCTGACCTAGGCTTGACTTGGTCAGTTAGCATAAGGTTTGACATGCAAATAACCCCTGGCAGAAATGAAAAATAAAAAGAAAGAGAAAAAGTCTAAATTTTTTTAAAAAGATGACAAGTTTGCTGAAGCACTTTGATTTGGACAATGCTTATCTTGGTAGATATCAGTTAGCTTTTGCATCTCATGTTTTACCTTGCTCGTCAACTAGAAAATGTGGTGATGTTTTTGTTTGCGAAAATCAAAAAATGCGTGCTAATGACTCTCTTTTTATATTATCTGCTGCACTGATCATGTCATGTATCTTAGACATTATATCTTTTGCTATAACTGTTAGATGTTGTAATTGCAGTCAATCATATCTAAGAAGCATGCTTTTCACACTCCACCTACACCCCATCTGCATTCATGGCATATTTTGATGGGGAGCTGCATTTCAGGGGGAGTTTGTATCGATGTCTCTTTAGAGTGCATTTAGTCTCACTTGATGAGTCCAATCGTCAACAAGGGGGAGAAATTTTGGAGTTTAGGGAACAATTTTAGCTTTCTCTGGGACTTATTTCAGGGGGAGTTCCTTGTTTGTAATTCTGAGATTGCACTTGTTTTTGAGTCTTTATTTTTGGTTAACCATAATGACCATTTTTCTTGCTTCTGTTTGGCTTTTGGTCATTAGGGTTAAACTTTTATTTTATTTCTTCTATTTTGTTTTGTCTTTGTTTTCCTGTTTCCACATGTTTTGCAGGTTCTGGAGATGAGCTGAAGAGGGTGTTGACAATGCACTCATCAAGGAGGAGATTGAGAAACCATGTTGAAGAATATGGTTTTGATACTCCAGATGTGATGAGTGATTGTCAACGAAAGTCAAAGAAGAAGAGAAATAAAGACCTGCCGAGTCTGAGGCGCGTGTGACTCAAGTACACGGGCAGCAAGCGACAGCCGGATAGAGGAGCCGCGGGTCGGGCTGGCCCAATCTAGGTACATGGCTAGGAGCGGCAGAGGATCCACTAGTCTGTTGACTGGGTTTGATTCAAGTATACGGGCGGCGAGCGATTGCCGGGCTGAGGAAGCTGCGGGGTCGGGTCGACCCAATCCGGGTACCCAGTGTGAAGACGGTGGACGCTTTGTCAGTTTCGACGCAAAACTGACAACCTATGATTAATTCGTTTTTAGGATATTAATATTTAGTTTTTAAGTTTAGAATATTTTTATTTTAGTCAGGTGATTGTTCTAAGAATATTTTAGTAATTTTTGGAATTTATTTTAGAGTCTGTATTAATTTACAGACTAGGGGTAAATTAGTCTATTCATGTATTAGGAGTCGCCTATAAATAGGCCCCTATCCCCCCTAGGGATAGATGACTGTTTCTAGTAGATCAATCTACAGTCCAATTTTTGGTTTCGTCCGCATTCGTATTCCACCAAAAAGTTTTCATCTGCAAATCTTTCTCTGGCATGACATCACCGGGCGAAAAAGCAGGAAAAACAGCCAGCGGACTTGTTTTCCACGGCTTTCCACGGCGAAAACACGATATCAGGCAGCTGCACGACCTTTTCTTTCCTGGCACGGAGCGCATGGCTCAACGCGAGCGCCAACGGCTTACCACGACGTGACTTGCAGCAGCAGCACGGCTTCCTTTCGTGCACTGTAGCGCGCAGTGTAGGCTTTTCGCGTGCATACGTGCATGCGCTAGGCACTGGAAAGCAGCAGCAGCTACAGGCTTGGTTGATTCCCGTGCACGGCCTCTACAGCACACAAGGAAATTCATTTTCTTTTTTGGCTAGGTTACATCACATACGTTGCTTCGGCCGGTAGCAAAACCAGCTGCTTGCAGGCGGTGACACATGACCGACAAGGTAAGTTTTCTTGTTTAATCTTCTATATTTTAGCTGGTTAGTTAAACCAACATTTATCCATATTTTAATTAGCTGAAAAATAATAATCTCGTAGTTATCTGTTCTTAATTAAAATTAATCTCATCGTTAAATTTTAATCTGCTTATTAGTTATCTCGTATTATTTATTTAAATAGATCTGTTTAATCTGCTCATATAAAAAAAAGAAAAATTTATTAGTCATGATAATTTTTCTTTCTCTCGCGTGAAATATTTTTTAGGTTATTTTTGAATTAATTTCCAAGTGATCCAAATTTTATTCAGTTAATTAGTATTTTATTTTTAGACTGCAATCTGAACAATTTATTAGAATATTTAGTGTTTTGTATTACGTCATTAAATATTTCTAGTACCCATTTTATATACTATAGTGATTCTTTTTAGTTTAGCTCTAATATCATTTTAATTAGGACACCGGTCATTTTTAGGCTAGACAACTATAGTACCAGTAATTTATTTTACTAATATTGTTTGTCCGGTTAAGTTATTTGGGTGTTGGGTTTTTGATATAGTTTAGCAAGAATTTTTTAGGCGCCCATTCACCCCCCTCTGGTCGCTACTTTCGGTCCTACAACTGCTTGGAGTAGCTTTTCTCCCTCTCAGCAAAGAAGGCCCTGTCATGCTTCTTGTTCTCACGCCGGTAGTCCTTCAGGGCCTTTCTGAAGAATCTGGTCTTTGGCTTGCCCTTTGTGAAGGAAGAGTTGTCGTGCTTGTCGGAGTCGTAGAAGCCTCCACTGGTGCCCTTCTTGTGACCATTGCGCTTGGGGTAGTCAGCGATGAAGTGACCTGGATCACCACACTCAAAGCACCCGGATTTCGTGCCGTGTCTTTTGAACATTCTCTTGTCATAAACACGACGCATCTGGTTGTTAAAAGGCACACATCATCATCTCCTAATGACTCGAGCTGGTCCTAAGTGATAGACATCAAAGAGAACCTAGCACAACTCACAGAAGAGGGGTCAGCAGAAGGTGTAGCAAGGGCCAAGGTTTTTGATCTCGAGCCAGTGAGATTTGATCTCAACTAGGTATCAACCTCAGTGGCCTTCAGCTTGCTAAACAACTCAGAAATTGTCAAGTATCATATGAAGTGCTCTCAATCATAGAGGATACCTTGATCTCCCAGATCTTAAGGTCCAAGGTATGGAGAACCTTGAGCGCCTGCTCATGATCTGAGACTAACTGAATACCCTCAGTCTTGTTGGCCCGAAGCTTGTATATGATCGATTGAAAACAACCAAACAAAGCTTCAACAGATTCACCCGGAGAATCACGCTCAGCAACTGTCAATATGACAAACGTAGCGTGAACGCAAATGTCCCAGATGTCCGAGCTTTGGCTCATGAGATAGGCTCGCATGCGAGTCTTCCAATAATTATAGCCATAAGCTTCCAAGGACGGGATCTTTCCACGAGACGTCATGATCACTACTGGGGTTTAGAACCGGTGAAGGTATGGAAAAACCCTAACCAGACTCTGATACCACTTGTAGGACCGAAAGTAGCGACTAGAGGGGGGTGAATGGGCGCCTAAAAAATTCTTTCGAATCAATGGCCTGCTCCCAACACCCAACACACCTCAACAGACTAAGCAAGGAAAAGTAAACAAATCAACAAAGCCTAAAAGTATCTAGCCTATAAACGACCGGTGTCCTAGACAAAGAAACACCAACACAGTGCTTAAAGGCCGATTAACAAAGCATTTAGAACATGGCAAATCAAGCTTCACAGAAATAGATCATTACAGAGATTTAATCATGAGTGCATGTAAACGATGAGTCTTACAGTTCAAGGTTGTCTCCTGTTCGGTACTTGACGAAGCCTGCAGTGTCGAAGCTTGCTTTGAAGTCCTTGTGCGAAGGCTGACGTAGTCGAAGTCGGTTCGGAGCGGTCATGTGAAGCCTGCCTCTCCGAAGTGTATACTCCAAAACTAACACATAAAATCAAAGCCTAGACATGCATCCTTCACTTGAACAGTGAACAACCAGGAACCTCGTTTGGGGCTTCAGAGTACGAAATGCGAGGCTAGGAAACAGTGAGAAAAAGCCGAAGTACGCAAGGGAAAGATCCAGTTGAGGCCTACTTCGAAGAAACCAAAGTCTGTCAGAGCTTGAGTCAAGAAAAGGCTTCGACTTCTAAGTACCTTCGTGTTGGACTTCGAATGAGACAAACACCGAACCAAAGCATGCAACAATTCAAAGCTATGTATTGAACTGCGTGCCCATCAAAAGCACCAGCGAAGCCTTTAAGTTTAATACCAGAGGCAGCGAAGTCTGCTGCGCAGCGAAGGTCACACAACTACTTTGAAGCAGTAGCCTTCGCTCAGCTAGAGAAATAAAATGTACGAAGCTTCGAAACACAACCCCTGCGAAGCCTATACTCCGAACAAAAGTAGCTTTGACCAAAAAGCAGGACTTCGAACAGGACGCTGGCAGACAAGCTACAGAGAAGCACTAGAACTCAAGAGAGAAAATCCTATCCTGACACCAGTAGGAGCTAGGCAAGAAAACTAGCACCTATAGAGCAACTAGACTGTTCAGCCTGTACTTGATGCACGAGATCTCTGCGCAGATGAAGAACAGGACTACAAAAAGCAAAACGTACAACTGCGCAGAACAAGAACCAGCCACAATGCAAGAAACAGTGCCCAGATTAAAATAAATCAGTTCTCAGCACATAAACCAAGGCAACCAGAGAAAAATTACTCGCACAGAGACAAAATCGCTAGGCACGCAAAACAATTCAATCGATTCGATGAGTAAACTGCTAAACGCTGAAGGCTGAGAACCGGAGATTAAAACCAGAGGAGGCAAAAACACTCACAGTGCGCATCCGATGAAAGAGACGGTGGCTGAGAGGAATGAAACACTAGGAGGATGAACAAAAAGTGACCCAATCTCTTGATTAGTAAAGTGATTTCAGAAAGGGTAACCCTAACCCTAGGGATTGGGGCCCTATTTATAGGCAGCCCAATAGCCTAGGAAAATACCAAAAGACCCTTAGGGTTTTTACAGACGCTGAAATAAAATGGAAAAGACCAAACTGCCCTTACGATATTTTTACAGACTCGACTGACTGACTGTGGGCCTAAGGACAAAATAGTAAACTCCTATTTATAGATGACTTATCCGGAAGCGGATCTTTCGTAGCGACTACGACTTCATCCCAGAATGGTCCGATCCGAGATCAGCAGTTGTCAGTTTTGCGCCGAAACTGACAAAGCGTCCACCGACTTTGCACTAGGTACCCGGATTGGTCCAGCCCGATTCCGCGGCTCTCTCAGCCTGGCAATCACTCGTCGCCCGTGTACCTGAGTCAATCCTGGTCAACAGCCTAGTGGATCCTCTGCTGCTCCTAGCCCATGTACCCGGATTGGGCCAGCCCGACTTCTCGGCCCCTCTGCTTGACAGTCGCTTGCTGCCCGTGTACCTGAGTCACATGCGGCCTAGACACAGCAGGTCTTCTCCTCTCTTCAGTCCTCTTTGACTACCGTTGACAATGACTCATCACATCTGGAGCCATGAGGCCCACGCTCTTTAGCATGGCTCCTCACTAGAGTGCAGCATCGCGTTTTCGGAGACTTCCGTGGATTAGCCCCCTTTCGTAGATTGGCCTCCGTCGGTAGACTCAGATGGGGTCAATCCTGGAGATGGAGAAGGCAAAGGTTCCCCCTTGCCTTTACCTTTCCTAGGCCCCATCTGCACGGCAACCTCCGGGATTGGCTTTGGAGATTTTGAAGTTTCTGGCACCATCTTTGCGGCAGGGGTCATCTCCATGGGAGTTGATCATGTAAATGCCGAAGGTATTATATATTGCATAAATTTTGTAGAACATAAAAAGAAAGACACGGTACTCTACTGAAGTTTACCTTCAACGTTCTGCCACCGGATGAGCACGGGACTGCTCGGAGGTTTGAATGCCTCTTTGAAATCCTCTTCGGACTCAGTACTGGGAACCGAAGTATTAGCTGCCAAAACTTCTCCAACAACTGCAACTATTACTTCATCTGGAGACGAGACTTGATCATTTGTCGTCCCGACTCCGCCTTCTCCAGCAGTAGAGCCCTCTTGGCCAGGCAGGACATTCTGAGTCTCTGCCTGCTCGAGGTTGTCCTTTGCAACAAGCACGGCCACCGCGTCACCCTCGGTGGGAACTTCAACTTCTGTTTGTACCCCTTCATCCCCGGTAATGAGGGCTTCGAACTCCCTTCATATTTCTACTTGTCCTTCATCTTCAGATGACTCCGAAGATGAAGTAGGGGATTTGGATGGAGCGACGAACTTTGGCTTCCGGGCCACCTTCTTCACAGGTGTCTTGGTCGGCACCGAGGTCCCCGCTTCAGCTTTCCTTTTCTTGGGACCCGGCTCGAACGTG
Organism: Zizania palustris; assembly: GCA_019279435.1. Classification (NCBI taxonomy): domain Eukaryota; kingdom Viridiplantae; phylum Streptophyta; class Magnoliopsida; order Poales; family Poaceae; genus Zizania; species Zizania palustris. The sequence goes on along the minus strand of JAAALK010000282.1, from coordinate 40,032,498 downwards.
CTCCAGTCCGGAAGAGAAGGAGCTTCAACACTGAGTACGCTCCATAGTTGGTTGAATCACTCCCAGCTGCCCACTAGCTTCACCCTCCATTCCTTCTTGGCGAGCGTAGGGGCTCCGAGGATCTTCTCCGAATCCCGTACTACTTGCTCCGAAGTCAAGGTGGCGCGCGGAGCTGAAAGATAAGATTTTATCTCAGTTAAATCATTTCTTACGAAATTATTGCATATAAAACACTTTGTAGAGTTTCCAAGGTTACCTGCAGCACTTGAAGAGATCTCTCAGAGTCCGCCCTCCGGATTCTCTTCGAAGTTAATAGGCCAGTTGGCCATCAAAGGTGGAATTCAGATCCCGATGAACTCCTCCGCTAAGTCCCGCATGCTCATGCGGCGACTTATTGTTTGTAACAAGTTAAGGCGAGCTTCGAGTTGGCCCGAGTTTGGATGAACTTCTGCTTCTCTCCGGTAAAAGATGTCTTCAAGAGGCTCGACCAAGGTGCTGTCCACTCCCACTTCGGCGTAAAACCAACGAAGGACCCAGTCCGTATACCATCTGGCGTTGATGGCCTTCACTGGGAACAGAGCTTGATACTCATCCTAGAGCCGGAAGTTCATACTGCCAAAGGCAATTACTATTTTTTCTCCTCCGGAGCCCTAGTAAGTCTTTGGCTGGCAAGAAGCCTTATGGAGTGCTGTGAAGATCTCTGCCCTCCCTTCGCAACCTTCGTCTCGCATCGCCCATTAAAAGATTGCAAGGCGTGCTTTGGCTTTCGGAGATAATTGAGGAAGAGTAACATGAAAAAGCTCCAATACCTCAGAAAGGAAGTCTACCACAAGAAGTCCCAACCTAGCCTCGAATAATGCTTCGAATACAACTACTTCTCCGGCCCGAGGCGAAGGGATTGCTTCCTGGCCGGGCTGACGAATCTTGATCCCCGGACTAATCTTCCTCGCAATCGTAGCCGCAATGGATTTCTTCGTGCAGGTTGAAGGTCCTAGGCTGTAAGATTGGTCCAAATACTTTGAAGATGCTGGAAGAAGGTCATGGGGGCCGGTCGAGAACCTTGTGACTGGTCTTTGCCACTGAAAAAGATGAGAGTTTGAAACTAGACCTCAGAAAGCAAGAAGAGGAACAATGCAGGAGCAGTGAGTAAAGTATCTCAAACGCACCTTTGCCCCTCTATTTATAGTATGTACTCACGAACATTTTACCGTTCATACATGTCGTGCCGTCTTCTGTACCGTTATCATTTCCAAAAACAAAGCAACATCATAACTCCTTCCGGGAAAAACGGATAACGACTATTTTTGTGAGTCTAACGATATTTTCACCTTAGCAAAAATTATCTTCGGAGTTGCTGTGATGATACCTTCGCATGGAAGTCGATTCAAAGTTTATAAATTTCTTAATACTTCCAAGGTTTGTATATTTTATTAAGCCCTTGAGCATGAATATGTTTTTTGCGTATACTGCTTTCCTAACTTTGTAGATCACTCGGAGAAGCGTATTCGAGGGGCTACTGTTGGGAGAAAACACTTCATCCCCAGAGTCTCTAAATTATAAGACAAACAATTTACTAAACCGATGTCCAAGACTTAACTCCAGCCTCGCATATGATCAAGCTCGGAGAATCCGTCCAGACTTCTGTTCGAAGTATAACTTCGATGGTTCAATCTTTAGAGAGCTTATCTGCCAGCGAGGATGAAAGACTTATCTTCTTTCTAATCATATTAGTCTTTTCCCATTTTAACCCTATTAGGGGTACCAAAATAGTTTCCACTATGTTGGTTGTAACTGAGGGGTAAAAATGTCTTTTCCTTAAGATTTTTACCTATAAATACCCCCATTCTCACCCTGTAATGAGGATCGAATACTCAGTTTTTCAATACACAACTTCGAACTACTTTGAGCTATTATCCTATTTAGAGGCTTGAAATAGTCCGCTTCACAAACTCCTCGTTTGTTAGTTCTTAATCTTCGAGAACCTGTTAGCGTAATCTTTTACGCTAACATAATTGATGGCCTTTTCTAAACACCCAATGCTCCCGTAGCAGAACTAGCGGAGACAAATAAACAAACACAACAAAATCCCAGAGAAAGATAGTGCTATCACTCTCCTATCATATAAGATGTGATGTGACAGATTTGAGAGATCACAAACACTAAAAATAATCTAGTCTTAAAAAACAGACCAATGTCCTGATTAAAAAGACACCCATACAAAGCACACAAGACAGATTGAAAAGAATCATAGATCAAGACAGTTAAATCCTTAAGTGCTAGGAAAACATATACCGATCATAAGTATTTCATATAGAACAAGATAATAATCCATAGTTCACACACATACAATAAAACACATGACATGCACTAGATCACATAGATATAACAATAAACATGCATGTTGCAATTTAGAAATAAACTACTTGCAGAATTAAACCCGATTCATAATAAAATGTATTTGCACGCAAACGAGGAAGGATAATAGAGATTACTGTGCACTTCTAGTTCTGCTTCTATTCAAGTGTGCGTTCTGTCGAACGCCTAGCATGCGCTCTGCGCCTCCGCCTATCGACAGAACAGTGCGCACTGATAGTAGCTCCCTGCAGTGCTTGGACGTGGCTCCCTGCACACACTTTCCTCTGGTCGATAGCGCCGCCCCAGCCGAATACGCCCTAGCCGAGCACTCATGGAAAAGAACACTGCCCTCAGTGCCATGTGATAGGCATGGTCTACTCGAGCACCACGCACCGCTTCAGCGCTAGGCTCTTCGAGAAAAACAAGTGGCCAGCGCAGCTCCCACTTTCGGCAGTCCCGCACGCCACTCGCCGTAGGTGTCGCTTCACTTGCCACTAGAAAACTAGTGAACTGGGAATCCCGATTAAAACCAGCCTAAGACAAAAACTGAGTGGAAAAACTCCTGGGATTTCAGGCGCAAGTGCTCGAATGACAGAAATCAAAGCAAAGGAGAGAGACAGCTGATGAAAAGTAAAAACTGGAATAATTTTTGGAATAGAGTTTGAACTCTGAATTTTCAATTAAGTGAGTTGGTAGAAATCCTAGGACTAGGGGGCCTTCTATAGGCAATGCAAAAACAGAAAAAGACACAAATACCCCTAGGGTTTTTGCAGACTCGAAGGCCCACATGGCTAAAAATATAAAATCCTATCTAAAGGTAGTTTGTCCCAATTCGAAGCTTTCGTAGTGATTACGGCTCCGCTTCAGGATGATTGGATCTTGATCCGATGGTTTTGAGCCGAAACCGACAAAGCATCTCTAGATTGCTGACACGTGTCACCAATCCGCGAACTTGATCGCCAGCAAGTCTCTCTCACTCTCGATCCCTCGAGTCGCCTTGTTACTTGCACTGGCCTCCTTTTCACTGACTTCATCAACACGTTGTCTCGATCATCCATTTGTCCATGTCTTACTTCATCTCCACATGTACGCCTGAGATCTTCCTCAACTTCACCCAGCATCCTTGATCGTCTGGCATCAAGATCCTTGCTTGACCTCGATCACCCGCCATTGACAGTTGACTCGTATCTCAACTCTGCAAACACTGAGACAAGCAAAAACATGAATATCCATGCAAAATGCACACTGATCCCATCAGTGAAACCAAATAGGCAATCACAAGTCCCAACCATAAATCAGGCAAACTTGTCAATCACTCATCACTAAGATAAAACTATAGTGCAAACAACACTTGGTTTCTCAATTTCCCCCTTGATGAGTGCATTGACAACTCCCCATAAGAAACAATGATGAATGTTGAAGATCAACACACAAGTGACCACAAAAACTCAGAAAAGAGCAAAACATGTCACTTGATTTAAAAATTCCCCCTTGACAAAAGATCCTCCCCTTCGACAGAAGCAAGACACTATTTATCTCCCTTTGCCAATGCCTGCATCAAGGTGATAAAAATTATGCAAAGAAAGGTGTGAGGGTGAATGTATATGCAAGCTTCTGAAAACATGATTAGCAGCAATTACAGTACAAAACAAGCATTAGCCTTGAATATTGTCTAAAAATACTGTATGATAAGATAAGATGAATCATATTAGGAAAAGCAAGAGCAAGCATTTTCAGGATTTAGCAAACAAGAGCATCACCACTCAAACTAGCATATTAGGCATGGTAAAGCATGGAATGCAAAAGCTAGCACATACTACCTAGATAAGTGTGACCAAAACATGGAGCTTCAGCAAACTTGTAATTATGAAATATTTTCATGCTTTTTGATCCTTTTTCTTTTGATTTTAGTGCCAAGGGTTATTTACTTGTCAACCTTGAGAAACCAAGGGTTGGTTTCGGAGTCTGTGATGAGTGATTGAGAGATTTTATCCTCTGATTTGAAGGGGTCCCTCCGAAGGGGTTCGGAGGTTGTTTCACCGAAGGTTCGATGGGTCTGTTTTGCTGTGGCTATTGCAGTGAAGTGTGCCTGTCAGAGGGGTCCGACAGTACACAATGACTGGGTCGTACCGAAGGTCTCGGTATTTTGGGCGGTACACCGGAGTGTGTGTCGAAGGTTGTTTACCCAGAGAGGTCTCCGGGGTACTGGATACACTTGTCCGTTTGTCTATGGTGCGCAGGTGACTTCAGAGGTGACGAACGGTTCGCAGTAGGTGAACCTGGGTCAAGCGGGAGGCTTTATACCGGGCGAACGGGGAGCTTGGTCATGAAGGCTGCGAAGGGGTCGAGGTGCGCCAGATGAAGGCAGAGAGTACGGAGCATGGCTCCGGGTGAAGGTTCCCCGAGACGAAGTGCTCAGAGGTGAGGCACTACGAAGGGTACTCCGAATGGAGTGACTTCGGAGTATGGTGGACAAAGTCCTCAGCAGTGAGGCAAGACATTCGAAGTGTGCTCCGGAGGGAGGCACTCGAAGGAATACCCGATGAAGGTCTCAGAAGTCGAGGTGCATCGAAGGCATGGTCCGGGTGAGGTTCATCGAGGAGTGTGCTCGGGGAGAGACATTGCGACGAAGTGCTCATGGAATGCTTCATGCGAAGGCCTTGGACGAAGGAGGGACTTCGAAGGGTGGTACTCCGAAGGTGGGGCTTCAGAGTAAGGCTGACTTGAGGTACTTCGGTCATGCATGGCTTCGGTACACGGACTGATGGAGTTCGAGCTGGGAGAAGCTACAAAGCCGTGGTGGTCCACTCTGGAGGTGTTGGTGCGAAGGCCCAAGGGCTTTGACGGCTTTGGCTCAAAACCGTCACTGTGTCGAAGGCTGACTTCGGTGAAGCAAAGGCCGTCAGGCTCAAGGCTTCTCACCGAAGCTACCGCACCCCTCGTGTGCGAAGGGGGGCTTTAGAAGGCTCCAAAACTGCAAAGGCTGATTGTGTCTGCTTTGCAAAAACTGATGTTGTCTCCTCTACGAAGCTGACAAAAGAAGCCTCCAAATAAAGTAGACTACCAACTGTACCCCCTGTTCTGATGAGACAAAAACAGTGTAAACCCTATGGGTAACGTAGTCAATTCATAGGGATGAATAGTGCATATAAATAGTGGAGGCTAGCTAGGTCTCGGTAACACTTTGAGCAGCCATTTTTGAGCTCCTGTGCTAGCTGCCACATACTCTTGTATTCAGATCTGTGAGTTCATTTTGTGTTCCCTATTCAACCAATGAAACTTTGATTATGTCTTCATTTTTGTTTGAACTTGTATGACTACTTTGCACTGCATGTTTTGATTTCTCTATGCACCATCTTCTCCTGGGTTGAGTTTGTGCACTAGATCTCTTCTAGAGAAGTGTGTGAGAAGTCTGTTCGTGTGAAGTGTGTGTTTTTCAGTGTATGTTCGCTCTGTGTAAACTGGAGGCAAGACCTCTCTGATTACTAGCGAAGCACTGTTCGAAGCCCATTTTCTTCCCTTGTCGAAGCCCTTGACGAAGTGTGCGTTTAGACCTTCGAAGTACGAAGCCTAGCACCAGTTGCTATCGCTGAGTATTTGGTCGAAGTCCTCAGAGGGGAGTCTGCTCTTGTGAAGGGTGAAATGCGAAGCCTGCTCGAAGGCACCCAGTGTGCGGAGCCTGCACTGACTTAGCAGAGCTGAATTTTCCGAGTTGTGGGTGGAGCGAAGTTGTTGGGATGACAGATTGAACCAGCAGGTTTTCTCAGTGGATGGGAGTAATGGAATGTTGTGTGTTCTGTATTCTTGGATCGTGTGTATTACAACTATAGTTGATGGGTATTTATAGGGTGGCCCGCCCTAAAGGGTCGGGTTCCTGTATCCCCCACTACTACTCGGTCTGACATTGGTCAGCGGTACAGACAAAACGAATACTACATAGTACAGACATGAAGGTGCAGTCTGACAGTGTATCGGCCATGTCGGGCGCTGCTAAGGCCACCCAACATGGCGCAGAAGGTCGCGATCTTGTCCCCCTACGGCCTTGACTTGGTCTTCCTGGCTTGCGGCCTTCCTTCGGACTTTGGCTCCGCCCGAAGGGTGGCCTCCGGCACCTGGCTGGTCGCTCCCTCCGTATAGACTCCTCCGGCACGTCTCGGGGCCTCCGAAGGCCTCCGGCTTCCTCGTTCGGAGGTCCAGGCCCCTCTGGCGTAGGGCTTTGGGTCTTCCTTCGGGGCCGTACAGGCCTTCGTGCTCCTCTACTATCATCGGGATTATCTCTCCCAACAGTAGCCCCTCGCTTCTTTCCTCTCGAAGGTCCTGCGTAAGAGAGGGTGGAAGCGCACATGATAATTCCGATAATCATTATAAGAAATCGACTTACATAGGGGTGCTGAATCCTGCTGTGGGGCGGCCTTGTCTGGACGTTCTGGAGATGCTTGGGGGCCTTGAGGCGTCCTTGGACCCGGAGGCCGAGGGCCACCTTCGAAGCACCCCGACTGGCTACCCGCTCCCCGCTCCTTCGAAGGAACAGGCTTTGACTGACCACTTGACACCGACGCGGCTTTGACCGTTAGGTTCCGGTGCTCGAGGAGGTGGGTTAGCGCATTACTGGATGCAGTTAATGCGGCGAGCGTGTGGGCGGCACAGAGAAGGTGGACCATCGGAGACGGGCGTGCCCGAGGCGCCAGCAGCCTTAAATGCGGGCGCCGCGCGACCGTCACACGCGCACGCTTGAACGATGGAAGGTGGTCCGACGGCTGCCCCCCGCGCTTAAATAGCCGCGGCTGAGCCAGCCACACCCTCTCCTCCCTGCCTTAAACCTCCAGTCTCATTCCTGATGGTGCACGCTTGTCCTTGAGCCCCTGCTTTCTCCCTGTTTCCTCTTGTCATGGAGGAAAAGAGTGCCCCCGTAGCGGCGATTGATCCCCACTTCTTACAGCGCAAGATGGAGGCGGCGGCAGCCGCAACGGTGACTGCTTCTGGCCTGGCCGAGGCACGCGACTCGCGGGAGCTCCGTCCTGCTTCGGAGCGGTTTTGGGAGCAGACCCTAGAGCTCAGGCCATCGGCGAGCACCGACGCGTCCATCGAGCAATTGATTAGGGGCCGCCTTGGCCCCAAGTCTCGGGCCAGGAAGCCAGGCCCGGAATCAGTCCCAGTGCCACGCGAAGGGGAGGTCGTCGTCTTCAAGGCCTTCTTCGACATGGGCTAGGGTTCCCCGCTTCGAAGCTCCTTGCCGGAGTGTTGGACGCCTTCCACCTGGAGCTCCCGCAACTGTCCCCGAACGCCATGGCCCGCCTCACCGTCTTCGAGTGGGCCATGCGCGCCGAGGGCTGCGAAGGCAGGGTGGAGGTCTTTGCGCAAATGCATGAAGCCCTTTGCCAGCCAAAGAAAAAGGACGACCAAGTGCTAGCCTTCGGGAGCATCAATTTCCAGCTCCGGAGGAGGTACGCGGACTCTTTCCCCGGCGATGGCCATCAACGAGCGGTGGTACTCTAAATGGCTGAACCGCTGGTTCTATGTCCACGTGGGGCTCAACTCCGGGCTCGCCGGGCCTCCACGCCACATCTGGTTTCGGAGGGAGGCACGCATCGAGGCCAGCGCCGGCTCGGTCTCCGCGAGGATCCAGCTCGTCCAAATAGTCGCCCGCCGGATGAGCATGCGGGACATGACGGAGGAGTTCATGGCCCTCGAGATCCCACCATTGAAGGAGGAGTGGCCGGCATCACTTCGGAGTAGTAAGGACGAGGCAACGTTGACGGAGCTCTCCCGTCAGCTTGGTAAGCGTCTGCATCCTCTTTGGGTCCGCTCACTTTTATTATGCTCGGAGGGTGCTCGGTCTTGACCTCCGGACACAGGGTCGCTTGTCGGCAAGACGCCCGAGGAGGTGGCTCGAATCGCAGAGAGGATCCTCGGGGCTCCTACCCCGGCTGAGTACAAGCGGCGGGTGGAGCTCGTGGGATCTTGGGGGCGATACAATCGTGTGTGGGACGCACTCGAGCTCTCGCCTCCACTTCTCCCGGAGGGGGAGATCCTCCACGCCGTTTCGAAGAGGAAGGTGGTCGACCCCGATGGCGGACTTTCCCCTCGGTGCCCTTCGAAGAAGAAGAAGATGGCGAAGGGCCCGACGAGGCTTTCTCTGACTCACTCCTCCGCCTCCCATTCCGAGTGGGGGTATTCCAGTGAGGGGGCCGGGTCGGAGTCGGAGGACCCTCCGACGATTCCGGATCCGGTCCGGCTGGACCGGCCAAGCACCGAAAGAGCCGGGGATGCTCTCGTCCCCCCAAATCCTTCGACGCCCGCTCCAAGGACTAGGCAGGAGGCGCCGGCTACCGAGGTGGTGCCGTCCCCCAAGACTACCCCTCCACGTGATCCGGACTCAGAGGGGGTCTTTGCCAGCTCCTGGGGGAGCAGGGATACTGATAGCCTAGACAAGGGGGGTTGGCCGACCCCCTCAGCGCTGACGAAGGAAGTGCCGATGTTGAGGCCGAACTCGCCGTGGCGGCGGCGGGTTCCCCGGGGAACTCGATAGACAACTTGTTCTATCGGCCGGGTACTCCGAGGCTCGTCCAGCCTTCAGAGGTCTTCGTCGAGGCCGCAGACAAAGGTATGTCTGTCCGTCCGCCGATCCAGCCATGAATCCTTCCGAGGACGACGCCAACGCAAGGTCCGGAGTCCCCACTAATGCGATGAGGGCTTCGGAACCACGTGATGGGACGGAGTCAGGAGTCGCCGGGAAGCTTCTCCGGAGGCTGACCAAGGTACCAGGATCCGGCCTCGACGACCCTCCAGCTCGCGGGGCGCGCGCTCTAGCGTGCCCCTCCTGTGCCCCTTCTTGGTGGAGGGCGAGGACTTCGCATTGAGGGTGGCCTCGGACCATGACTACTACCTGGGTTTGCGAGAGGCTCCAGTAATAGATGAGCTCGGTCTGTCAGATGGACTTGAGCTCGGTCGAGCCATTGAGAATGCCGTGAGCTAGGTATTTTCTTGGAGTACCTCTTGGCGAGCCCCTAGCCCCCTTTTTTCTGATTCGCCACTTCATGTGCAGGTAGTCACGCTGGCACAGGGATCACTGCTCTCCCTGCTTTCCGAGCGCCACCGCCGTGAGAACGATGCTTCGGGCTCACTGCCTGAGCGGACGCCACCGAGAGGCTTGTCCGCGAGCAGGCGGCGGAGATCAAAAGCCTTCGCCCCCGGGCTGCTAGAGCCGAGGCGCTCGAGGCCCAAGTGGCGGAGGTCAATTCCCTCAAGGCTCAAGTCGCTGAGCTGGAAGGGCTCCAGGCTCGGGCTGCCCGAGCGGACGAGCTCGAGGTGAAGGTCGATGCCCTTAGGTGGAGAGGCTCCAGTCCTGAGCCAACGATGCGGAGCGACTTGAAGGAGAGGTCTCCGCGCTTCAGGCTCAAGTCTTGGAGATGGACGAGCTCCAGAAGGCAGAAGCCAACGCCGAAGTCCTCGAAGCCCGAGTGCTCCAACTGGAGCGGGCCGAGGCGGACCTCCTAGCTCGGAATGAGGAGATGACCGAAGCGCTTGCCCAGGGGGAGAAGACGTCGGGCGACACTGTAGTGTCCCTCCTGAAGGCGTTGGCGCGCTACAGCACCGGGTGTGCGGCTTTCGACGTCGCCCGGGAGCCCTTGGCCGTCGGCTAAAATTTATCCAGTCCACCGTCCAGCAGATAAGCCTCACCGTGTCGAAGTACGGTGAGGTATCAGCCCGGGTAGCCGCCTTTGGGATCCTCTAGCACCTCGAGTCGTCGGGCCTCCCCCTTTCTTCATCTTCGAGCTCACATCCCGTCACCTTCGGGGGGAGCCATCTTCTGTCGCCGAGTCGGGCGGTAGCTCAATCTTGGAGAGCGCTCAAGGCAACCTGGCAAGCCGAGGGCCCTGAAGCGATCAGGGCTTGGTTGGAGGAGGCCCTTCGTGCTAGCAAACCTCCGACCCCTTCGAAGCCCTCGGCCCCGGCATGCCAACTGGACCCGAAGGTGTAATTCCCTTAGGATCTCTGTGCTGCAATTCTTGTAATAGCTTAGAGACTTATCTATGCATTTAATAAAAAGTACTTGCTTTCCGGGGACTATTCAGGGTGTCTACGTCTGAGATTGCGATATTGAGGTACTCGAGCCTGACGATGCTCTTCGGCACCGATGGGCTATTCTCGAAGCCCTGAGAGCAAATCGGCCCGCGCGCTTCGTCCTTCCCTGGGGTAGCGACGGGTATGCGGACCCTGAAGTTCTTCAAGGGGTTCTGAGCCTTGTTAAAGAAGAAGAGAGAGAGCCCCGAGCTCCGTCTTCGTCTCCTGAACCGGTGGATTGGTCCGACACGGAAGCTGGTCCGGGCGGAGCACCGTCCGAGGGCGAAGGTTTGCGCAGCTGGGCTCGGCTGCAAGAAGACCAAAGGATCTTCCGCGCTCAAAAGGAGGAGAAAAGGAAGAAGAGGAAAGAGAAGTCTACGCGAGCAGCGCCGGAGCCTCGGACTAGAGCGGGCTCTGGCCCGGGTGATTCTTCGGATTGAAAGGGCTTCCAGTTCCTACTTGGTTTGGATGAATACTTCTCTTAATCTCTCCTGCTTTTGATTCGCAAGAAACACTGTATACTTCATGTTGTATTGATGATGCAAATGATCGAAGCCTTCCTCCTTGCTCCTTCCCCCCCTCTGTCGCGGGTAGCCGGCTGGCCGACTAGGCGTGAACAGCTATGAGGAAGGCGGGAGAAGTAAGTTGTATTGAATGGGGGAGGGTGCTTCGAGCCGGAGCTCGGAAACTGAATTGAGGGTGCGAAGAGCCGTAACTCGGAAGCCGATTGTAGGGCGCGTCGAGCCGGAGCTCGGAAGCCGATTGTAGGGCGCGTCGAGCCAGGGCTCGGAAGCTGATTGTAGGGCGCATCGAGTCAGGGCTCGGAAGACGATTTAGGGCATGTCGAGCCAGAGCTCGGAAGCCGATTTAGGGCGCGTCGAGCCGGAGCTCGGAACCCGATTTAGGACGCGTCGAGCCAGAGCTCGGAAGCCGATCGTAGGGCGCGTCGAGCTAGCGCTCGGAAGCCGATCTTAGGGCACGTCGAGCCAGAGCTCGGAAGCCGATTGTAGGGTGCGTCGAGCCAGAGCTCGGAAGCTGATTTAGGGCGCGTCGAGCCGGAGCTTGGAACTCGATTTAGGGTGCGTCGATCCAGAGCTCGGAAGCCGATTGTGGGGTGCGTTGAGCCAGAGCTCGGAAGCCGATCGTTGGGCGCTGTTGGGGGAAAATATCTCATCTTCGGGTTATTGCTGAAGCAACATAAAGACAGACAGCGGATTCGAAGGTTCCCAGACAAGCATCTTCGAAGATACCCGGAACCAAGTTCGAAGTACGAAGATAGGCATTGGTTCGGAGTACTTCTTCGAATTAAGGCCCTCCAAGATCTTTTCTGCCAGCTAAGATGGAAGACTTATCTTCTTTCTCAGTAGATTAGTCTTTTACCATTTTAGCCCTATTAAGGGAACCGAATAGTTTCCACTATGTCGGTTGTAATAGAGGGGTAAATAGGTCTTTTCCTTAACGTTTGGGCCTATAAATACCCCCCATTTCATCCTGTAATAGGGACCAAATACAAGTTATTCAATACACACTTTCGAACTATTCTAAGCTATTATCCTTTCGGAGGCTTAGAATAGTTTGCTTCACAAACACTTCGTTTGTTAGTTTCTTTTCTACAGAAACCTGTTAGCGTAATCTTTTACGCCAACAGGCGCGTCGAGCCGGAGCTCGGAAGCCAATTTATTTGGTGAAACTACGCTTTGGTACCGCGGTGCGTCCACCTTGGTCAAAAACGTTCACCAGATAGTTTTATTGAATTGAAGGTTGAATACAACAGTAGCCGGCATCGACCAACATCGGAATACACTTATGAAATTATGCAAAATAACGCTTTAGGTGCTCTGCGTGCCAAGTGTGTTTCAGGTCCTCGCCCTCCAAGGTAGCTAGACGGTAGGATCCCGGTCGCCCGGAGCCGGTCACGATGTACAGGCCTTCCCACTTGTTGCCTAGCTTCATCGGAGCGGCCACCGCGTGCAGGACAAGGTGCCCTGGCTGGAACTCGTTGCGCTTGACCTTGGGGTCATACCACGCCTTCGTCTGCTTCTGTTATTGTGAAAGATTGGCGACGACTCGGAGCCGTGTTTCCTCTGTAAGGTCGAGGGAGACGGTGCACTCTTCATCGGTCTCGGGTGCTGTGACCCGCAGCGAACCAGCTCGAAGCTCTGTTGGGGTCATTGCTTCGTCGCCAAATAGGAGCCTGAACGGGGTGAACCCGGTAGCTCGGGACGGGGTGGTCCGAATGGACCACAGGATCTTCGGTAGCTCTTCAGGCCATAATCCCTTAGCCAAGCCCACGATGCGTTTATTGAGGCCTGAGAGTATATGTCCATTTATCCATTCAACAACCCCATTTGACTGAGGGTGCCGAACTGCTGCGAAGCAGAGCTGGACTCCCAATTCTTCGCAAATGCTCTGAAAGCCCCAGCATCGAACTGCGTGCCATTGTCCAGCATGAGCTGCCTGGGCACTCCGAAGCGACAGACGATATTCTGCCAGAAGAATTTCTGGACACTTCGGGATGTGATGGAAGTCAGCGGCTCGGCTTCGACCCATTTGGAGAAATACTCAATGGCGACAACCGCGAAGCGCAGATTGCCTATTACCCTAGGGAATGGCCCAATGAGATCTATTCCCCAGCGAGCCAAAGGCCACATAGGTGGGATGAGCTGCAGGCTGACCGGGGGCCTGTGACTCCGCCGCACCATCCACTGGCACCCTTGGCAAGTACGAACCAGGTCTTCGGCATCGGCGATGATCATGGGCCAGTACACTCCCTACCGGAGAGCTTTCCTGGCAAGTGCCCGAGTTGCCAAATGGCTGCCACACAGCCCCTCGTGGATTTCTCGTAGCATGGCTATACCGTCTGAGTGAGAGATGCACTGGAGCAGCGGGGAACATACCCCTGACTTGTATAAGATGCCATCAATGACTTGGAAGGACTTGGCGCAGAGTTGGAGCCACGCTTGGTTCGGACTGGGTCGATCGTCCGTGTCGCCACCGAGTGTTCATAAGATGGGCTCCCGCCAATCGTTGCTGACCGTGCAGAGAACTGGGACTGGCCGAGGCGATGCTGGGGGTTTGGCTGGTGCGGAGGTTGACGCCTCATCGTGGAGGAGCGCCGAAGGTTGGGCAATTTCTTCGAAGAAGGCGCCCGGCGGCATGGCTTGGCCGCCGGCTCTGGCTTTAGCGAGGGCGTCGGCTTGGCAGTTTTCGCTTCTTGGGATGCTTTGAACGGATATCCCCTTGAAGGATGCTTCAAACTTCCGAACGACTTCAAGGTAGGAGGCGAGATCTGGATGCCGAGCCTGGAAACTCTTGTCTATATGCCCGGCGACGACCTGAGAATCGCTCTTAACCACGATGCGGGCGGCTCTGAGCGCATGCGCCTTGCGGAGACCCAGTAGGACTCCTTTGTACTCGGCGATATTGTTGGTAGCCTTGAAGTTCAGCCGAGCGGAGTAAAAGGCCTGCTGGCCGGAGGGGGAGACAATGACTGCTCCGGCTCTGACCCCCGAAGCCTTGTAGGCACCGTCCGAATAGACGGTCTAGACTCCCTCGCCTGCTTCAGTGCCGGCGTGATTAGCCGCGGACGTCCATTCGGCAACGAAGTCGGCGAGGATTTGAGACTTGATGGCAGTTCGGGCAATAAAGGAGATCTCGAATGGGGCTAGTTCTACCGCCCACTTCCCGATGCGGCTGGTGGCATCCTTGTTTCGGAACATGTCGCCCAGCGGTATGCGGTCGGAATAATGATATCATGAGCCAGGAAGTAGTGCCGAAGCTTCCGGGACGCCATGACAAGAGCGTACGCCACCTTCTCGAGCTCGGAGTACCGTGTTTTGGCTCTGGAGAGAGCTTCGGATACAAAGTAGACGGGGCGCTGCGCCAACTTCCCACCGAGTTCTTCTTCTTGGATCAGGGCCGCGCTTGCCGCACTGCCGGAGGCGGCGAGGTAGACCAGAAGAGGACTGCCGGCTCGGGGCGTGGCGAGGTCTACTAGGCCGGAGAAGTACTCCTTTATGTGATCGAAGCAGCTGTGATATTCGGGGGTCCACTCGAAATTTTTAGAGCCCCGAAGCGCGTTGAAGATGCGCAAGCTTTTTTAGCCGATCTTGCCAGAAATCGGCCAAGGGTGGCTAAGCGCCCGGATAGCTTCTGTGCTTGCTTCAAATTCTTAGGGGGGGACATGTTCTGCAACGCGCTGACTTGCGTTGGACTGGCTTCGATACCTCGGCTGGAAACCAGATATCCGAGCAGCTTCCCAGCGCGTGCTCCGAAGACGCACTTCTCTGGATTAAGGCGGATTCCACACCGCCAAAGGCTATCAAAGGTCTCGGCTATGTCTGCACTATGGCGATCCTTGATGGTACTTTTAATGACAATATCGTCCATATATGCTTCGATGTTGCGGCCTATTTGATGGCCTAAAGCCTTGGATATCAGTCTTGAAAAAGTGGCCCCGGCGTTGCGGAGGCCGAAAGGCATGCGAACATAGCAAAACACTCTCGAGGGGGGTGACGAAGCTTGTCTTGACTTGATCCTCAGGTTTCAACCAGATCTGGTGGTACCCTGAATAAGCGTCAAGGAAACTAAGGAGCTCGGCACCGGCGGTGGAATCGACTAGCTGATCAATGCGAGGCATGGGTAGAGGTCACGGGGGCAAGCTTTATTCAGAGAGGTGAAGTCGATACACATACGCCACTTACCAGATGTTTTCTTCTGGACAAACACTGGATTAGACAACCACTCAGTGTGACTCACTTCCCGAATGACCCCTGCTCGAAGCAGCTTCTCAGTCTCAGCCTTAGCAAGCTCGGCTCGCTCGCTGGAGAGTTTTCGGAGCCCCTGGTGCACCGGCCGAGCTTTTGGGTCGACCACCAGTGAATGCTCAATGATTGAGCGGTCAACGCCCGGGATGTCTTTGTCGGACCACGCGAAGATGTTTAGGTTGTTGCGGATGATTTCCTCGAGCTGTTCCAACACTTCCGGCTCTAGGCCCCCTCCGAACCGGATCGGGCGCTCCTTCCCGTCTTGGACCAAGATCCTCGTGATGATCTCCCCCTCTAGGAGAGGCTTGACCGGGCGCCCCTTCAGCACAGAGTCTCCGGCGCCGGGGAGGCTGACTCCTTCCGCGCCCTCGCGGATGCTGTGAATCTGGCGTGGCTCCAGCGGCGCCGAGTGGTCGTATTCGACCCGACGGGCCGTGGCCTGGTCGCCTAGGACCGACAGCACCCCTCCTGGGGTCAGCATCTTGAGGCACAAGTAGTTGTGGTGGGTGATGGCTCTGAAGCGGTTGAGCATCCCCCTCCCGAAGATGGCGTTGTAGGCGTACGGAGCATCGACTACGTCAAAGAGGATTTCCTCGCAACGTCGGAGGGGGGAGTCTCCAAAGGTGACCTCCAGCATGATCTGGCCCAGGGCATCAAGCGGGGGGCACGGAGGGGCTGGACGTGCCGATATGCCCAACCTCCCGAACATAGTCTCACCGCTGGCGCTTGGACAGGGCTCCCAGGGCCCCTCCTCCGGATATGGGGAGGACCACCCGTTTCCCCCGGTCCGGCGCATCTTCGAGTTTGGGAGCCTGGGCCGTGCCGAACTCTGGGGCTAGGCCTAGGACCTCTAGCTTGTCGCGGCGCCTGACAACCTGGACTGGTTCTGGGCGAGGTACGGGGACTCCCTTATCGATGGAACCGCGGCCGGCATTTCGCTCGAGGTAGTCGTTTCGGAGGGCGAGGATGGTCCGGTAGGAGTTGGTGTCGTGGCTCCGGTTTTCGCCGTGAACGCTGCAGTAAAGTGTGGCCCCTCCGGAGGGCGCCCGTGACGGAGCCTTGGCCCCGGAGTAGCGGCCTCCGCCGGACGTGCGCTGGTGCTTAGCGGGGACTCGAGGGGTGATGCTGAGGACTTCCCCGAAGATGCTTCCGGCCTCGCTGGGAGTCTCTGTGAACGGAGTCCTTGTCGGCTGGAGTCTTGGCGGTGGAAGTCAGGAGCAGGGCGGGCTCCTCGATCGAGGTCCACTGAGACTTCGTACGCCTTGGCGCTCGTGGCTCGGACAGGGACTATCATCGCCTATCGGCGTATCTGGCCTTCCTCGGACCAGGCGTACTCTTTGAAGTACATCATGAGCTGTGCCACCGAGGAGATGGGCTTCCGATGGAGCTTGTCGAGGCATCTCGGGTGGGTGACGCCTTTCTGGGCAGCATCTATGACCGAGGAAGCCAAAAGCCCCTTGATATGGGCCTTGGTGTGTGCGAAACGCTGGGAGTATTGCCGCAAAGTCTTCCCGGGTTGCTGCTTCACTTGGAAGAGACTCCCGGTGGACATAGGGGCCACGAAGGTTCCCTGAAAGTTGTTGACAATTTCTTCCTCAGTTGGTTCCATGAACGGATGGGCCTAGGTCGGAGCGACCAGAACCACCGGAGGGCGATCCCCTCGAGCGCCAGAGGGAAGCATTTAGCCATGGTGTCCCGGCTCCACCCGGACGCTTCTATTGCTAGAGCGATACGGGCGGGAGAACTCTCCCGGGGTCAGAGTCCCCGGAGTACTTGGGAAGCTTGGCGGTGCGAACCCCGAGCCGAAGCGCACCTTCTGAAGATCTGTGTGCAGGGGAGACTACTCGTCATATGACGTGTTTTCTTCCTCCACTGTTCTTCATCGTCGCTCAGGGCTACGGCCGTGACCCTCATAGCGCTGGAGGGCTCAAGAGGGCGGAGCGACACCTCCTAGCGCCATTGGGCCAGTTCCGCCTTTAGCCGGGTGTTCTTGGCGGCCAGAGCATCGGCCTGACTCCCGCTTACTCCTGATGTGGTTTTCAGGGTCTTGCGAACGGACGTAGTCGTTCGGAGGGCCACCACCCGGGGCCCGCTTGGAGGGTGCACCTCCGACGGCCTCTCCTGGAGCCCCACGGGATTGACGGAAGCTGGCTCTGGGATGCCAACGGGGCCCCGGACCTCCGCCGTCCCCTCCGGGGCCTGGGTTGGCTCCATGGCAGGCGCCTCGACGGACGCGACGACCGGCTGATCGGGAATGGCGACTGGGGTGGGCTCGACTCCGGCGGTGTGGGCCGACCATCGTAGGGGAACCGTGCTCGCACCCTTCCGACCCGACATGCTTTGGTGACTGGATGTAGAGGACGCTAGCTTCTCGAACTAGGATCCCTCAGACGGTGCCAACTGTTGGGACGACAGATCGAACCAGCATGTTTTCCTCTATGGATGGGAGTAATGGAATGATGTGTGTTCTGTATTCTTGGATCGTGTGTATTACAACTACAGTTGATGGGTATTTATAGGGTGGCTCGCCCTGAAGGGTCGGGTTTCCGTATCCCCCAACTGCTACTTCGGTCTGACATGGTCAGCGGTACAAACAAAACGGACACTACATAGTACAGACAAGAAGGTGCAGTCTAACAGCATATCGGCCATGTCGGGCGCTGCAAAGGCCACCCGACATGGCGCAGAAGATCACGATCTTGTCCCCCTACGGCCTTGACTTGGTCTTCCTGGCTTGCGGCCTTTCTTCGGACTTTGGCTCCGCCCGAAGGGTGCCCTCCGGCACCTGGCTGGTCGCTCCCTCTGAATAGACTCCTCCGACACGTCTCGGGGCCTCCGAAGGCCTCCGGCTTCCTCGTTCGGAGGTCCAGGCCCCTCCGGCGTAGGGCTTTGGGTCTTCCTTCGGGGCCGTACAGGCCTTCGTGCTCCTCTACTGTCATCGGGATTATTTCCCCAAACAGAAGTCTTCTTGGCTTTGAACTTTTCCTCCTTCCGAAGCCTGATTTCGGAGCTGTGAAACACCTCCGAACCAGAACTTCGAAGGTTTGTTCGAAGCCTGTTCCGCAGAGACGAAATTAAAACAGAAGGCTATTTTTAGTCTGAAATTTTCAAAGCTCCCATTCACCCCCCTCTGGTCGCCATTTCCATTCCAACAATTGGTATCAGAGCAGATTAAGATCACCAGTTAACCTTAACTAGTTTTGTGATCTGTTGGCGACATGGACAGAGTTAGTAAAATATCTCTGTTCGATGGGACGGACTTTGCATTCTGGAAGGTGCGCATGGAGGCTTACTTGCTAAGCAAAGGAAATGCAATTTGGGAGATTGTGGACTCACAATACTCCATCCCTGAACTCGCACCTCTCAAACAGAGAAGGATCAATACAATGCCAACTCCAAGGCTAGAAATATATTGTTCATTGGTTTGAGTCGGAGTGAGTTTGATAGGGTACAGCACCTTAGGACAGCTAGGGAAATTTGGACTACACTTACTATTTTTCATCAGGGCTCTACACAGATTAAGGCCAGGTGCCAAAGCACATACAATCAACAATATCAGCTGTTTGTGCAGGCACCTGGTGAATCTATAGATGCCATGTTTTCTCGCTTTGATGCGATAGTGAGTAACTTGTGGTCCAACGGGACGCTTGCTTACAATGATCATGACAGGGCTATCAAGCTTCTCTATGTTCTTGATCGTAGCATATGGGAAGTGAAGATATCCAGCACTGAGGAGTCCGCAGGTTATGACACATTGACCTATGATGAGCTCTTCAGTAAGCTAAAGTCCACAGAGATTGTCAAGGCATCACTTGCATCCTATGACCAGCTTTCAATTAAATTAGATGAATTGAATGAAGTAGTTCTTGGTTAGGATAGATTACTTGTGCAAGCTGCTAGAGATAGAAAAGACCTTAATCTTATGCTAGAATCTGTCTACTGATTATGCCATGCTTAAGTCTAGGGTTAATGATGCTGAATGTGAATCTTGCACCGTTGTCATGGGTGAGCTTGCTCAGTTGCGTTCTATGCATTCTCAAACTCTTTCTGAGCTTGAGACTGCACAGAAGCGGCTTTTGGTGGTTGATTCTAGTACTCATGATATCAATGAATGCATGAACTATTCTTTATTACGTGAGAGCATTGATTTACGTGATAAGCATGTTCATGACTTAGAGGCTAGATTGGAGAGGGTCGGTAGTTCTAAGGATGTGCAACCTATGTGTGACACTTGCATAACCCTTAAGGACCAGCTAGGCACTGTTAGAGAGCGAGCTAAAAACCTCATGACTGAAAATGAATACCTTCTTTCTGTGGTTAACAAATGCACTGACGGAAAGGGTAGGATGGACTTGCTCTTGGCCAAAACCAAGATGTGTGCTGATAGGGAAGGGTTAGCTCTAGGATTGGGTTTTGAGAGGATTCCTTCAGATAGTGTAAACAAAACTGTTTTACCTCTCCACTACCTTAGAGAAAGAGAGAGCCCTGTTAGACACTCCATCAGCTAAAAAGCCTACCCAAACCCCAAGGAAAACCACTCCTCATGCCAAGAAAATTACTCCCAACAAAACCACACAGCAGAAGCCCAAGGAGCCTATGAGAGTTGCTCCTATGACTCATGAGAGTGGCCCTAGGATAGTTTTTCATTGTTCCTATTGTCACCGGGTGGGTCATCTGTTTGGGTTCTGTTTTCGTCGCTTCAAGGATGAGCGACGCTCTCAGGCGATGAGGTTCTAGAACATGCACTACCCATCTTTAGGTAGGCATGAGTCTGAGTTGTACTCACGTCCTGTTTTTGAGGCTCCTCGTACTTCTCTGAGAGGTTTTGCTCCTCGAGCTGTTCACCATGTTCCATATAGTGGTAGACCCCGTGCGAGTAGCTTTGTACCTCGTCAGAGTAGAAGACCTCGTCATGCATTTGGAACACAACATGTAGGTATACCTTGCACTTTGCATCATTCTGATTATCCTGTGCGTTGACGGTCTATTTTTACTGTGCCTACTACTCGTATCACTCAGTGCTGGATGCCTCGTCATATTTTCACTCACCCCAGCACTGAGCGATCGAGATTTTCTTATCATGTGTAGGCACCGGACCGAGGCTTGGAGGGCACGTGGATAATGGACTCCGGTTGTTCGCTCGCCACATTACCAGAGATGCAGCATGGTTCTCCAGCCTCACCACAACCAAGCAAAAGGAACATATCACTTTCGACAACAATCGAAGGAGTAGAGTGAAAGGTAAAGGTATGGTAAGAATTAACTCAAATTTCACTCTCAAAGATGTTGCTTTGGTTGAAAACTTGGGATACAATTTGCTTTCTATATCTCAATTGCTTGATGAGGGCTTCTAAGTGCGATTCCATCGCGATACTTTGCAAGTACTCAATTCTGATGGCGTTGTGGTTTGTAAGATCTTTAGAGTATGTAGAGTTTTTGGAGCTAATTTTTCTGAGTCATCTGGTTCTTCTCACTATCTTGTTGTACATTCGACTTTTGAGCTTTGGAAGTGGCATAGGAGACTAGGGCATATGAGCTTTGAGTTGCTTGCTCGTCTGAGTGCCCTAGGTCTGATCCGAGGATTGCCCAAGCTCAAGTTTGAGAAGAATTTAGTTTGCGCTCCTTGTCGACATGGAAAAATGATTGCCGCTTCACACTCGCCAGTCACCACGGTGATGACTGAACAACTCAGAGAACTTATCCACATGGACACTATAGGTCCTTCTCGGGTTAGTTCTTTAGGCGGCAAGTGGTATGTGTTAGTCATTATCGATGATTTCTCTCGCTACTCTTGGCTCTTCTTTCTTGCCAGCAAGGATGAAGTGTTTTCACACTTTCGGAGCTTGGCTTTGAGACTTTTCACTAAACTCCCTGATGCATTGAAATTCATTCGAAGTGATAATGGCACTGAGTTCAAGAACAATCTCTTTGTTGATTTTTGCATTGAGCATGGCATAGAACATCAATTCTCTGCTCCGCGGGTTCCTCAACAGAAACGGTGTTGTTGAGAGAAAGAACCGCACTTTGGTTGAGATGGCTAGGACGATGCTCGATGAGCACAGGACTCCTAGAAAATTCTGGGCTGAGGCCATGAACACTGCTTGTTACATCTCAAACAGAATCTTCTTGTGCTCAATTCTGAACATGACATCTTATGAGATACGTTTGGGACACAACCCAAAGTTACTCATCTTCGAGTCTTCGGTTGTCGTTGCTTTATCCTAAAACGTGGAAATTTGGATAAATTTGAGTCGCACTCTTCTGATGTGATCTTTTTGGGTTACACTACAGTGGGTCATTCTTATCGTGTTTATAATTTGGAGACTAACACTATCATCGAGTCATGTGATGTGACTTTTGATGAATCAACCCCCTTTGTTAGTTCCACTTTTGAATAGGCGAATGAACACGACATGGAGCAGACCATCTTCGAAGAAGAAGATCCCGGAGATTTCGAGGATGAACCCCTACTACCCTCGACATCAACCCCCGAAGCCGACCCAGCTTCAACCACTTCGGCACAAGGTCCTGAAGCAACTGCCTCGACATCAGTCATCTTGTACCACTCCAACGCACAAGTTGAGGGGGAGACTGCATCCCGCCGCGAGCTCCACATCATGTTCAAAGGATGCATCCTCCCGAGCAGATCATTGGTGAGTTTGATCAAAGGGTAACACGTTCTCATGCTCATTTCATTGATTCTGCTTTTGTTGCTTCTTTCGAGCCTTTAGATGTTAGTCATGCACTTTCTAATTCTAGTTGGATCAATGCCATGCATGAAGAACTTGAAAATTTTGAGAGAAACCAAGTCTGGACTTTAGTTGATCTTCCACCAAATGTTAATTTCATTGGAACGAAATGGATTTTCAAAACAAACAAGGGGAGGATGGGACTATAGTAGAAACAAGGCCAGACTTGTATCTCAGGGTTATTCTCAATTAGAAGGGATTGATTTTACTAAAAACTTTGCACTTGTTGCTCGTCTTGAGGCCATTAGGATTTTACTTGCATTTGCGACATCCCGGGGATTCAAACTCTATCAAATGGATGTCAAAAGTGCATTTATTAATGGCTTCATATGCGAAGATGTTTATGTAAAACAACCCCTGGCTTTGAAAACCCCAAATATCCACATAAAGTCCTTAAACTCATTGTTGGGGAAAAATACTTCATCGTGAGGGTCACCGCGTAACAAGACAAAGGCAGGGCCTATTTAGCCGAAGGTTTTCCCAGCATCTAACTCCGACTTAGTACTGGGACAAGTTCGAAGAATAGAGGCGAACTCTAGTTCGGAGTATATCTTCGAATGTAGATTCTTCAGAGAACCTCCTTGGCAGCTATATGGAAGGCTTATCTTCTTTCTCATTAGATTAGTCTTTTACCGTTTTAGCCCTATTAAGGGTACCGAATAGTTTCCACTATGTCGGTTGTAATAGAGGGGTAAAAAGGTCTTTTCCTTAATGTTTGCCTATAAATACCCCCCGTTTTACCTTGTAATGAGGATCGAATACTGAGTTATTCAATACACATCTCCGAACTGTTTTGAGCTATTATCCACTTCGGAGGCTCAAAATAGTGTTACTTCACAACAATTCGTTTGTTAGTTTCTAATCTTAGAACCTGTTAGCATAATCTGTTACGCCAACAGTTGGCGCTGTTCGTGGGGAACTTAGTCCAAAAACTTCGTTCTCTACCAGTTCTCAAACCATGCCTCCCAAGCGGAGTTCATGTGGTAGTCCCTACTTGGAGGTCCCCTCGGACCTCCGAAGTAAGATCTTCGAACACAGTCGAGGTCGAAGGATCTTTGGCAATTCCTCCACCTCAGACCCCGAAGGGATTCCCCTCCCTCGAGCATATGGAGTTCCTCCCCCAGCTCCTCCATCTTAACTTCGACTAGCCGAGATCCCTCTTCTAGCTCAGATTCTGCTGTCGAACTGATACGTACAGTTCTCAAAACCCGGAAGGCCCTTCCGGAGGAGATGAGATGGTCTGGCGTATGGTCGCCCAAATGCCAGTCTCCAAGCTGAAGTGGCGAGGTGGAGGCAAGAAGCCACAGATAGGCTGTCGTTCTCAAGCCCCCCGGTCATTCTCGAGTGCCCCAAGATGACGAACGTCCTTATCCCGAAGCCCCGTAGAATGCTTCCTTCGACAGCGAGTTTTCCGCTGCATCCCTAGCTATAGAAAGTGCGCTTCGATCCTAAATTTAAAAAACTTTGAAGCTCTGCAAATATTCTGGAGATGAGGACCTGGGAGTTCTCCCGTTCTTATGCAGTGGCAATTGAGGCCAGTGGAGAGTGCGAGACACTAGGGCCAAATGTTTCCCGCTAGCTCTTGAAGGGGTAGCTCTGTGGTGGTTTTGGTCCCTGAGCCAGGGTCAATTAGAACTTGGGAGCAATTAAGGAAAAGTTTATAAGTACTTTCAGGTACCTTCGTACCCCCAATGCCTACGGAAGTCTTTTCCAGGTGAAGCAGCTGCCCAGAGAGACTTTAAGACAATTTTTCAAGCGCTTTCGCCATACGAAGTCCACCAAATTCGAGGGCTGACTACATCCTCCATAGTTGATGCGCTCGAGAGGGAGTTACCATGCGGGCCTCCGTGATAAACTTCATCGAAACATATATCATCGGTGCTCAGTTCAGTCTTATTTCGAAGAGTATGCAAGGTCAGAAGAAGGCTAGCTTGCGGAGAACTGCTTCAACTCTGTCAATACTGCAGAAGTCAAGTTGGAAGTGAAGACGTCAACACCTTCGCAGGGGCCTAACTTTGAAGTTCGCATGATAGGGCGGCGGGGGCAAAAGCATCCCATTCGAAGTCTTGACATTGCACCTCCACAGAAATTTTCCCCTAAGACTTCGCAAGCTTCGGAAGCAAGACCAGCGGCTAGAGGCCGCCAGGGAAGCCGGCTGGCAAATCCTAGGCCTTCTTCTATTGCGTCCATGGTGAGAATCAAAGTCAAGCAACTGATGCGTGCAATTCTATACTCGCTTTAAGAGGCGAGTACCTTGAAAGAACCTCGGGTCGAGGCACTACTGACCGAGTTCCTTCCAAGGTGCGTCCAGAGCCTGTCTAGGCTGTGGCACGTATAGACAATTTCAACCCTACAAGGCAACCTCCAGTGGTCAATATTATGCCACCTCCGAAGTAGGAAGATGGTCAAGATCGAGGGAAAAGAGTAGTCCTCCCCATTTCCAGAGGGGGACTCTTGGTAGTATGTCGAAGAGGCAGAGAAGAGAATATGTCCGAGAAGTGGGCCATATTGGAACTTCTTCGTCCGTAGCTGCCATGCCTGAATGGTCCCATGTGCCGATATCTTTTTCCGCAGATGATGCAGTTGGCATAAAGTTTCTGCTTGCAGATCCACTTGTCATCACTGCCGACATAGCAGGGACTGAAGTCCGGAGAGTACTGATTGACGGAGGGAGTTCAATAGATATTATCTTCGTCCAAGACTTCGATCAGCTCTGTATCTCCAGGAAGCATCTTCTCCCAGCAGATCGCCCTTTGCAAGGCTTTGCAGGACCCCCTCGATGCCCTCGGCCAAAGGGTTGGAGGTCACTTTCGGAGAGGGGCTACTGGCCAGGAGGAGGAGGTGATTTTTGATATTGTGGATGCCCCATATGCATATGTTATCTTCAGGAGGGCATGTTGAATCAGTTTGGAGCTGGCGCATCATAAAGTAGTCGAAGAAATTTAGATGTCTTTGCATGGTTTGAGGACATTACCGGAGTAAGTCGGGATATTATTGAGCATAGTTTACTTGTGAACCCGAGGGTTCAGCCTGCCCGACAAGGACTCCAGAAGTTATCTGCGGAGAGGGCCATCCTGGCTAAAGCTGAAGTGGAAAAGTTGCTGAAGGCTGGGATTATCAAAGAATTAGCTCATACGGAGTGGCTAGCCAACCCAGTCTTCGTCAGGAAGAAATCTTCCAGGAAATGGCGCATGTGTATTGACTTTACATCTTTGAATAAAGCATGCCCCCGTGACCCCTATCCCATGCCCCGAATTGATCATTGGTTGACTCCACTGCTGGTTCGGAGTTATTAAGCTTCCTTGACGCGTATTCGGTTATCATCAATCTAGCTAAAGCGCGAAGATAAAATCAAAACAAGCTTTGTAACTCCTTCAGGAGTCTTCTGCTATGTAAGAATGCCTTTTGGCTTAAAAAATGCCGGGGCAACTTTTTTGAGGTTAATTGCTAAGGCTCTAGGTCATCAAATGGGCCGCAATGTAGAAGCCTATATGGATGACATTGTAATAAAGAGTGCTCTAAAGCACCAACATAGCCTAGACTTAGCAGTAACGTTGAATAGCCTTAGGATGTGTGGAGTCCGTCTCAACCCCGAAAAATGTATCTTCGGGGCTCAGGCTGGAAAATTGTTAGGGTATCTAGTTTCAAGCAGAGGGATCGAAGCTAACCCTACTCAAATAACTGCATTACAAAGGATGGCTCCTCCAGAAAATTTGAAGCAAGTGCAAAAGCTAATTGGCCACCTTGCAGCACTTAGCAAATTCCTAGCAAGGTCTACGGAGAGAAGTTTGCCCATTTTCAAAGCATTGAAAGGGTCCGAAGATTTTGCATGGACACCGGAGTGTGAAAAGAGTTTTGATGATATTAAGAATTATCTCAGTAACCTCGCTACACTCACGGTGCCTGTTGCGGATGAAACCCTACTCCTTTACCTTGTGGCTACTTGCTCCGCTGTCAGTGTAGTCCATGTTAGAGAAGTTGATTTCAATGGGAAGTTGGTACAAAATCCAGTCTATTTTGTATCCGAAGCATTGTCTGGACCAAAAACAAGATATTTTGATTTTGAGAAGTTCACCTATGCTCTAATAATGGCTTCGAGGAAGTTAAGACATTTTTCCTAGCACACAATGTGATTGTACCAACTTCGTATTCCTTAGGAGATATGCTCCGAAGTAAGGATTCTACAGGAAGAATTAGGAAATGGGCCGTTGAATTAGCACCCTTCGACATCTTCTTCATAGCAAGGACAACAATTAAGTCACAGGTGTTGGAAGACTTTGTGGCAGAATGGACTCCCCCTACAGTACGAGCTCTGGAGAAACAAAGTGAAGGAATTTGGACCATATACTCCGATGGAGCTTTCCAAGCATCTGGAGCAGGTGTCGAAGCGGTAATAATCTCGCCTTCAGGGCAAAGAGCAATGTACTCCACTAGGCTCAACTTTAAGTCCACTAATAATACATCGGAGTATGAAGTAATTTTGTTAGGACTTCGAAAGGCACGTGCTTTGGGGGCTACAAGAGTGGTTATTAAAACAGATTCTCAAATTGTACCAGGGCACGTGGATAGAGTTTTCAAGTTCGTCATCCATAGCTTGCAACATATTTAGAAGAGATCCGTAAGATTGAAGCAGCATTTAAAGGGATTTCCATTCGAAGTATACCCAGAGCTAAAATATGCAAGCTGATACCTTGGCAAAAGCTGCAGCCGGAGCTATGGACATTCCAGAAGAAGCTTTTTATGAAGAGCTCAATTCACCTTCGGTAACACAGATCCCTTCTGCGGAAGTTCTTTGCATTCAAAGTACAGATTGGCGGAGTTCAATTATGGAATTGCTGCAAGGAGAAGCAAATTTGCCTAAAGGCCACAGCTTTCGAGGTTAAAGCTCAGAATTCGAAATTATCATATAATCAACGGTATTCTATACAAGGCCAGAGTATGTTCCCCTTTGCTCTGATGTATATCTCAAGCCAAAGAAAGGTCAGGAGATTCTCCGAGAAATTCATGAAGGACTTTATGGTAGTCATCTGGCCCCCGAGCTTTAGCAGGAAAAACACTTCGCCAGGGCTTTATTGGCCTACAATAGTAGCTGATGTGGAGAGTCTAGTACGCACGTGCCAAGGTTGTTAATGGATGGGAAGAAGAAGTCATCGTCCGCCAACAACTCTTCAAGTAATTGCCCTAGTGTGGCCCATGGCCAGATGGGGCATGGACCTTATTGGCCCTTCCAAGTAGCAAAAGGCAATTTAAAATTCGCAGTGGTAGCAATTGAGTATTTTTCCAAGTGGGTCGAAGCAGAGCCCCTCACAGCTATCACTTCGAACAATGTACAAAATTTTCTAGAAAATATATAGCCGGTTCGGAGTGCCTCCAGCTCACAGTTGACAATGGGACACAGTTTGATGCAGAGCCCTTCAGGAAGTTTTGTGAATCTTGGCATACAAATAGCTTTGCTACAGTGCGCCATCCTCGGTCTAATGGAGCTGTTGAAAGAGCTAATGGTAATATCTTGTCAGGGTTGAATCAAAGAATAGTAGGATTGGCAAAAGGATTGTGGACTGAAGAGCTCCCAATGATTTTATGGTCCATCCGGACCACTCAAACAGGTCCATAGGTTTCACTCCTTTCAGACTATTATTCGGAGATGAAGCTATGACGTCAATGGAGCTTAAAGGAGGATCCCTTCGCAGTGCCGAACCGGAAATAGAAGCAGAAAGGCAAACTCTTCGCTTGATTTAATATAAGAAAAGGCTTCGAGGTGTCGCCAATTTGTCAAGTATCAGCAGCAGACGAAGACTTGGTTTGACCCGAAGGTTAAGCTTAATGAACTTAAGCCGGATCATCTGGTTTTGCAAAGCATTATAGCACTAGGGAAATTAGGGAATAAGTGGGAAGGTCCATACATAATTCTCCGCTCAGGACGCCCTAGTTCTTTTAAGTTAGCTAATTTAGAAGGCGAAGAGTTAAAGCATGCCTGGCATGTGGAGCACTTAAAGCGATATTTCGCATAGGGGCTCCTTGTAATCATTTGTAAACACCTTCTGAATTAATAAAGTTTATGGTTCAGATAATGCCTACCTCACAAACACTTCCTACTTCTAGTGGACACACTGGAAGAATGAAGTTGGCTGTGAGGGAAGTGTAATTAATTTGAACCAATTTTTCGGACTCGAACCACTGGTTCGAAGCTTCCGACGAGGTGGGAAAGTCACTAAAAAATTCCAAGCCACCGCTTGAAAGCATCCGTAAAAGAGTCGAAGGAGACCAACACTCCGAATTCCAAGCTCCGGCTTGAAAGCATTTGTGAAAAGAGTCCAAGAGACCACTACGAATTCCAACCACCGGTTTGATAGCATTCACAAAAAGAGACGAAGGAGGCCAAACAAAACAGAGTTTGAGCTGATAAGCTTCGAATATCTAAAAAAGTCCAAAGTGACCACATTTTGACACTAAGGTGTCCGAGAATTTAGCCCAAGTGACTACTTTCAAACAAAAGGTACTAAGTTACAAGTTTTTAGACTCCAAGTAGTCGAAGACATTTGGAGATTTCAATTAATCTCTAAGTTGCTGAGAGGCTCCGAATGTCCCAAATTGTACTCCTAAGTCTTTTTCTTTGCGCCTAACCATCTTCGACTACACTTCAAGTTTCTTACGCCCAAGAGGTGCTGGGAAGTAAGAAGACAATTTTAAATCTTAATCTTTATTATTCGAATAGATTACATTACATTACAAAAAATTTGTGTCTATACCGAGAAGGATCGAAGACCCCTTCGATCTCTAGAGCTACCACTAAAGCCAGAACGACTAGTTCCAGAGCCGGGAGTCCTAATAACCTTACGTTAAATTCTTCTCCCTCTCTTCGAAGCTCGAAAATCTTTTTGTTCCTATTGAAGTTCAGCCCAAGTTCGAAGTCGCTCGGGCTTCTCTCCTAGCTTCGAAGTTCTTAAGGCTTCTTTCCTTGTTCTTCAGCATACTCTCTTCTTCGGACCGTTCAACGTCTTCAGAAGATGAGGCTTCCAAGTTAACTTCTTTTTATTCCTCTTTAATATAATATATATCTTTAATATTTCGGGCGCAATTGCACTGGAGCTTTCTCGATCAAAAATTGAGGTCGTTTATGAAGTTTTAAAAGATCGAAGGTATCTCGTAGCAGGCAAAGTTCTTCGGTAACAGTAATCATAAACATCACCCATCAAGGTTGAGAAGCCTAAAAACGATAAATAGTTTTCATTCAATAGATGAAGCATAATGTTTACATATTCGGACCCCTAACAAAACTAAACCTATGGGTCCGGCGGAGGCTGACTGCTCGAAACTTAGACCGAGCTTGTTTCTGCAATGCCCTTCATCGATCCAAGCCTTGATCGTTGTTCGACCTTCGGCTCTCCATGAAGCTTGGAAGGCTTGCCAAGCTGCGGCCACATCTTTGGAGGGTTTTAGCAGTTGGTTGTCCATCAAGGTAATGGGAGCCTCCCCCGAATATGGCTACTGATAGCCCATATCCTCATAGTAGCGAAGTACTCCGAGAGCACTACTTGGCTGGAGAGTTCTCCATACCGAATACCAGCTGTCTTCATCATCTTCACTGCTCCTTGGATCATCTTTAGCCGTCACAGTAAGTGGACGTTGTCACTCGAAGGTAGTGTCCAAAGAGTATCGAAGTACTTTAGAACACCTAAAAGATTATTCATGACCTCCACAGCTACCTTCTCCGACTTCACTTTATCTTCAATTAAAGCATCCCTTGACGAAGTTAGCTCATCTACCACAAAGGATAGTCTAGCTGCCTCCATAGCCAAAGAGCTCTTCTGGCTAAGCAGGTTGCTGGCTTTCTCCATGGCTTTAGTCTTCTCCTCTTGAAGCTTAACCAGCTCAGCCCCCCCTGCATGCTCTGCCCGCATTTTCTCTATTTCAGCCGAAGCACGATTTGTTTGGCTTCGAGCTTCTTATTTGCAGCCTCCAAACCAAGTCTGGCCCTCCTCTCCACTGTAACCATCTCGTCTAAGCTGGAGATTCGAACTTCAGAGCCTTCAAGACTCCTCTGGAAAGCAGTAATCCTCTCCTGAAGACGAAGGCTTCCTCGCTCATTCGAGATGGCTGCAGCTCGAGTCAAGACTATTTGCTGCGAAGAGAAAAAGCAAGGTGAGGAATTATTCATAAGTTGAAATTAATCTTGTTTTGCAGATATTTCATACCTGGTATGCTGCCCGTTCCAAGGCTGCGTTCAGCTCTGAACCCTCAGCCTCGCTAAGTATGGCTACTAAGTTTCGTTTCCCCAACTTCATGGTTAGCTCGATCCAAAGGCGCGAGTGGGCCCAAAGTCTGGGTCCTTCACCTCCAGAAAGGAGCTAGGAGGGGGAGCATGGATAGAGCCCTTTGATTGTCTTCATTCGGCGAAGGGTCGGAGCGCTACGCTGCCTCATCGGAGACGTCGTGGACTGGCCCCCCTCCATAGATTGACCTCCGTCTGTTGATTTAGACGGAGTTAATCCTGAGTTCAGAGCAGGAAAGGGGGTCCATTTTGCCTTTACCTTTTCCAGGTCCCATTTGCGCAGTTCTGAACCGAACCCCCGAAGATGTACGAGGGTCCTAGGAGCAGTATCCATGGGAGGAGTCACCTCCATGGGAGCGACCCTGCCGAAACAAGGTATTATATAGTGCATAATTTTGCAAGGATGAAGGAAAAGCGGGTTCAAGTGAAGGTTTACCTCCGAAGTCCTTTCGGCGGATGAGTACGAGGCTACTCGGAGGGTCGAAGGCCACTTCGAAGTCATCATCGGACTCGAAGTATGGAACCAAAGGGTTGACTGTTGGCCTCCCCTGGAGCAACAACTACCACTTCGTCTGGAATCGAAGCTTGTTCAGCTGTAACTTCAACTCCGCCTTCAGTAACATGGGCTTCTTGATGCGGAAAGTCAGGCTGGACGCTTGAGGTCCTAGCCTGTCCGGAGCTACCTGGAGCATCTAGCACGCTTGCTGTGTCGCTAGTCTCTACAAGTTTGCATGTGCTTCATCTTCAGCAATTAGGTCCACGAGGACCCTTCCCTCATCTTCAGATGAATCAGAGGGCGAAGCCACAAGTCTTGAAGGAGCCACATTCTTCGGCTTTAGGGCTAGTTTTTTCACTGGGGTCTTGGCCGGAGCCGAAGTACCAGTATCCGCTTTCCTCTTCTTCAACCCTTGCTCAGAAGGTACCCAGTCCGGAAGAGGGGGGTTGCAACTCCGAGTACGCCCCATACCTCGTTGAGTCGCTCCCACTACCCACTAGCTTTGTTCTCCACTCTTTTTCGGCCGGAGTTGGAGCTCCCAGAATGTTCTCCGAAGCTCGAACAACCTTGCTCCGAAGTCATATGGCTTGAGAAGCTGAAGATAAGTTTTGCATTAGTCATTTCATCAAATAATCGTATATAAAAGATGTTATTTTCAAAGCTACCTACAGGGCCTCGAGTTCGAAGAAATTATTCGGAGTCCACCCTCTGGATCTTCTTCGAAGGTGATAGACCAGTTGGCCATCAGAGGTGGAATTTGGAGCCCGATGAACTCCTCTGCTAAGTCCCGCATGCTCATGCGACGACTAATCCTTTGGAGCAGCTAAGGCGAGCTTCGAGCTGGCCAGGGTCCTGGGTGAACTTGGGCTCTCTTCGGAAGTATATGTCTTGTAGAGGTCCGGCCAAACGGCTGCCTGCTCCAACTTCAGCATAGACCACCGGAGAATCCAATCTGTGTACCATCTGGCGTTGATGGCTTTCGCTGGAAATCGCAGTTGGAATTCATCATGGAGTCTGAAGTTGATACTACCGAAGGCTACTTTGATTTTTCTCCCCTCCGGAGCCTTGGTAACGGCTATTTCTTCTGAGTCTAAAAGGCTTTCTGACTTCTTAAGTTGTTTTCAGGATTGTTCGAATGTAGCTCTTATAGAAATTAATTCGAAGTTGAGAATCTTCATGTATTCCAAAGGTGATTAAATCTGTTAACCCCTACGCATGATTATTTTTCTTGCGTATACTGCTCTCCTAACTTTATAGATCTAGCGGAGAAGCGTATTCGAGGGGCTACTGTTGGGGGGAAAGTACTTCATCCTCAGGGTCACCGCTGTAACAAGACAAAGGCAGCTATTTAGCCGAAGGTTTTCCAGCATCTAACTCCGACTTAGTACTGGACAAGTTCGAAGAATAGAGGCGAACTCTAGTTCGGAGTATATCTTCGAATGTAGATTCTTCAGAGAACCTCCTTGCCAGCTAAGATGGAAGGCTTATCTTCTTTCTCATTAGATTAGTCTTTTACTGTTTTAGCCCTATTAAGGGTAACCGAATAGTTTCCACTATGTCGGTTGTAATAGAGGGGTAAAAAGTTCTTTCCTTAAGTTTGTTGCCTATAAATACCCCTGTTTTACCTTGTAATGAGATGCGAATACTGAGTTATTCATACACATCTCCGAACTATTTGAGCTATTATCCACTTCGGAGGCTTGAAATAGTTTACTTCACAAACACTTTGTTTGTTAGTTTCTAATCTTTAGAAACCTGTTAGCGTAATCTTTTACGCCAACATTCATAAGGCTCTTTATGGACTCAAGCAGGCCCCTCGGGCATGGTATGATAGACTTAAGTCTTTTCTGCTTGAGCAGGGGTATTTGGTGGGATCTGTTGATAAAACCTTGTTCACTCTCAAGCATGGCAAAGATTCTCTCCTAGTACAGATTTATGTGGATGATATCATCTTTGGTGGATCTTCTCAGGCTTTGGTTGCCGAGTTTGCAGATGCCATGAGCAGGGAGTTCGAGATGTCCATGATGGGCGAACTCACCTTTTTCCTTTATTTGCAATCAAGCAAAGCAAACAAGGTACTTTCGTGCTCCAGACAAACTACACCAAGGACCTGCTCAAGAAATTCGACATGGATGATGCGAAGCCATCGCCACTCCAATGGCTACATCTGTAGCATTGGATCCTGACAAAGATGGAGAAGCCGTAGATCAGAAGAAGTTCCAAAGCATGATCGGCTCCCTCCTCTACTTGACTGCTACGAGGCCAGACATACACTTCGCCGTGTTTATGTGCGCTCGTTTTCAGGCTTCCCCAAGAGCTTCGCACCGCCAAGCGGTAAAGCACATTCTCAGGTATCTCAACATACCTCGAATTTGGGCATTTGGTATTCTGCATCTTCCTCTTTGTGTCTTCGAGGTTATTCCGATGCGGACTTTGTTGGGTGTATAATTGATAGGAAAAGTACCTCTGGTACTTGTCATTTTCTGGGTACTTCAATGTTTGCTGGTCTTCCCGCAAACAGTCTAATGTTGCACAATCGACGGTTGAGGCCGAATATGTTGCTACAGCTAGCTGTTGCTCTTAGATTTTGTGGATGGTTTCCACTTTGTGGGATTTTGGGTTAGATTATAAGAGTGTTCCAATTTTCTGTGATAACACTAGTGCTATTTGTATGCAAACAACCCGGTTCAGCATTCCAGAACCAAACACATTGATGTGCGATATCATTTTCTCAGAGATCATAATGAGAAGGGTGATATTGAGCTTCAATATGTTGATACCCAACAACAGCTAGCTGATATTTTCACAAAACCTCTAATGCTTCTCATTTTGCCTACTTGCGTGGGGAACTTGGTGTTTGTCACCCTTACGACATTTTGTGAGGGAGAGCAGATTTTGATTGTCTTGCATATGCTCATTGTGTGTAAAATTGCATTTATATTTTTTGCACTTATATGCCTGATTTTAATTTATGAAATCATGTCAGCTCAGCTCTATTTAATATGTCTGAAACATTATGTGCATGATTCTTCTTTCCAAAATCAAATCATGCTCACTGCTTAGTCTTGAATCTAGCATGTTTAGGTAGGACTTCTTTAGCTATCTTTTATCTGCTTGATAGCAAGACTCCTTTTCTCTGGATGTTAAACTTTGCAACTTGAAAATTGTTATACTTACTCATGGATATTCATCAAGTACTAAACAAATTGTTCACTCAATTAAAATCCAAAACTCCATGATTTGCATGCTACAAGTGAAAATATCCAGGTGGGTTTGTTTGTCGCACTACTCTATTCTAGACTGCTTACCATTGCATATTGGTCTGAACTAGGATAGTGTAGTGTATGCCAAATCATCGCCTTAAGCTTCTGATGGTTTTATGCCTAGGCTTAGCTTGATTGGAAAGTATAAGGTAGACAAACAAATAACCCCTGGCATTATGAAAAGAACAACAAATTCATTGATCATCGAGATTGCTTTCAATGCTCCAATTGAACTGGGCTTGTCTGTCTAGAGTAGAAATTAACTAGCTTTGCGCAGTCCCTACTTTTACTTGTCTAGTTACCTTGATTGAGTGGTGATGCTTTTATTTCAAAATGATAAAATCACATGTTGTCATCATGTTTTTAGAGAATGTTAAATTGAGCTGAGCACATGATAATTGGTATTAATGTTGGCATATTTTTGCTTTATATGTCTTTATAATTCTGTCCATTTCAAATCTTTGCATATGTTTGAATGCTCCTTGATGCTTGCATTGCCAAAACGGGAGAAATTTTTGAGTTCTCTGCAGCAAGGGGGAGTTTTTATCTTGCAAAGGGAAGATTTTCCGAAGGGGCTTTTACTCTTTTGAAAAAGGGGGAGGAAAATTCTTTTGTCAAGTGACATGATTTTGGCTCGTTTCTGAGTTTTTATGGTCACTTGTGTGCTGAAATTTTTCAAATTTTCTTGAACTTGAATTTGGTTGTCAATGCACTCATCAAGTGGGAGATTGAGAAACCAAGGGTTGGTTTCGGAGTCTATGATGAGTGATTGACAGATTTTATCCTCCGATTCGAAGGGGTCCCTCTGAAGGGGTTTGGAGGTTGTTTCACCGAAGGGTTCGGTGGGTCTGTTTTGCTGTGGCTGTTGCAGTGGAGTGTGCCTGTCGGAGGTCCGACAGTACACAATGTCTGGGTCGTACCGAAGGTCTCGGTATTTTGGGCGGTATATCGGAATGTGTGATGAAGGTTGTTTACCCGGAGAGGTCTCCGGGGTACTAGATACACTTGTCTATTTGTCTCTGGTGCGCAGGTGACTTCGGAGGCGATGGACGGTTCGTAGCAGGTGAACCTGGGTCAAGCGGGAGGCTTAATGCCGGGCGAGCGGGGAGCTCAGGTCAAGGTGCACCCGACGAAGGAAGAGAGTGCGGAGCATGGCTCCGGGTGAAGGTACCCTGAGACGAAGTCCTCGGAGGCGAGGCACTTCGAAGGGTACTCCGAATGGAGTGACTTCGGAGTATGGTGGACAAAGTCCTCAGCAATGCGGCAAGACGTTCAAAGTGTGCTCCGGAGGGAGGAACTCGAAGGAATACCAACGAAGGTCTCAAAAGTCGAGGTGCATCGAAGGCATGGTCTGGGTGAGGTTTGTCGAGGAGTGTGCTCGGGGAGAGACACTGCGACAAAGTTCTCATGGAATGCTTTATGCGAAGGCCTTGGATGAAGGAGGGACTTCGAAGGGTGGTACTCCAAAGGTGGGGCTTTGGTACATGGACTGATGGAGTTCGAGCTGGGAGAAGCTGCGAAGCCATGGTGGTCAACTCTGGACGTGTTGGTGAGAAGGCCAAAGGGCTTTGATGGCTTCGACTCAAAACCGTCATTGTATCGAAGGCTGACTTCGGTGAAGCGAAGACCGTCAGGCTCAAGGCTTCTAACCAAAGCTACCGCACCCCTCGCGTGCGAAGGGGGGCTTTAGAAAGCTCCAAAACTGCAAAGGCTGACTGTGTCTGCTCTGCAAAGCTAAAGTTGTCTCCTCTGCGAAGCTGACAAAAGAAGCCTCGAAATAAAGTAGACTACCAACTGTACCCCCTGTTTTGATGAGACAAAAACAGTGTAAACCCTAGGGGTAACGTAGTCAATTCACAGGGCTGAATAGTACCTATAAATAGTGGAGGCTAGCTAGGTCTCGGTAACACTTTGAGCAGCTATTTTTGAGCTCCTGTGCTAGCCGCCACATACTCTTGTATTCAGATCTGTGAGTTCATTTTGTGTTCCCTATTCAACCAATGAAACTTTGATTTTGTCTTCATTTTTGTTTGAACTTGTATGACTACTTTGCACTGCATGTTTTGATTTCTCTGTGCACCATATTCTCCTGGGTTGAGTTTGTGCACTAGATCTCTTCTAGAGAAGTGTGTGAGAAGTCTGTTCGTGTGAAGTGTGTGTTTTTCAGTGTCTGTTCGCTCTGTGTAAACTGGAGGCAAGACCTCTCTGATTACTAGCGAAGCATTGTTCGAAGCTCGTTTTCTTCCCTTGTCGAAGCCCTTGGCGAAGTGTGCGTTTCGACCTTCGAAGTACGAAGCCTAGCACCAGTTGCTATTGCTGAGTATTTGGTCAAAGTCCTCAGAGGGGAGTCTGCTCTTGTGAAGGGTGAAGTGCGAAGCCTGCTCAAAGGCACCCAGTGTGCGGAGCCTGCACTGACTTAGCAGAGCTGAATTTTCCGAGTTGTGGGTGGAGTGAAGTCTTCTTGGCTTCGAACTTTTCCTCCTTGCGAAGCCTGATTTTGGAGCTGTGAAACACCTCCGAACCAGAACTTCGAAGGGTGTGTTCGAAGCCTGTTCCGCAGAAGACAGAATTAAAACAGAAGGCTATTTTTTGTCTGAAATTTTAAAAGCTCCCATTCACCCCCCCTGTGGTCACCATTTCCGGTCCAACAAACCTTTTGCTAACCGACCAAGCCAAACCTAGGTCAAGCAAAGACCATTAGAAGCTTAAAGTACTAGTTAGGCATACACTTCAATGTCCTAGTTCATAACAAAGTTCTATGGTAAGCAGTTTAGAACAAAGCAGCGTGACAAAGCAAACCCACCTGGATCTTTTCAATATCAACACAAAAGATATGTATATCAATTTCATGATTTTTTATCAATTTTCAGTACAAGAGTTCAATGAAAAAGCATTAAAATATTCAAGTTACATGTTTGCATCCAAGTAAAAGGACTTAGCTACAAGGCATTCAAGAGATAGCAAATGAATTCACCCTACTCATACTAGTTACCAAACTAAGTAGTGATTATGTTTTAATTTTCAGAATTAAAAGCCATGCTCATGACAGATATAAAACATATTCAATAAAGCAAAATCATCATGATTAAATACAATAATTCAAAAGCATATATAAGCAAGCACATGTAAAGCAGTTAATCATATGACAGAAGCTTATGCAATGGCACACAACTCCCCCGCACAAGATGCCATAGGGATGACAAACACCAAGCACTCCACTCAAAAATTCATAGCGAGAAGCATCAAGAGGCTTGGTAAAAATGTCAGCAAGCTAGTTCTGGGTATCAACATATCTCAATTAAATATCACCCTTCTCATTGTGGTCTCTCAAAAAGTTATAATGCACATCAATGTGTTTGGTTTTAGAATGTTGAACTGGGTTGTTGGCTAAGCTAATGGTACTAGTGTTATCGCTGAAAAGTGGAAGACCCTTAAAATCCAACCCAAAATTCTGCAAAGTATAAACCATCCACAAAATCTGTGAGCAACAGCTAGCAGTAGCTACATACTCAGCCTCAACTATAGACTACGCAACGCTAGACTGTTTGTGAGAAGACTAACAAATAAGAGAGGAACCCATAAAATGACAAGTACCAGCAAAATCGGCATCAGAAAAACCTCGAAGGCATAAAGAAGATGATGCAGAATACCAAATGCCAAATTCAAGAGTGTGTTTTAGGTACCTCAGTATTCGTTTTACCGCTTGACGATGTGACACTCCTGGAGAAGCCTAAAAACGAGCGCACCAACATACTACGAAGTGTATGTACGGCCTCATAGCCATCAAGTAGAGGAGGTAGCCGATCATGCTCCGGAACTCCTTCTGATCCACCTCTTCTCCATATTCATTTGGGTCATGTGATACTGAGGTATCCATCGGAGTGGCAAGCGGCTTCACATCGCTCGTATCAAAGCTCTTCAATAGGTCCTTGGTGTACTTCGTTTGATGCAAAAAAGTACCTTGTTTGCTTTACTTAATTTGGAAACCAAGGAAGAATGTCAGCTCTCCCATCATCGATATCTCTAACTCCTTGCTCATAGAATCAGCAAACTTGGCCACAAATGTATGAGAAGAGCCACCAAAAATTATATCATCAACATAAATCTGAACAAGGAGGAAATCTTTGCCATGCTTCAAAGTAAACAGGGTTTTGTCAACAGAGCTCATTTTGTACGCATGCTCAAGCCAAAAGCTCCTAAGTCGGTTATACCAGGCCCTATACAAAGCTTTGTAAAGTTTAAAGACTCTATGGTGCTACTTGGGATGTTCAAAGCCTGGGGGTTTTCTAACATAAATATCCTCTCCTATGAAACCATTAAGAAAATCACTTTTAACATTCATTTGATAAAGCTTGAAACCACGAGAAGATACAGAAGCAAAAAAAATCCTAATGGCTTCAAGTCGAGCTACTGGAGCAAAGGTCTCTCCAAAATCAACCCCCTCGACTTGAGACAAACCCTAAGCAACAAGCCTAGCCCTAAAACATCGCGAGATGCTAACGCCGCATTCTGACGACCCTAGAGCAGTGGTAAGGGGGTAACAGAGTCGCCAAGTAACCAAACAAGTATTTAACAATAATGTTCGATTAGCCGAAGTGTTAGAAAAAAATAATAAAGTAAACCGATAAAAAGCGATAGAAATCCATTATGTGGATTAAACAGGAGATTCATGGGTGAATCAATAAGGGTTACCATGATTACAACGCGACAGACGGAGGGCTTATTGGGCAAACCCACGAAGATGGACGTTACTTGGCTAATCCTAGGGTAAGGAAAGTAGATTGAAATAAAAGTGTGATTCAAACCTAGGGTTTTGAAGTATTGATCTATGGAGAGATACCCTTTGAATAGGCCTCACTCCTATATTTATAGGGGTTGGTCTCAAGTTTCCTGACACCTAATCTGAGTAGGATTCGACTAAAAAGTGGTTAAAATTAAATTAGAGATCAAAACAACCCGAAATCAACTCTATCTCTAATTTTCAGACATGGGCCGGTCTGACCGGGCCTACATGGCTGGTTAGACCATCCTGTGCTAGGAAAGGCATATTTTTGGCCCAAATTACCAAAAATTTATATTTTGACAATTTCGACCATTAATTCCATTTTTTGCTATCAACACATGCCCCTGCCTTTTAGCAAACTTAGTGAGCTAAAAGCACAACGGGCTAAGGGTGATACAATTCATATCAGCCTTACGATCTCTCAAGTCTTTTTGCCGAGTTCTTTAGAAGTACCCACTATTTATTTGCCTACCAAACCATCCATTTCAATAACTCAAGACATTCGAATTTGATGAAGACGATTTGCATGAATTACTACTAATATGACTAGGGGATTAAGCGCCGAATTTTCCACCAACTCGGCCTTTAGTGCTTTTACTAGTTTTTGCCCCTCGAGTCCCTAGTAGGGACGCATCCTTACACAACGAGGCTAGAAGTTGGCTTATCAACCAACTTCAGTTTCCACACCCGTCGTGTCTTTGCTTGGGCTTTGGACTTGTCGAGCGGGTTATAAGTGTCTCTTTTGAGATGTAGTCATTCCGAGGGTGCCCACGAATGCTGTGGTTTAGTTCCGGGCATCACAAACATACTCCCGGAATCTCTAGCCGAACGGTGAATGCCCAGATCGACTTTGGCAATTTTGTGCTTAGTAGGGGCATTTCCCTGACTTCTATCGGTCAGACCGGCCTTGTTGGGCTGGTCTGACCGGATCATGTCAGCCACCTGAGATGGGTTGGTCGGACCGGCCATATTACGCTGGTCAGACCGGGGTGATTCTAGGCGGTCTAGTCCATTACGGGCCGAACTCGTGCCTCCGCGAAAGGTTCGGTCTCCATGGAAGTTGTGGCCGAGAGTGTGTTTCCTCGGCCCTCCTCTTATGCTTCTGGAGAAGCATCCCAAAAGTTATCTTCAGCTTCTTGTGGGACCTAGCCGAAGATCATGCGCCGACATTCACTTTCCCCATTCCAACTTTAGGATTCTTCGGTATGAGCGTGCGCAGGCGAGGTTTTCCAAGGAGGACCGCTTTCCCTTTGGATGACTCGGCCTGCTCGGGCTGAATCAACACCCTTTTCCCGTCGAGATCAATGTTTTTCATGGGGAAGAGATCCTGGTCCAGCTTCATCTTAGGGCTAGAATCTATTTTCAATCGTCCTTCATTTATGGCCGATTGAACCTACCGACGAAAACATTACAATCATTAGTAGAATGAGAAAGTGAATCATGCCAATTACAGTATGCATGTTTCTTCTAGTCGTTGGCGGTTGGAATGATGTGTCCTTTAGGCAACCTAAGGAGCTTGATATTTAATAAAAAGTCAAATATTTTATCACATTTGGTCACATTGAAAGAGTACTTAACT
Organism: Zizania palustris; assembly: GCA_019279435.1. Lineage (NCBI taxonomy): Eukaryota > Viridiplantae > Streptophyta > Magnoliopsida > Poales > Poaceae > Zizania > Zizania palustris. Next base: position 39,992,171 of record JAAALK010000282.1, on the reverse strand, counting down.
TCATTGGGCCGATTCTTAGTGGGAGACGGCCGTAGCTCGGTGCAAGTGACCATCTTGGACCCACTAGGCCAGGTCCATTCTGCCGTGTATATGTCGACTAAGTCGTCCTCCTCTTTTGATGGCTCCTCCTCGGAGTGTTCCATGACGTGTACCTCGGCCTTAGGCTCACTAAAGGTTTTGATAATTTTTTTGCTCTTGGTTCAGCCTTCCTGGACTAGAGCCCTCTCCATAACTTGGCTAACCTTGAGGAAATTATGGCCATCCTACTTCTCCTTTAGATCGGAGTGTAAGCCGTTAAAAGCTAGGTGGGCCAAATCCCTCTCGGAGATGTTCAAACTAAAACATTGGTTTTTGATGTCCTAGAAACGCCTAATGTAGTCGGAGACACTCTCACTAGCCTTTTTTTCTAACCGATGTTAAGTGTGAAAGCCTAAATTTGGTTTCCTCAGTATAGAAATAGTCATGAAATTTCTGCTCTAGCTGGGCCCAAGTTTGCACGGAGTTTGGCAGCAATGCCAAAAACCAAGTGAAAGCGGTGCCGAAAAGCGACAAAGAGAATAATCTAACTTTAAGCGTGTCTGACCCGCTTGCTTCGCCACACTGTGCTAGGAATTGACCTATATGCTCTAGGGTGGTCTTGCTACCCTTACCATCAAACTTGGTGAACTCAAGGACCCTAAAGCCACGAGGGTATGGGATAGCGTCAAATAAAACTGGCTAGAGACAAAAACTAAGAGGAAAAACTACTGGGATTTCAAGCGCAAGTTCTTGAATGACAGAAATCGAAGCACATGAGAGAGACGACTGATGAATAGTAAAAACTAGAATAATTTCTGGAATAAAGTTTGAAATCTGAATTTTCAATTAAGTGAGTTGGTAGAAACCCTAGAACTAGGGGGCCTTTTATTGGAATTAAAAACAGGAAAAGACACAAACACCCCTAGGGTTTTTTACAGACTCGAAGATGCCTTGTCACTTGCACTGGCCTCCCTTTCATTGACTTGGTCAACATGTTGACTCAATCATCCGTCCATCCATGTTTTACTTCATCTCCACGTGTACGCATGAGATCTTCCTCAACTTTAGTCAGCATCCTTGATCGCCTGGCATCAAGCCCGCTCCGTTGGAGGACCCACCGGCTAACTAAGGTGTTCACTACGTCACTGGTCGATCTGATCGGCCAACTCTAGTCGGTCCGGCTGGGCTTTGCCGGCATAGGACAGTCTGACCGGTGGCTCGAGGCTGGTCTGACCGATGATAGCCAATTGACCTATTTCCCCTCTTGGCTGGTCTAATTCGGAGGCTTCCTCAGCTTACTTCGCACCGAAGGTCTTCGTCATGCCGAAGTCCTACGCACCAAAGCCCATGACCTCACATCAAAGCCCTTCTTAGAGTACTCTAGAACCCTTCGCATTGAAACCCACAACACTGGAGCCCTCGGTATGACCGAGGCCCACTGTTAGTCCGACTGTACATCCTCCGCCAGTCTGACTGCCCAGAGCCAGCTTCGCAGCAAAACGCCGAAGCCAGCTTCACAACAAAACACCGAAGCCACCTTCGATGACCACCTTCACAGACGTCGGTCTGAGTGGGAGTGCTACTCTGGTCTGACCGACTAATAGGCCGAATCTCCCCTTCAGGACGCTTTGGACCCCTTTAGTACTTTTTAGTAGAATTACCTATACGGCACGGTCCGACCGACTTGACTTAGCTGGTCTGACCGCCCTTTTATTTTTCTGCCAAATCGGCCTAAATTGGCCAATTAGATCTAACAATATTTATTTTTGGTTAATTAGGTTATATTTTCAGAGATATAATTGAATTGCGTGGCGACTCTGTTTTCCCCCTTACCACTAATTAAATATTGTCAGAATGCGATGTTAACGTATCGTGATGTTTTTAGATCGTCAAACCGGCCCAAGTGCGGGGGCACGTTTTCGTGTCAACACACTTTTTGGCGACTCCGTTGGGGATATACACGCCAAGTACGACTACATCGACGGTACCTTCCACACCAACAAGCATGGTGGGAAACACGGAGGACGACGACGACTCTGGTACCGTTGCCCTAGAGGATCTCTCGGAGGAGGACCGTGCAGAACTTGAAGCCATGGTGAAGGAACTTCAATATCGCTTGCTAGATACGTCAAGATAGGTGACACGTTCGTCAAGCGTGATGCGAGATCCATCACCATCACCACGCCGACTAAGGTAAACTCCAATCCTCCCCTCTTTCCCCCGTTCCTCGAACAAGAGATATTTTCCAAGGTGAACCAAGCGGTTAATGCTGCATTCGACAAACACATGAAACTCGTGGCTCCCAAAGTAGACTCTAAGATAGATGCGATGTTTAGAAGATTAGGTTTTCCCGAAGCCGATTCCCCTGCTATGATTACTAGCTCTTCCCCTATTCATCGCATACACAGTATGATGGATGGGAGGATAGGGAGAGAGACCACATCAGCGACCTCGGATTTCATGGCCGAAGCCCGTCTGACCTTGGCCAGTTAGACTGAACCTAGTTGGTCGGTCAGACCGGCTGAACATAGTTGGTTTGACCGACTGTACCAAGCTGGTCTGACCACTGCGTTCTAGTCTACATCGTTTAACCCTAGTGCCACCGTGCCATCGACAGTGCTCAGTCCGACTGGCTTTTGGGCCAGTCCAACTAACTCACCCTCACCAGCAATAGTCGGTCTGACCAGCCATCAGGCCGGTCCGACCGGTCATTAGGCCGGTCCAACCGGTCATTATACCATCGGCCAGACCGGCCTTATGGCCAATCAGACCACCCATACCACCTACTATGCGCCGCCTCCACCTGCGCCTACGCCACTCTCTCCCGTACACCCGCATAGGCCCGATCACGTCCCATATCGCAAAGCACCACGAGAGGAGGAGCCACATGGCCGACACCATGATATACCACCGCATGTCATGCCCCACACGAGAGACGCACGCAGCAAGGAGACTTAGATGACCATGACGAGCGGATTCACGCACTATTTAGAGAGGTTGCAGGTTGGACACCTAGAGGACGGGGTAGGGTTTATCAAAAGTCGTACCCTGATTACTTCGATACCATCCCGTACCTGCAGGGCTTTAGGGTGCCCGAGTTTACAAAGTTTGACGGTGAAGGTAGTAAAACCACCCTAGAGCACATAGGTCAGTTCTTAGCACAGTGTGACGAAGCTAGTGGGTCGGATGCTTTGAAGCTTAGATTGTTTTCTCTATCACTTTCCGGCACCACTTTCGCTTGGTTTTCGGCGCTACCACTGAACTTCGTACATACTTGGGCCTAATTAGAATAGGGATTTCATACGCGTTTCCCTCCTAAAAATGTAGAGTGTCATCTAGCTATCTTGAGGTCGGTTAAACAACAAACTAGTGAGACCATTAATTCTTACATTCAAAGGTTTCTAGATACCAAAAGCTGATACTCTGACTTGACTATTAGTGATAAAGACTTGGCTGATCTTGCACTTGACGGTTTGCTTGACCACATTAGAGAAGCTATGCATGGTCATACTTTCATGGATATAGGTCAAGTATTGCAAAGCGCTTTGGCTGTTGAAAGCCGAGTCGCGGATAGAGTCAAGTCTAAGGATGACTCAAAAAAGAATGCCGATGAGGAATCATCTCGAAAGAGTAAAAAATTTGATGTCTATACAGCCGAATGTACTTGGACTAATGGAGGAGATCCGTTCGTGTGCTATAGTTTGAAGCCAACACCTCGAAAGAGTCTAGGAGGTAAGTATACCTTTGATCTAACCAAGTGCGACAAAATATTCGACTATCTTTTTGAGAAGGGACAGATCAAGGTGCATGAAGACCAAGTCATCCCATCGGCGGAAGAACTAGGAGGTCGTATGTACTGTAAGTGGCATGACTCTTTTACTCATACTATCAATAAGTGTTATGTTTTTCGCCACAAATTCAATCGGTCATCAACAAGGGACGATTGAAGTTTGAGAATGATACTTCTCTACTTAGTATGGATTGCAATGCTAAAGTGTTGATTCAGCCTGATCAAGCCAAATCAAATAAAGGAAAGAATATTGCAGTTGAAGAGCTTCGATCTGATACACATAATTCTATGGACAAAGAAAGGCCGCTTGGTGACAAGACGGCTAGGCGACCGAGAGTTACTTTTAATGCGCTATTAAAGAAGTATGAGCATGTGGCCGAACAAAGAGAGAATAATCGGCCTAATAATGTAGAAAGACCAAATCTAGCTCCTAAGAAAGGATTTGGTAATAGTCATCAGTCATTGGAGGCTTTCATGCCATTCTATTCATACGGTTTTCCGATGATGTCATGGGGAGCATGCCCAATGCCCCAATATGGTGGTCCTCCTTAGTACTTTGCCCCATGGATGCCGTTCTCACCACCGCAAAGTGCCTTTCCACCAAGAACTAGCGAGGCCAAAGGTGTCGGCAAAGAGGCAAAGGTGTAATCATAGTGATGGCCATATTCACACAAGGAACCGACCTAAGTCTTCAAGGGTGAAGGAAAGGAACAATGGCAATGAACGCAATGATGCGGCCATCATTATTAGAAAAGGTTTTCACAACATCCTAATCCCTAAGGAAGTCCTTCCGGAGTGATATGGAGGCAACTCGGTGGAGACCACCAAAGGTACCACTATCGGTCCGACCGCCACCCTAGGGCCGGACCGACCGCCCTGTGTTAGATTTCCGACAACATCCGATCTGACCGGCCCCGTGAGACCGGTCTGACCGACGGCATACAGGGAGACAGTCAAGATAAGTGCAAAATTGTCGAGGCCGATTCAAGTACTTCTCATTCGGCCGAAAATTCTAGGAGTAAGTTTGTGGCCCCGGGATCGAAGCTGCTACCTTCGTGGGCACCTCCGGGAATGACCAACTCTTAAAAGAGATGCCTACAACGTCTTCAGGCCGAACATCTTAAAGAGAAGAAGGCCGAAGAGTTCAAAGGTAATTTGCTCAATGAATTCAAAGCTTTAGCAGGACCACGACAGGTGTGGAGATCGAAGTTGGTTGAAGAGCCAGCTTCTAGCTTCATTGAGTAAAGAATAGATCATACAAGGACTGGGGGCAAAACTAATAAGAATACTGGAGGCCAAGTTGATAGAGAAATTCAGCACATAGTCCTCTGGTTCTTGAATTTATATTGAGTTATGAAAATCGTCGTTAGGAGATCATAAATTCCGAGTCATGGATGATTTATGGTAGGTGAGCAAATAAGTAGTATGGGAAATACCGCCCGTGGCTTGCTATGCTTTTAGCTCACTAAAGTTTGCTAAAAGGCAGGGGGCATGTGTTGACACCCAAATTTGGCATTAATGGTCGAAATTGTAGAAATAACAAGTTTTGGTAATTTGGGCCAAAAATATGCCTTCCCTAGCACAGTCCGGTCGGACCGGCCATGTAGGCCCGGTCATACCGGCCCAATGGGTCTGGTTAGATAGGCCCAAGTCTAGAATTAGAGATAGAGTTTGATTCTGGGTTGTTTTTACCTATAAACAAATCCTAACCATTTTTGGCTGAATCCTACTCAGTTTAGGAGTCGGGGAATATGAGACCAGCCCCTATAAATAAAGGGGTGAGGTCGATTCAAAGGGCATCTCCACAGATCAACTCAAAACCCTAGTTTTGAATCGTACCTTTACTTTTCAATCTACCTTTTTCCCTAGCATTACTTTATTCCTAGCAGTAGATCTTTGTTAATTTGATCAGCAAATTGTCCGTACTTTGCCACGCTACCACGAGTTCTTTGTGGGTTTGATCCGAAAACCTTCCGTTTCGCCCTCATACGAGTTTTTGTCATTTGTATCGATTTTTACCGGTGATTCGGTCCCTAGACCGAATTACCATTGGTTTCTTATGATTTGCAGGAGTCAAGGTGTTCATATACATTGCCAATAACCCTGCACCAAGCTCCCTCCATTGGAGAACCCACTGGCAAACCGAGGTGTTCACTGCATCATCGGCCGGTCCGACTAACCAACTCCAGTCAGTCCTACCAGGCTTTGCCGACACAGGCTGGTCTGACCGGTGGCTCAAGGCCTGTCCAATCAATGACACCTGATCGGTCTGTTTCCCCTCTTGGCCAGTCTGATTCGGAGGCTTCCACAACTTACTTCGCACCGAAGGTCTTCGTCGTGCCGAAGTCATATGCACTGAAGCCTCTGACCTCGCACTTGAGCCCTTCGCGGAGTACTCCGGAACCCTTCACACCAAATCCCGCAACACCGGAGCCCTCAGTCTAACTGAGGCCCACCATCAGTCTTACCGGACATCCTCTGCCGGTCTGACCGCCTGAGCTAGCTTCACATCAAAACCCCGAAGCCACCTTCGGTGACTAGCTTCGCAGACGTCGATCTGACCGAGAGTGCTACTCCGGTCTGACTGGCTAATTGGCTGAACCTCCCCTTCAGGATGCTTCGGACCCCTTCAGTACTTTTCAGTAGAATTACCAATATGGCATGGTCTGACCGGCTTGACTTAGCCAGTATGACCGCCCTTTTATTTTTCTGACCAATCGACCAAAATTTGCTGATTAGATCAAACAATATTTATTTTGGTTAATTAGGTTATATTTTCAGATATATAATTGAATTGCATGGAGACTCCATTTCCCCCTTACCACTGATTAAGGATTGTCGGAACGCGACGTCAATGTCTCGCGACATTTTTGGATCGGCGAACTGACCCAAGTGCGGGGGCACATTTTCGTGTCAACACCGCCATTGATAGTTGACTCGCATTTCAACCCTACACACAATGAGACAAGCAAAAACATGAATCTCCATGCAAAACACCCACTGATCCCATTAGTGAAACCAAACAGGCAATCACAAGTCCCAACCATAAATCAGACAAACTTGTCAATCACTCGTCACTAAGATAAAACCACAGTGCAAACCCCATTTGGTTTTTCACCCACTGTCCGCCAGGGCTACCCTTTTCAATAATTTTGGCAAAGAGAAAGCTCCACCAGGTATAAGAGTAGACTCAAGTGATATCGGTGTATATAACAATTCACATTACTTATTATACATACATGCCTATTTTATATATATACTTATAACCTTTTTATAATGGCAGATGACGTTATTGGATCTGTACTACCAATTGAGAAGGGGAAATAGAAATCCATAGAAGTAGGTGACACTGACTAACTAAAGACCATATGTTTTTTTGGCAATCTAATAGATCTAACGACCGAAAGGAAGGATTGCCTTCAAGCCATCTCGACTATGACATCCTCTGTTACCCAATATACATTTGTATAGTCCATCAATCTATCATCAAGAAAGAATGATGGTAAGCACTTTGCACATGTCACAATTGCAAACATCTATACCTAGCTATTTGTACTTGACTCGGCTAACTAGATACCGTACATTGATACCAAGAGGAGGCACACAAGTCCCAATTACAATGCACAAATTGACAGATGGGTGTTGTTATCTGACGGCTAGTTTGGCCATTTTTGCAAGAACTCGAGATAGTTGTCGACATAATTTGCGCTTTTCATTTCCACATTAGCAACGGTGCACTAGAGGCAACTCTGTATATACTTTAGCTTAGAACAACATCTATCATTTGGTGTAAATTCTTGGTACATACTGTGATTTGCTAAAACGAAACCATCTTTTGTCGCTCTTTGTTAGACATTTTAAGTGAAATGAAATTACTTGTGACCAAATTTCAAGTGAAAAAATCTAAATTATTGTGAAATAGTCAATTGAAATGAAATCCAACTTAGTGAACTAGAATTTCAATTGAAATTGAATCTAAATTAGTTGTGAATAATATCAAATAAAATGAAATCCAAATTAGTTTACTAGAATTTAATTAAAATGGAATCAAAATTAGTTGAGAAGAATTTCAATTTAAATGAAATGCAACTTAGTTGACTACAATTTCAATTGAAATGGAACCCAAATTAGTGATGAAGAATTTCAATTGAAATGTAATCAAAATTAGTTATGAAGAATTTCAATTGAAATGGAATACAAATTAGTTGTGAAGTGTTGGGGGAAATTACTCCATTTCCAGGACTTAAAGATTAATACTTCATAGGCTGAGAAGAGCTCCGAAGCTAGTGAGCAGTCGTTCGGAGGTAGAGGCGCCAAGCCAAAGGGTGCAGCGATGTGAAGCCCCGGTGAACCCTCCGAATGGAAGATAAAGGCCCCGAAGCCAAAGGACAAGATTGATGAGATGTTTGGCTTATCCATCTACCTTGTAGTGTTTTACCTTTTATAACCTTGTTCCTGGCACCGAATAATTTCCACTATGTTGGTTGTAATCTAGGGATAAGTAGGTCTTTTCCTTATGCATTTTTACCTATAAATACCCCCCTCTATACCCTGTAAAAGGGATCCCAGAACAAGTTATTCAATACACACGTTCGGACCACTCGAGCTATTATCCAACCCAGAGGTTCGAGGCAGTCCTAAAGCACAAACTCTTTGTTTGTTCATTCTTGATCTCAGAGAACCTGTTGGTGCAACTTTTGTGCCAACAGTTGGCGCCGTCCGTGGGGACCCAAGTTCTAAAAGCTTGTTCTCTGCTGCTGGCTGCACTTCGAAGAGCACTTACGGAGGGAGCCTCGGAGTCTCGGGATTCCACGCACCCTTCAGTTAAGGGCTTCTTAGTGCAGCCCGAAGGCCTTCACTCGACTTCCCGAGTCGTTCGAAGTCTGCCGTCTCCAGAACTCTTCGTGGCTAACTATGCCTCCAAAGCGAAGTCAGACTTCGGGTCCTCTCCGAAGGTCCCCTCGGACCACAAGAGCCAGACCCTCAACTACTCCGGCGATTCCCACCGAGGCCGGTGGGCATCGAGTACCCAGGGGTCCTCGAGCTCCTCCTACGGTGCTTTAGACCTATTATATCAGCTCCCGAGACCCGGAGGTGCCCTCCGACGAAGATGAAGACCTTCCTGGAACCGAGGCTACTCAACTAGCAAGGCTTCAGGAGGAAGTGGCCAGGTGGAGGCAAGAAGCCACCGATCGCCTCCGCACTCAAGCCTCCACCGAAACTCAAGAAGGGCCTCAAGACGGTGGTGCCCGCAATCTCCCAGAAGCTACCCAAGTCCCGGAGGAGGCTGAGAATGCATCTTTCGATGATGAGTCTCCGCTGCATTCGGATTTGCAAAGGGTGCCTTTCAACCCCAGATTCAAGGCCTCGAAATTGCACAAGTACTCCGGGGGTTCGGACCCCGGAGAGTTCGCCCGCTCATATGCCCTGGCAATTGAAGCGAGCGTAGGGGTGCGAAGCACTATGGCAAAATGCTTTCCCCTCGCTCTCGAAGGCATGGCGCTCCGTTGGTTCTGGTCCCTGAAGCCAGGATCGATAAGCTCCTTAGAGCAGCTGAAGAAGAAATTTGTGAGCAACTTCCAAGGCACCTTCGTGGCCCCGATGTCCACAGGAAGTTTGTTCCAGGTGAAGCAGCGGGTGGGAGAAACACTCCAGGAGTACTTCACGTGCTTCGCCCACACCAAATCGCAGATTAAGGGCCTGTCTAGCTCTTCGGTAGTCGACGCCACCCGCGAAGGGGTGCTAAACCCCGACCTCCTCAGCAAACTCCATCGGAAGCCGGTGACGTCTATGGCGCAACTGATGGCATACTTCGAACAGTATGCCAAGGCAGAGGAAGGCTGTCTTCGACGAGCTAAAGCACCATCGCCCACCCTCCGAGAAGTCAAAAGGGAGCCCAAAGCCTCTGCTCCCCTACAACCTCCTCAAGACAACCGCTTCAACGAGTACAAGCGGGGGAAGAAGCATTTCCATTCGGAGGTGCTAAGCATTGCACCTTCCGTTCCGAAGGCATCTGCCAATTTCCAGCAGGCGCAAAGCTTCAAGGCTGGAGCACCGAAGCCTCAAGAGAGAGCACCTGGCAGGCGCCAGAGTTTTTTCTACTGCGTGCATGGCGATAATAGGAGCCATGACACGAAGGACTGCAAGTCGGTGTTAACCCTTCGGGGTGAGTACCTAGGACGAAGTGCGGGGTGGGGTGCTTCGGATCGAGCCCCACCATCGGCACGGTCGGAGCCTATGCAAACTGTGGCCTGAGCCGGTGCCCTTGAAGCCCCCATGCGGCTATCGGTGGCCAACATTATGCCACCACCAAAGCAGGTAGACCCGCAAGACCGCGACAAGCGAGTGGTCCTACCCATCTCCGGAGGGGGGACCCTCGGAAGCATGTCCAAGAGGCAGCGGCGCGAGTACGTCCGCGAGGTCGGGCACATTGGGACCTCGAGTTCCGCTGAAGGGATGCCAGAGTGGTCCCACGTGCCCATCTCGTTTACTGCCAGCGATGCTGCGGGGGTGAAGTTCCCCCATGCTGACCCCCTGGTCATTTCTGCTGATATAGCAGGAGTAGAGGTCCAAAGGATCCTAGTAGATGGTGGGAGCTCCGCAGACATACTCTTCGCCCAGGCCTTCGATCAGATGTGCATACCCAGGAAGCATCTACTTCTAGCAGCCCGGCCACTTCAAGTGTTCTCAGGACCGCCTCTCGATGCCCTCGGCCAGATAGGCCTCGAGGTTGCCTTCGGAGAGGGGCCTCTGGCCAGGGTAGAAGAGGTGATCTTCGACGTGGTCGCCGCCCCATATGCTTACAATGCAATCTTCGGCCGAGGGATGCTGAACCAGTTCGGGGCTATAGCGCACCATAATTACCTTTGTCTCAAAATGCCCACACAAGGTGGAGTGCTTACTATTTCAGGGGACCAAGCTGTAGCCCGGAGGACGGAGTATGGCCATGGGCAGCCGTTGGACCCCCGACAAGTGCACAATGTGGCGAAAAGCATCGAAGAAGTGCCGAAGGCCTCGAACTCTTCGAAGGGGCCCTCGCTCAAGCCAAGCCCAGAAGGTGATGTCGAGACAAGAATAATTTCAAAAGATGGCAAAGAGTATCTAGTGCAGTTCGGCAGCGGGCTATCCCCGGAGATAGTTGCCTCGTTAGAAGAAGTCATCAGGCAAAATCTGGACGTCTTTGCTTGGACCAATGAAGACATCACCGGGGTCGATCGAAGCATCATCGAGCATGGTCTGCTCGTCAACCCGAAGGCCAGGACAGTACGCCAGGGGCTCCGCAAGCTGTCAGCAGAAAGAGCAAGCCTCGCCAAAGCCAAAGTAGAAAAATTATTAAAAGCTGGCATCATCAGGGAAGTAGCCCATACCGAGTGGTTGGCTAACCCTGTTTTTGTAAGGAAGAAGGACTCGAACAAATGGCGTATGTGTATTGACTTTACTTCATTAAATAAAGCATGCCCGCGAGACCCCTACCTAATGCCCCAAATAGATCAGCTGGTGGATTCCACAGCCGACTCCGAATTGCTAAGTTTCCTCGACGCTTATTCCGGGCATCATCAAGTATGGCTGAAACGCGAAGACAAAGCCAAGACAAGCTTTATAACTCCTTCCGGAGTATTTTGTTATGTAAGAATGCCTTTTGGTTTGCGGAATGCCGGAGCCACCTTTTCACGTTTAATAGCTAAGGCTCTAGGTCATCAGATAGGCCGGAATGTCGAGGCCTATATGGATGATATTGTAATAAAAAGTGCTCAAAAGCACCAGCATAGCCTAGACCTAGCTAAAACATTTGAAAGCCTCCTAGCATGTGGAGTACGCCTCAATCTGGAAAAATGTATATTCAGGGCACAAGCAGGAAAGCTGCTAGGGTACTTAGTTTCGAGCAGGGGAATCGAAGCTAGCCCAACACAGATAAGCGCACTACAAAGGATGGCTCCACCAGAGAATTTGAAGCAAGTTCAGAAGCTAGCATGAAGGCTCGCAGCACTTAGCAGGTTCCTGGCCAGGTTAGCAGAGCGGAGCCTCTCAATTTTCAAAGCACTAAAGGGGTCCAAAAGCTTTAAGTGGACACCGGAGTGCCAGAAGAGCTTCGATGATATAAAAGCATACCTCAGAAGATTATCAACTTTGACCGTTCCCCTTCCAGAATAAACACTGCTCATATATCTTGCAGCAACAGGTTCAGCAGTAAGTGCAGTATTGGTTCGGGAAGTTGAGCTTAAAGGAAAGCTGGCCCAGAACCCAGTTTATTTTGTGTCGGAGGCATTGTCCGGAGCTAAAGTCAGATACTCCGAGCTCGAGAAGTTTGCTTATGCCCTAGTAATGGCCTCGCGAAAGCTAAGGCATTATTTCTTGGCGCATAACCTGATCGTCCCTACATCGTATCCTCTTGGAGATATGCTCCGAATCAAAGATTCTACGGGCAGGATTGGAAAATGGGCAATCGTGCTAGCACCCTTCGGAATCTCCTTCATGGCGAGAACAGCTATTAAATCTCAAATCATAGCCGATTTCGTAGCAGAGTGGACTCCATCTGCTATTTGGGCCCCGGAAGAACCCTCCGAAGGTTTATGGACAATATTTTCTGACGGAGCTTATCAAGCCTCCGGTGCCGAAGCAGGGGCCATCATCATATCACCATCGGGGCAGAAGGCCATGTATTCTACGAGACTCAACTTCAGAACCACTAATAACATCGCCGAGTACGAAGGAATCCTGCTAGGCCTCCGAAAGGCTAAAGCGCTCGGAGCCGCAAGGATAGTGATTAAGACAGATTCTCAAGTCGTCACAGGGCATGTTGATAAAAGTTTTCAAGCAAAGAATCCACATCTAGCACAATACCTTGAAGAAATCCGCAAGGCCGAAGCAGCATTTAGAGGATTTACAGTTCGGAGTATCCCTCGTGCAGAGAATCAACTTGCAGATATTCTTGCAAAGGCTGCAGCAGGGGTGCTGGACCTCCCGGAGGGTGCTTTCTATGAAGAACTAGCGCAGCCAGCAGCTGTTCAGTTACCCTCTTTGGAAGTGCTATGCATTTCGATTATAGATTGGAGGGCTCCGATTATTAACATGTTGCAAAGTAGCATAGACCCTCTCGAAGGTCCAGAAGCCCGAAGGTTGCAAGCAAGAGCTCGAAATTACAAGCTTATCGACGGGGTATTATACAAAGCTGGCGTGTGTTCACCTCTACTTCGATGCATCTCCCAGCCCGAAGGTCAAGACATACTTCGAGATATCCACGAAGGCTTGTGCGGAGGTCATTTAGCCCCTCGTGCGCTAGCTGGCAAGACGCTTCGGCAAGGGTTTTATTGGCCAACTATAATAAGAGATGCGGAGGAACTGGTTCGAACATGCCAAGGCTGCCAATGGATGGGCAGACGAAGCCACCGCTCGCCAGTATAGCTGCAAGTTATTGCCCCAGTATGGCCAATGGCTAGATGGGGCATGGACCTTATAGGCCCTTTCCCAATGGCAAAAGGCGGCTTGAAGTTTGTGGTAGTAGCAATCGAGTATTTCTCAAAGTGGGTTGAAGCGGAGCCGTTGACAGCTATCACCTCGAGGAATGTGCAAAATTTTTTCTGGCAGAACATTATAGGCAGGTTCGGAGTGCCAAGAGAGTTGACGGTGGATAATGGAACCCAGTTTGAAGCAGACACCTTCCAATCATTTTGTGAAGATCTGGGCATTAAGCTTTGCTTCGCTGCGGTGCGCCATCCACAGTCCAACGGAGCCGTTGAGCGAGCCAATGGAAACATCCTCTCCGAGCTGAATCGCCGAATCGTTGGCTTGGCCAAGGGGCTGTGGGTCGAAGAGCTCCCTAAAATCTTGTGGTCCATTCGAACCACTCAAACCAGGTCCACAGGTTTCACCTCATTTAGGTTACTATTCGGAGATGAGGCCATGACTCCTACGGAGCTCAGAGGTGGATCCCTTCACGTAGTTCAACCTGGAGACGAAGATGACAGGAGCACTTCGCTGGATTTGTCAGAAGAAACAAGGCTTCGAGCTAGTCGCCAATCTGACTAAGTACCAAGACCACACAAAGACATGGTATGACCCGAAGATAATGCTAAAGAGGCTAAAACCTGGTCATCTAGTGTTGCGAAGTGTAATAGCTCCGGGGAAGCTAGGAAACAAATGGGAAGGACCATATGTTATCTTACACTCAGGGCGCCCCGGATCGTTTAAATTAGCTAATTTAGAAGGGGAAGAGTTGAAGCATGCATGGCATGTGGAGCACCTTAAGCGTTATTACGCTTAGGGGCTCCTTGTAATCGCTTGTACAATTTTCCTTTCTATGAATAAAGATAAGGGTCGAATTGTGTTTGCTATTCAAATATCCCTTACTCCTGATGGACGCATCGGTAGGACGGAGATGCTTGCAGAGTCAAGCATTTTCCCAAGACCCAGGCGGCTGCCTGCGAACCATCGGTTCAGAGGCTCCACTGCCACTCTACGGATTCCAGGCTCCGGCTTGTTAGGATCCGTAGAAGAGTCTAAGGACTTTAAAAAGAAACAGACTTTCGGCCTTCGGGTACGAATTATCTGTAAAAGAGCCGAAGGTGGCCACCCTACGGATTCCAGGCTCCGGCTTGTTAGGATCCGTAGAAGAGTCTAAGGACTTTAAAAACAAACAGAATTTCGGCCTCCAGGTACAAAGTATCTGTAAAAGAGCCGAAGGTGGCCACCCTACGGATTCCAGGCTCCGGCTTGTTAGGATCCATAGAAGAGTCTAAGGACTTTAAAAACAAACAGACTTTCGGCCTCCGGGTACGAAGTATCTGTAAAAGAGCCGAAGGTGGCCACCCTACGGATTCCAGGCTCCGGCTTGTTAGGATCCGTAGAAGAGTCTAAGGACTTTAAAAAGAAACAGACTTTCAGCCTGCAGGTACGAAGTATCTGTAAAAGAGCCGAAGGTGGCCACGCTACGGATTCCAGGCTCCGGCTTGTTAGGATCCATAGAAGAGTCTAAGGACTTTAAAAAGAAACATACTTTTGGCCTGCGGGTACGAAGTATCTGTAAAAGAGCCGAAGGTGGCCACCCTACGGATTCTAGGCTCTGGCTTGTTAGGATCCATAGAAGAGTCTAAGGACTTTAAAAAGAAACAGACTTTCGGCCTCCGGGTACGAAGTATCTGTAAAAGAGCCGAAGGTGGCCACCCTATGGATTGTAGGCTCTGTCTTGTTAGGAACAGAGAAGCGAGAGCAGCGGTAAGGCCTTAAGCCCTCAAGGTTTGCCTACTCCTTTCGGAGCTCGTCAGTAATTTCCAATAGTTCGAGGTCAGGGCTCGAAGGGCATGACAAAACCTAAAAAAGAATAGAACACCCAAGACAAGTTTCTTGTTTATAGTTTTTCCATTAATAAAAAGGGCTTTACAAGACTTCGTATACATAATAACCCTAAAAAGCTAGACCTGCGGGTCAGTTGGCGGAGCAGGAACAACAGGGGCTAGTGAGGCAGGAAGCGGTGGCCTTGTTTGCGCTTGCTTCTGCCGGCGGGCTTCGTCGATCCAAGCTTTAGCTGCGACCTTGTGGTCCGTCTTCCAAGTTGACCGGAAGGCTTCCCAGGCCAAGGCTACATCCGAAGATGGCCGCAGCAAGTCGTCGGACACGAAGCTTCCAGGGGTCGAACCCCCGACTGAGCCGAGAGGGACCTGAAGAGACTCGAGGTGACGAAGAACCCCGATGCCGGTGCACTACCCGGAGATTTCTCCGTACCGAATGCCGGAGTTCATCATCAGCGACGAAGCCACCTGAATCCTCTTCAGCTTCCGGATCGAGGGGCTCGAGGGTCGCAGTAGAAGACAAAGGGCACATAGTGCCGAAGTACTCCAAGGTACCCTAAAGGGCCTCCAAGGTACATTCCGCCATGATGGAGTTCTTCTTCTCCACTGCTTCCAGCCCTGCAGCAGTCGCAGATACCTCGGCCACCTTGAGCATTAAAGAGCTCTTCTAGGCCATTGCCTGGTTGAGAGCCCCCTGGAGCTCCACCAACTGTGCACTCGAAGCAGCAGCCGCTTGGCGGAGCCTTTCAACTTCCGCCCGAAGGACGACGCGCTCAGCTTCGGCCTCTTGGGTAGATGAGCGAAGCGTGTCGCTGTCTCGTTGCGCTATTCGGAGGGCTTCATTAGACGCTGCCCTAGCCCTCCGTTCCTCTAGGGTTTCTTCCTCCAGCCTGAGGGATCTCTCGTTGGAGTCGTTAAGGGTCGTCTGGAGGGTGGTAACCTTCCTTTTGAGTCGATTAACCTCGACCTCATTAGAAGTCGCTGCCGCTCTAGCAAGGACAAATTGCTGCAAAAAGAACAAGTACCGAAGTATTTATGGTTTCTAATGCGAAGTAGCTATGGTGTTTTTTCCATACCTGAAGGGCAGCCCTTTCGAGGGCTGAGTTGAGTGCCGGAGCCCTAGCCTCGCTCAAGACGGAGACCAAGTCCGAATTGGCGATATCCTAGCTTTTCTCCGCCAGGGGCTCCATGAGTCTTCGGAGGCCCTCCCGATGCTCCAAGAATGGAGCCAGCAGAGGAAGCCAAGATAAGGCTTGAAGGTCGTCTACTGCGGCCTCATCCTCCGAATTGCCGACGGAGGTTGTTGCATGGCCAGGAGGAAGGTCGAGGCTAGATATACTCTTGCCTCTCCCCGGCATGAAAGAGGGCAAGGAGGTCGAAGAAGGAATACCTCGATCGTCGGCAGCTACCCCTTCGACCAGATCCATGGCGGCAGGGGAAACCTCGACGGTCGGAGCTGCCACTACAGGCGCGACCTCCGTCGCCAAGTCCGTCCTGACGGGCGCGTTCTCCGCCATCAAGCTCGGAGCGTCCGAAGGCACAGGGTGGTCCACTCGAGCAATGGCCTCCGAAGATGCAGGAACTTCGGGCGCCGTCGGAGCATCGATACCCTTAGAGGTACCTATTTTGTTAACAAAATTAATAAGCATACTTCCAGAAACAGTTTGCAGGTATTGGTCAAAAAAGGGAGCTTCGGGGAGTACCTTTGGGAGCCTCGTGGGGTAGGATCACTGGATCCTCCAGGACCTCGTACATCTGAAGGATGTCGGCGAAGTCATCTCCTGAGGCCCTTTCCTCCGCATTTCCTGCCGGAGCCGCGATTTCCGCCGTAACCACCTCGGGTGTGGGCGAGTTGGGAGTGGCAGAGCCCGACTCCACATGTACGATGACGGGCGCAGGGGGAACCTCCCCTAGGTCTTCGTCGTCATCCAGGAGGTAGGTCTCGAAGGCCGACGCTATCTGAGCGTCGGAGTCCTCTATCTCCTCGGAGGCCAAGCTCCGAGCGCCCGACGACGAAGCTGACGAGGCAGGCATCAACCACGAAGGGGGCTTCACTACTTTCTTCTTCTTGGACGGCTACTTGCTGGCTTTCTTGGATGGTTCAGCAGTGACTTACCTTTTGCGAGCAGCCGCTCCGGTCGAGGCGAAGTCAAGAAGAGGAGGGGGCTCCATCCCGAGGGCTCCCCACACTCTGTTGGAACGCTCCCAGCGTCCCACCAGCTCTAGTCTCTTTTGCTTTTCGGCCACCGAAGGGGCTCCAAGAACCCGTTCGGTGGCTCGAACTATGTCCTCCGGAGCCAGCGCTAGAGGAGCCGCTAAAAGAAAAGGGTATGAAATCGTAAATATAGTTGTTTCCTTCATATAATATAATGTTGCAGGAAATGGTCTTACCTAGGTTTCGAAGGTCTCCCTCCGAGGCCTGTTGAAACACGATCGGCCAGTTAGCTCCGAGGGGAGGGATCTGAAGGGCGATAAACTCTTCGGCTAGATCGCGCATACTCATGCGGCGAGCCACCGAAGTGAGCTGCCCTAGCCTCGTCGAGAGCAGGCTAGGGTTCGGGGAGATCTCCGCCTCCTTCCGGAACCAAATCTCTTGGAGAGGACCTGCGAGGGGGGAGTCCTCTCCGACTTCGGCGTAAAACCACCGAAGTATCCAATTGGTGTACCATCTGTCATTGATGGCCTTTGCAGGGAAATGAAGGGCATGCTCCCTCCGCAGTTGGAAATTGACGCTGCTGAAGGCTATGGTCACCTTAGAATCCCCAGGCCCGTCCTGTGGGTTCGGCTGGCATATGGCTTCGTGGGTCGCGGCGAAGATTTCAGAGCGCCCCTCGCATCTCAACACCCGGAGCGCCCATTCGAAGATGGCTAGGCGTGCGATGGCATTGGGAGACAGTTGAGGTAAGGTTATGTGGAACAAGTACAGTACCTCCGCCAAGAAGTCCACGACTGGAAGCCCCAAGCCTTCTTCGAAAAACGCTTCGAAGACCACCACCTCCCCGCTTCGTGGCCTTGGAGTTGATTCCGGTCCAGGGACCCGAGTCCTCAATCTGGCACCCTAGTTTCCCATCCACGGCCTCTTCAATGGACTCAGCGGTGCTCACGGATTGACCGATGAGGAAGCTTTGGGCGATTTTCTTCTTGGAAGGCGGACAAAGCTCCTGAGGATTTTTGGGCCATGCGCCGCCTGAAGTCCCTGCCATTGCCGCTGCTACCGAGGCAGTCCACGCCTACCTCTGCGCAAGAGTGCTGGCTACCGATGGAGCGGTGTGGCTAGTTCTCACCATTCGCTCGGATGCTCAAGAGGTTGAAGGATTTGGGAAAGTAAATCACAAGTACTGGAAGCGGTAAAAAGCCTTGGTTAATCCTTGTCTTTCCCTTTTATAACCGCTCATCGAGTGCTACTCTTCGATTGCTTTCACACTGCAGGTTCGGCTTCTATCGCTGGCAAGTGGGTCTAGTAAATGGAACGGCAAGCAACCGCCATAAAAATCGACCGTTACCTTTTACAGTGTGTAACGGTTACTTGTGCCGTAACGGCTATAATCAAACGGCTCTTCACGACGTTTGCGCTCCGGAACCATTCTCTTCCCAGCGCGTGTTCCCATTGCATAAGGGGCCCGTAGGGGGAGGTTCGAGCGCTTTGGGTTCGAAGTCCTCTGTTAAGTTGTAACATGTCCGAATCCCCTTTAAGTCTCAAAAATAGAAATGTTCCTTCCGTATACTACCTTCTTTCTAAACAGGTTAACTACAGAGAGGCGTATTCGAGGGGCTACTGTTGGGGGAAATTACTCCATTTCCAGGACTTAAAGATTAATACTTCATAGGCTGAGAAGAGCTCCGAAACTAGTGAGCAGTTGTTCGGAGGTAGAGGCGCCAAGCCGAAGGGTGCAGTGATGCGAAGCCCCGGTGAACCCTCCGAATGGAAGATAAAGGCCCCAAAGCCGAAGGACAAGATTGATGAGATGTTTGGCTTATCCGTCTACCTTGTAGTGTTTTACCTTTTATAATCGTGTTCCTGGCACCGAATAGTTTCCACTATGTCGGTTGTAATCTAGGGGTAAGTAGGTATTTTCCTTATGCATTTTTACCTATAAATACCCCCCTCTATACCCTGTAAAAGGGATCCCAAACAAGTTATTCAATACACACGTTCGGACCACTCGAGCTATTATCCAACCTGGAGGTTCGAGGCAGTCCTAAAGCACAAACTCTTTGTTTGTTCGTTCTTCATCTCAGAGAACCTGTTGGTGCAACTTTTGTGCCAACATGAAGTATTTAAATTGAAATGAAATCCAACTTAGTTGACTAGAATTTCAATTGAAATTGAATCCAACTTAGTTGACTAGACTTTCAATTGAAATGGAATCTAAATTAGTCATGAAGATTTTCAATTAAACTGGAATCCAAATTAGTTGACTAGAATTTCAGTTGAAATGGAATCCAAATTAGTTGTGAATAATTTCAATTAAAATGGAATCAAACTTAGTTGTGAAGAATTTTAAATGAAATGAAATCGAACTTAGTTGACTAGAATTTCAATTGAAATGGAATCCAACTTAGTTGACTAGAAATTCAATTAAAATGGAATCCAAATTAGCCATGAAGAATTTTAATTGAATTGGAATCCAAATTAGTCGATTAGAGTTTCAATTGAAATTGAATCCAAAATAGTTGACTAGAATTTCACTTGAAATGGAATCCAAATTAGTTGACTAGAATTTTAATTGACGTAGAATCGAAATTAGTTGTAAAGAATTTCAATTGAAATAGAATCCAAATTACTTGTAAAGAATTTCAATTGAAATTAAATCGAACTTAGTTGACTAGAATATAAATTGTAATGGAATCCAACTTAGTTGACAAGAATTTCAATTGAAATGTAATCTAAATTAGTCATGTATAATTTTAATAGAAATGGAATCCAAATTAGTTGACTAGAATTTTATTTGAAATGAAATCCAAATTAGTTGACTAGAATTTCAATTGAAATGGAAATCCAAATTAGTTCTAAAGAATTTTAGGTCCGGTTTGGATCCCATATATTGAAAGAATTGGGATCTATTTCAAATTATACAAAACAATGAATTGTGTGGAATTTAATTGAAATCTAATATTTATGTTTGGGCATTCCATAGAATTAAAATCTGAGAACTAATTCTAAAACTTGTTTTGATGATCAAACCATGGAGTCAATTATATTATTACAAGAAAACATTTGTTGGGGGAATAATCCCATTAGTCCCGCCATTAGGAGGACGACTTTGAGGAGGGTTTTGGAGCATATAAAGTCTGAAACCTTCTGATGTCCCCCCGGTACACTGAAGGAGGAGGCCCAAACCTTGTGGCGCTAGCCCTCGCAACCGCATAGGAGGTGAGATCCGAAGCCTCCAAGCGGCTCGGTGGCCCCCACCACCTCATTGCCCTCCGTAGGCTCTTGCTCTGAATGGGGCGCCGTAAAATGGAACAAGATGTTTGCTTTACTAGAGCATTCACATGTGTTCTTACCATTATACCCCTACAAGACCTCATGAATAGAGTTCACTATGACAGTTGTAACTAGAGGATATGGTAGTATTTCTCTGTTGGATCTCTACCTATAAATACCCCTCCCTTCTAATGTAATAAGGGCATTCATTCATGTAATAGAGCACACTTAGAACTGAGCTAAGGTTATTATCCTGTTCGGAAGCCCGACCTAGTCCACAGTTAACCTCTTCCTTTAGCTAGCCCTACAAGGCTATTCAAACTGTTAGTGTAATCTTTTACGCCAACAACATTATTTCATTCTAAAATCTAAAATTCTATGCAAAAGTAGTGCGGTGAGTGATTAAAACTATGATCAAGGTAGAGTGATTATAAACATAAGTTGGTGTATGTTAACATGATTAACTAATCAACAAAAAGGTTATATGGTCCAATGAATAACTAATCTGGGGCTGCCACTGTCTCCTCTGCGACTAGGGGGTTCTCAAATCCAAATCAGAAGCAGAAGCAGAGCGGCGACTGGGAAAGGGTTGTCGCTGTGGACCAATGCCCGTCGCGCCCATAGGGAGACAATGTCGCACTAGCCCCTCGCATCGGTAGATAGCTCCCTCACACCCACAAGGGACTGCGCTACTCTATCCCTCACACGCTCACACCCCTTGCATAGTCGATGATGATGAAGATAGCCCTTATGCCGATAGGGAGATGGTGCCACGCTAGCCCCTCACGCGCACAGGAGCTCTCCTTGTGCCAATAGGGGATGGCGCTGCGCTAGCCCTCGCATGTTCATGCCCCTCGTGCAAGAGACGATGACAATGAAGACAACCCTCACGCCGCAAGGGGTCCTTCATAATTGCCAATTCATTTTTTGGAATAAGAATTGGGCCAATACCTGAATTCCATGTTAAATTCTAATTGGGTTTTGATGATTCTAAATCTAGGGTGACCCAAACATCCCATATCATAGAATTGTGTTCCAATTCTTTAATTCTAGGTTCAATATTGTTGGAGGGAAATTTTTCATCCTCCAAAAGTTAAGGACGCCTCAACATCAATACAATCAGCAGAAACGAAGTCAGAAGCATTGGTCTCCGAAGATCCTAAAAGCATCAAGGCTTCACCGTATTCGGAGCTCTCTACAGTGAAGGCCTCCGTCAAGGCCCCAGCATGACGAAGCCTTCCGGAGCCTATTTACCGAAAGGGGTACTACCAGCAAGGGACAGAAGGATTATCTTCTACTGATTAGATTAACCTTTTACTCTTTTAACCCTATGAAGAATATCAAACAGTATCTTCTAAGTCGGTTGGAATTAGTGGGTAAATGGGTCTTTTCCTAATGTATTCCGTCTATAAATACCCCTCTTCACTCTGTAAAGGGTATCGAATACTCAGATATTCAATACACACTTCGAACTATCTCAAGCTATTATCCAACTCAGAGGCTTGGAATAGTCTTCTTAAACAAACACTTCGTTTGTTAGTCTTTCAAGTTCTTTAAACCTATTAGCGTAATCTTTTATGCTAGCAGTTGGCGCCGTCCGTGGGGAACTTAGTACAAAAACTACGTTCTCTACCAATCCTTTCCTAGAGCCATGCCTCCTAAACGGAGCTAAGCGCTAGTCCCCTCCGGAGGTCCCCTCGGACTTCTCGGTTGGGATTTTCGAACACCACCATGATCGGAGGACCCTCTATGGTCCCCCCACATCAAACTCCTTAAGTAAATACATATCCTCGAGCACACGGAGCCCCCTCTGTGGCTTCGTCTGTGCTCTGAACCGATGGAGCATCTCCTGCAGCTTCGTCCATGCTCTGAACTGACTTCCGCAGTTCTCAAGACCCGGAGGGCCCCTCTGGAGGAAACGAAGACCATCCTGATGATGTGGTGACTCAGATGGCTCATCTTTAGGCCAAAGTAGGAAGATGGAGGCAGGAAGCTACCGACAGGATTTGCCCTAAGGCTAGCCATGTCATCCTGGAGGTGCCTCAAGACGACTTCCCTATCTACTATCCGAAGCCTCCGATATTAAGAGAAGCACCGAGAATGTTTCTTTTGACGATAAATCTCCTCTACACCCAGACTTGCAAAAGGTATGCTTCGACCCCAAATTTAGGACTTTGACGTTGAGCAAGTACTCCAGAGTGGAAGACCCTGGGAATTCTCCCGCTCTTATGCTCTAGCAATTAAAGCCAGTGGAAGGGTTCGAGACACAATGGTGAAGTGTTTCCCCCTTGCGCTCGAAGGAGTTGCTTTGTGTTTGTTCTGGTCTTTGAAACCAGGATCGATTAAATCCTGGGAGCAGTTGAGGAAGAAGTTTGTGAGTAATTTCCAAGGGTCCTTCGTGCCCCCTATGTCTACAAGAAGTCTTTTCCAGGTGAAGCAGCAACCTGGAGAATCCCTGTGGTAATTTTTCAAGCGCTTCACTCATATGAAGTCGTAGATAAGAGGGCTGTCTGCATCATCCATTGTTCATGCAGCACGGGAAGAAGTCACGAACGCATGCCTACTCGACAAGCTTCACTGGAAGCATATTTCCTCAGTAGCACCTAATAGCCTACTTCGAGGAATATGCTAGATTGGGAGAGGGATGGCTCTGAAGGACAACTTCGTCTTCACCAACCGTTCTTCAAGAAGTCAAACTTGAGGTGAAGACTTAAACTCCACCACAGGTGTACCCCTTCGACAACAATTAGCATAACAGACGAAGAGGAGAAAGCATCCTCCCTCTGAGGTTTTAAATATCGCCCCCTATTCTTCGAAATTGCCCCCTAAAAATCCACAAGCTCCGGGAAACAAGGTTAGTGGTTGGAGGACACCAGGGAAGTCGGCTGGCCAAGGCCAAGCCTTCTTCTATTGTGTACATGGAGAAAATCTAAGCCATGGTATCGACGCATGCAAGTCTATATTAGCTCTGTGGAGCGAGTATCTCAAGAGGAGCTCCGACCGAGGCACTACTGACCGAGCCTCTCCCAAGACACGTCTAGAATCAGTGAAGGCTGTCGGACGTGTAGACAGCCTCGAAGCCCCAAGACAGCCTTTGGTGGCCAGTGTTATGCCAACTCCGAAGAAAGAGGACAATCAAGACCGCGGTAAATAGGTAGTCCTCCCTATTTCCGGAGGAGAGACCCTGGGCAGCATGTCAAAGCATCAGTGGAGAGAATACATTCATGAAGTAGGGCAAATTGGGACCTCCTCGTCGGCTGCTGAAATGCCCGAGTGGTCTCATGTGCCCATATCCTTCTCCACAGCTGATGCAGCCAGTATTAAATTCCATCATGCGGACCCTCTTGTTATTACAGCTAAGATTGCAGGAACAGAGGTCCGAAGAGTGTTGGTTTATGGCGGAAGCTCCATAGACATATTCTTCGTCCAGGCCTTTGATCAATTGTGCATTCCATGGAGGCATTTACTTCCAATAGCTCATCCGCTTTAAGGCTTCGTAGGCCCTTCTCTCGATGCCCTCAGCCAAATAGTCCTCGAGGTCACCTTCGGAGCTGTGGCGCATCACAATTATTTGTGCCTTAAAATGCCTACGCAAGGAGCAGTACTTGCGGTCCTCGGTGACCAAGCTGCGGCGCGAAGGGTGGAGTATGGCCATGGTCCACCTCTTGATCCTAGGCTGATAAATAATGTACATGACTATTCAAAGGATGCCTCCGCATCAAGTGACCCCTCGAAAATCTCCTCCCTCAAGCCAAGCCCCAAAGGTGAAATTATAACGAAGAACATTGTCAAAGACGACAAAGACTATCCCATCTAGTTTGGCAAGGAACTGCCTCCGGAAATTGCCACTTCATTGGAAGAAGTAATTAAATAAAATCTAGATTTCATTGCCTAGTCTGACGAAGATATTCCCGGAGTCGACCGAAGCATTATCGAGCACAACCTACTCATCAACCCAAGGGTTCGACTTGTTTTCTAGGGGCTCCACAAGTTGTTGACAGAAAGGGTGGACCTTGCCAAAGCAGAGGTGGAGAAGTTGTTAAAGGCTAGGATCATTAGAGAGGTGGCCCACACAGAGTGGTTAGCCAACCCCGACTTTGTCAAGAAAAAGGCCTCCGGCAAGTGGCGCATGTGCATTGACTTCGCATCCCTGAATAAAACATGCCCACGTGACCCCTACCCCATGCCCCGTATTGATCAACTAGTCGACTCCACTGCTGGCTTTGAACTTTTAAGCTTTCTCGACGTGTACTCCGGATATCATCAAATATCGTTAAAATGCGAAGACGAAGCCAAGACAATCTTTATAACTCCTTTGGGAGTCTTTTGTTATGTTAGGATGCCCTTCGGCTTAAGAAATGTCGTGACAACTTTTTCAAGGTTAATTTCTAAGGCTCTAGGTCACCAGATAGGTTGCAATGTTGAGGCCTATATGGATGACATTGTAATAAAGAGTTCTTTAAAGCACCAGCATAGTCTAGACTTAGCATAAACTTTTAAGAGACTCCGAGCATGTGGAGTTCGCCTCACCCCAAAAAAATGTATCTTCGAGGCTGAAGCTAGAAAATTATTAGGGTAACTAGTTTCAAGCAAAGGGATCGAAGCTAGCCCAATGCACATATGTGCATTGCAAAGGATGGCTCTACCGGAAAATTTGAAGCAAGTTTAGAAGCTTGTCGGACGCCTTGCAGTCCTTAGCAGATTTTTGGCAAGGTCCGCAGAGCGAAGCCTCCCAATATTCAAAGCTTTAAAGGGTCTGAAGATTTTGCTTGGACACCGGAGTGCCATAAGAGCTTCGATGAAATCAAGGACTATCTCCGCAATCTTGCAACACTCACTGTGCCCCTCGCAGATGAAACTCTTCTTCTTTATCTTGCAGCCATAGGCTTCGCTGTCAGGGCAATACTTTTCTTAGAAGTGTATTTCAACAGGAAGTTGGTACAAAATCCGGTATACTTCGTATCGGAAGCTTTATCTAGAGCCAAAACTCGGACTCTGAGCTAGAGAAATTTACCTATGCCCTGGTAATGGCTTCAAGGAAATTACGACATTATTTTTTGGCACATAATGTAACTATACCAACTTCTTACCCTCTTGGGGATATGCTCCGAAGCAAAGATTCTACAGGGAGAATTAGAAAATGGGCTGTCGAGCTAGCCCCCTTTGGTATTTCCTTCATAGCAAGAACAACCATCAAGTCAAGGGTAGTGGCTGATTTTGTAGCGGAGTGCACTCCGTCTGTAGTATGCGCTCCGGAAGAATCAAATGAAGGTGTATGGTCCATATACTCTGACGGGGATTTTCAAACATCCGGAGCAATCGCTAGAAAAGTCATAATTTCTCCTTCAAAACAAAAAACAATGTACTCTTCAAGGATCAACTTTAAGTCCACTGATAATACTATAGAGTACGAAGGAATTCTACTGGGGCTTTGCAAGACGCGTGTACTCGGTGCTACAAGAGTTATTATAAAAACAGATTCTCATATTGTAGCAGGGCACGTTGATAAAATATTTCAAGTTCGGTATCCACAACTTGCTAAATAATTGGAAGAAATCCGCAAGAATGAAGCAGCATTTAAAGGGAATTCTGTTCGGAGCATCCAACGAGCCGATAACTTGCAAGGAGACATCTTGGCAAAAGCTGCAGCCGGAGCCCTAGACATTCCGGAAGGGGCTTTTTATGAAGAGTTTGCCTCCCCTTCGGTGCCACAACCTCCTCCTACTGAGGTACTTTGCATACCAAGCACCGATTGGCGGAGCCCAATTATGGATTTATTGCAAGACGAAACCAATTTGTCTGATGGCCCAAAGCTATCAAGATTACAGTTAAGGGTCTGAAACTATCATATTATCAATGGTATTTTATACAAGGCCGAAGTTTGTTCTCCCCTGCTCCGATGTATTTCCCAAGCCAAAGGCCAAGACATACTTTGAGAAATTCATGAAGGCCTATGTGGTAGCCATCTTGCCCCTCGGGCTTTAGAAGGAAAAACACTTCGTCAGACGCTCTATTGGCCTACAATAGTAGCTGATATGGAGGCATTAGTCCGCACTAGCCAGGGTTGTCAATGGATGGGAAGACGAAGCCATCGTCCACCAACACCTCTTCAAATTATCACTCCGGTGTGGCCAATGGCCCAGTGGGGGATGGACCTTATTGGCCCCTTCCCAATGGCAAAGGGCAGCCTAAAATTTGTAGTGGTAGCAATTGAGTATTTTTCTAAGTGGGTCGAAGCAGAACCCCTCACCGCTATCACTTCCAATAATGTGAAAAAAAATTTTGGAAAAATATTATTTGCAGATTCGGAGTGCCTAGGCAGTTGACAATTTACAATGACACATAGTTCGATGCCAAACCTTTTAGAGAATTCTGCGAAAGTCTTGGTATTCAAATGTGCTTTGCATCTGTCCATCATCCCCAATCCAATGGAGCCATCGAGCAAGCTAATGGTAATATCTTGTCAGGCCTAAATCGAAGAATAGTAGGATTAGGGAAGGGACCATGGACCGAAGAACTTCCAAAGATTTTGTAGTCCATTCGGACAACTCAAGCAAGGTCCACAGGGTTCACCCCTTTTCGGTTACTCTTTGGAGATGAAGCCATGATGCCGACGGAGCTGAAGGGAGGATCCCTCTGCACCATCAAACCTGAGTTGGACAATGAAAGACAAACTTCATTGGACTTCACTGAAGAAACAAGGATATGAGTCGTTGCTAACCTAATGAAGTATCAACATTAGACAAAAACTTGGTATGACCCAAAAATAAAGCTTAACAAACTTAAGCCGGGCCATTTAGTATTGCATAGCATAATTGCTTTGGGGAAGTTAGGAAATAAATGGGAAGGACCATATATCATCCTGTGTTTAGGACGTCCTGGATCTTTTAAATTAGCTAATTTAGAAGGTGAGGAATTGAAGCATGCATGGCACGCGGAGCACCTTAAATGATACTTCGCTTAGGGGCTCCTTGTAATAATTTGTAAACACATTTCTAAATGAATAAAGCTTATGGTTTGAATAATGCATGCTTCTCAAGATGATTCCTACCCTAGTGGACGCACTAGGGGGATGGAGCTGATTGCGGAGGTAAGTATTATTCATTCGAACCCAATCAACGGACTTCGAGCCACCGGCTAGAAGCATCCATCAAGGTGGGAAAGTACCATGAAAAACGGATTCCAAGCCACCGGCTTAAAAGCATCCATAAAAAGAGTCCAAGGAGACCAAATTACACGGATTACGAGCCATTGTCTTGAAAGCATCCATAAAAAGAGTCCAAGGAGTAAATTATACTGATTCTGAGCCATCGGCTTGAAAGCCTCCGTAAAAAGAGTCCAAAGATACCAAATTATACTGGATTCCGAGCCATCGGCTCTAAAGCATCAGAAAAAGAGTCTAAAGAGACCGGAATAATCGGATTCCAATACATCCGAAAAAGAGTACTAAGATACCATTTACGGACTCCACACCTATGGGTTAGAAGAGACCTACAAGGTCCATAACGACCATCTACTCGAATTTCGAGCCAGTGGTTCCAAATTATTATTCAATACAATAAGGGGCTCCGAGCCTCCAAAAAAACTATTGAAATTTTACTCTTAGCAGGCATTACAATCGTTGTGCGTGCCCATCTTCGCTTGAAAATCGAAGGTACTCACCCTCAAAGAGGGGCTAGGAGGTAAAGAGACAATTTCGAAACATTTTAGTTTATAGTACTCAATTAATTATATTACACTATGAAAAATCAGTGTCTAAGCCAAGAAGAAATCGAAGACCCCTTCGGTCCCCAGAACTAGATTCGGAGTTAGCTCGGCTTCGAAGGCGACTTGTCCCTAAGTCCAGAGTCTTTAGAACCTTGCATTTAATCCTCTTCCCCTTCTTCGAAGCCCGGAAGTCTCTTTGTTCTTCCTGAAGCTTGGCTTAGGTCCGAAGTCGTTCGGGGCTTGTCCTTGCTTGATCTTCACCAGACCACCTCTCTTCGGACCGGTCAACGTCCTTCGAAGATGAAGATGCTAAATTTACAACATCTTTTCCCCCTTCTCCTCCTTAATATAAGCTAATACTTCTTTACAAATTTCGGGTATAACCTCTCAATGGCTCCCTCAAGGAATTGAAAATCGAGGATGCCTATGAGGGCTTAAGGCTTCGAAGATAGCCCACTATTGACGGAGCCCTTCATTAACTTCTAATACTTCGATTTCATCATCCAAAAAAGGACAGAAATCCTAAAAACATTTCCAAATAAGTATTTTTTATTCAAAAGAAAGACAGAAGCACATGTTTTTTACATAATGGAACCCTAAGGAGAACTAGACCTTTGGGTCCGAAGGAGGCTTGCTAGTCGAAGGCAGCGTCTGCGCTTGCTTTTGACGATGGCCTTCATCGATCCATGCCTTCATAGCCGACAGGCGTTCAGCTCTCCAGGATGGCTGAAAAGCTTCCCAAGCTGCGACCACGTCAGGCGAAGGGGTCAATAGCTGGTCACCACCAAAGCTAGCGGGGGCTACTCTGGGCTCCGGCGAAACAGAAAGTCCAATGTCCTTGAAGTGGCGAAGTACTCCGAGAGCGGCTACTTTTCCGGAGATCTCTCCGTACCGAGTACTCGAAGTCTTCATCGTCTTCACCGTTGCTTGGATCATCTTCAATTTATGCATTAAGGTATCATTGGATGACAACGAGGAGGCGCAAGAAGTCCCGAAATATTCCAGGACGCCCCAAAGGACATCCATGGTTTCGAAGGCCACACCGTCACACTTTGTTTTCTCCATGGCCAAGGCTTCACTTGAGACCTTCATGTCATGGATAAAAGTGGAGAGCTCAGCCGTATTTTTCATAAGGATAGTCTTCTGGCCAAGAAACTTCCTTGCGTCGTCAGCCAAGCATTGCTGCTCTTCCCGAAGCTTTACAAGCTTGGCTCCTAGAGGCTGCTTGCTCCTCTCGAAGCCTTTTGATTTTGGTTCGGAGTACCACCCGCTCGGCCTCAAGCTCCTCCTTCACTAGCCTCCAGCTTCACTTTTGCAAAGGAAAGAAGAGCAATGTGAGTATGTTATATATATATATACTTCAAATGAGACTAACTTTTGCAGGTGCTTCGTAACTGGTAAGCTGCTCGTTCAAGGGTGGAGTCGAGCTCCGACCCTTCGTCCTTGCCTATGATGGAGACCAATTCGGTCTCCCCAATTTCGCGACTAGACCGAGCCAAAGGCTCTAGCAAAGTTTGAAGACTTGTACTCATTTCAAGGAAGGGGGCCAAGAGGGGGAGCCTCGTCAAGGTGCTCCGATCGTCGTCGTTGGGAGAAGGGCCAGAGCACAGTGAAGCGTCTTCTAAGGCTTCTATCGACTGGCCTCCATCAGACGACTCTGATGGAGTCCATCCCGCAGCAGGAACATGCATTGGCCTAGATTTGCCTTTGCCCTTTCTAGGACCCGTCGCCTGCTTCGGAGCCACCTCCGGTGCCGAAACTACCTGCTGTGCTGAAGCCGGCAATGACACCAAAGCTGCCTCGGGCTCCGGGACCACCTCCGTAGTAGGGACCACCTCCGCCGGAGCTGATTCTATGAAACCCAAGGTATGTGCTATTATTTAAATGATGTAGATAAAAGAAAGAGAATCTAACTTCAGCCGAGGCTTACCTCTGGCACCTTGTTGTCGGGTGAGCACCAGACTGCTCAGAGGCTCAAACATTTGGCTGAAGTCCTCTTCGGACTCTAGAGATCAAACTGGAGTAACAGCTGCTGGAGTTTATTCGGCCACAACAACCATCACTTCGTCCGAAGCTGGGACCTCTACAGCCATGGTTTGAACCCTTTCAGTATTGACTCTGCCTTGATCCAAAACAGGGACGACTGGCTAGCCAGACGGAGTGACTTCAGCATCCGTCTGCCCAGGGCTGCCCTCAAATTTTGGCACCACCTCTGCACCATGTTGGACGAGGGCCTCGGTTCCCATCTGAGACTCTTCATCGTTCCCCATGAGAAGAGCTTCAAACTCCACTACCATCTGCATGTCTGCATTGTCTTCCTCTTTGGATTGCTCTGGCGACGAGACAGGTGATTTGGAAGGAGTAAGCGCCTTTGGTTTGTGGGCCACCTTCTTTGCAGGTGTCTTCACCAGGCCCGAAGACCCAATCTCAGCCTTCCTCTTCTTTGGAGCTTGGTCCATTGTGGACTAGTATGGAAGGGCCGAGGCTCAACTCTGAGTACACTCCATACTTTGTTGAACCGCTCCCAAGTCCCTACCAACTTCATCCTATGCTCTTTTTCTACGAGTGTAGGCGCTCCGAGGACCTTCTCCGCAGCTCGGACAATTTGTTCCAAAGTCAAAGTTATGCACGGGGCTGAAAGATAAGATATCATTCAATTAAATTATTGAAGTAAAATCAATATTTGTGTATGAAACACCTTGATGCAGGATTTGCGGAAAGCTTAGCTGTGGAGTTCGAAGGACTTTCTTGAAGTCCCCTCTCTGGATTCTCATCGAAGTTTATTGGACAGGCGACCATCAGGGGAGGAATCCGGAGGCCGATAAATTCCTCAGCCAAGTCATGCGTGCTCAAGCGACGACTCACAGAGTGTGCAGCCCAAGACGGACCTGAAGTTGGCTCGGATCAGGATGGATCTCTGCCTCCCGCCGGTACATAATCTCCTCTAAGGTCCCTTCCAAGGCACAGGTCAACCCCACCTCTGACATAGAACTAATGTAGGATCCAGTTGGAGTACCACCGATCGTTTATGCCCTTCGTTGGGAATCGATCTTTGAACTCATCGTGGAGTTGGAAATTTATACTCCCGAAGGCAATCACCATCTTCTCCCCTCCGAGTCCGGTGAATGAATTTGGCCAGCACGAAGCTTTGTGGAGAGCAATGAAGATTTCTGCCCTCCCCGCACACCCTTTGTCCCGCATGGCCCATTCAAAAATGGCCAGACGAGCAATTGCATTGGGGGAAAGTTGGGGGAGTGTTACATGGACCAGGTCCAGTACCTCCACCAGGAAGTCCACCACTGAGAGCCCGAGATCTGCTTTGAAAAAGGCTTCCCGGGAATCACCTCCTTCCCGGGAGGACGCACCTTCATTACGGGCCCCATCTTCCCAGCGACCACTGTGGCGGTCGACTTCTTCGAGCAAGATGACGCCCCCAAGCTATACGATTGTTCCGTATACTTGGTGGACGCCGAGCGGAGATCATGAGGACCGGCTGGACGGGGATTTTCGGAAGGCTCCGCTGCCGCAGCCAGCCACCATCACCTACTACCGAGCCAAAGTGAAAGCCGGCACAGGAGCTTTGTTGCTAGTCTTCTCCATCAGAGGAAGCAAGAGAACTAAGAGTATGTGTCAGGAAGAAGAAATGAAGTGTGCGGAAGTAGTCGGTAAAGTGTCTAAAATTTACTTTTACTTTCCTTTTTATAGCACTTGGAATTCCTTGTACTATATGTTAGAGAGCAACTGTTTGGTTTCTCTATTTCGATTTCGACGCCGTTATGACATGCAAGGTCATCTCATGAAGAGTTGCAACCGTTGGAGATCGAGCAACCGATAGCCTTCTAAGAGAGTAACGACTCTAATTTGGGTCTATTGGCTCTAAAGGCTAACGGCTATTTTGGCTCCGAAAGAATTCTGACTCCGAAGCCACTCCCTTGGACGCCTCCGAATAGGATTCAGGTTCGGAGATACTTTACTTATGAATATTTCTAATGGTTGTAAAGGCTTTCAGGCTTCTTTTTCCTGAATTCTAGGCATGAAATTATTTCTTGCGTATACTTCCCTCTTCACTGTACATGCAATTCAGAGAGAAGTATTCGAGGGGCTACTATTGGGGGAAAATATTTCATCCTCCAAAAGTTAAGGAGGCTTCAACATCAATACAGTCAGAATAAACAAAGTAAGAAGCATTGGTCTCCAAATATCCTAAAATCATCAAGGCTTCGCTGTATTCAGAGCTCTCTACGGCGAAGGCCTCCGTCAAGGCCCTGGCGTGACTGAAGCCTTCCGAAGCCTATTTACCCGAAGGGGTACTGCCAGCGAGGACAAAAGGATTATCTTCTCACTGATTAGATTAACCTTTTACTCTTTTAACCCTATGAAGAATATTAAACAGTATCTTCTAAGTCGGTTGTGATTAGAGGGTAAAGGGGTCTTTTCCTAATGTATTCCATCTATAAATACCCCTCTTCACTCTGTAAAGGGTATCGAATACTCAGATATGCAATACACATTTCGAACTATCTCAAGCTATTATCCAATTCAGAGGCTTGGAATAGTCTTCTTAAAAAAACACTTCGTTTGTTAGTCTTTCAAGTTCTTTAAACCTATTAGCGTAATCTTTTATGCCAAAAAATACCTACGATTCAAACAAGCCCTTAATTTAAATGTAATCCAAATTAGTTGACCAGAATTTCAATTGAAATGGAATCCAAATTAGTTGTGAAGAATTTCAATTAAAATATAATCCAAATTAGTTGTGAAGAATTTCAATTGAAATGGTATACAAATTAGTTGTGAAGAATTTTAATTGAAATGGAATACAAATTAGTTTTGAAGAAGTTTAATTGAAATAGAATCCAAATTAGTTGTGAAGAATTTAAATTAAAATAAAATCCAACTTAGTTGACTAGAATTTTAATTGTAATCGAATCCAAATTAGTTGTGATGATTTTCAGTTGAAATGAAAATATATGCTTTTTTCATAATTACGTATCTTTAGTACTGGTGTTATTTATGGGCATGTACTAAATGTATCTCTAGTATCAAATAATAAATAAAACTGGTACTAAAGGTATCTCTACTACTGGGTAACAAAGAAAACTAGCACTAAATAATCCAAATCATTTCTTCACTGATACACACAAATGCGTTGAGCTGCACGCACTAACGAACGATGGAACTGCTTCATTCAGCCTAAGGTGATGGTTCATTTCCCGTAACAACTATACTTCCTCTTTTCCTAGTGATGTTTCATCATGGTACTAATCGCATGTTAAAATCCACGACCATGACTAGTACTAGCACTCCTTTAGCCCCCTTCTTACTCCTTTCTAGACCACCAGTGGAGAGATCGACATAACCAGTGACCATGTCATCGAGTTGGTGGAACATGCTTCCGTATGATATCTCCATAGAGATCGCCCAACATATCGTCAAAACCTCCGATGTACCAGTGGCTGACCTTTAGAAGCTATGCCAAGTGTTCTGAGCCATGCTATAGGTGTGTCACGACCACACCATCGGGGGGATATTTTCCATAACACATGAAGGTCCCTCGATGTTTTGGCATAACTATCTTGGTACCAACATCTACTATTCTCTTGGTTGATGAGGGCCACATTGAGGCATGCTTTATAGTGGGCATGTATATGGCCTTTAGTGTAGGATAACCATCGCTTGGTTCTGAAGTACTGCTATATATGTCCAATGAGGTCGTACACAATATGGTTCCCTATTTTCTCGCCCTTTTTTAGTACAACCATGTGGATACCACAACCGAGCTCACGTTGTGGTTCATAAGGATACTGGAAGGAGAGGTGCTAGACAAGGAAACCTCCATTGGTGGTGTGCGGTGGCGTAGGAGGTTCACCAAAGAGCACTACTAACATCTTCCTGAACGCTTGGGTGACAACGTCTGTCAAGTAGTAGGCGTGTGGTGGACCACTAGCTAGCTTATTTTAAAATAGTATAGGTAATTCAGCTATATATACCATATCACTTAAATCAAACAATTATATTACTCTAAATCTAGAAATGTGGTAAATAGTGCTATCTGGATTCGTTTCCATCCAAATCCAATCTGAATCCATCCTAACGACAGAGTTAACCTCAAATTAAAGTATTAGTTTTAGAGAGATACATAGTAGAAATTAATTAATGTTTTAATTTGTATCATCCTGCTTCAAGATAAGATCGATGTGTCACAGCATGAGACCATATGAAGACCATCTTGGGATCCTGAAGATCCTATGGTCTTGTTTACCTTTTTTGAGCGCATATATAGTATCCATACGTTTCTATATGGATCGGATAGTGTTGGCGTAAAAGTTACACCAACAGGTTCTTAGCAGTTAAGAACAAACAAACAAGAGGTTTGTGCTTTTAGGACAAACTTGAGCCTCCGTAAAGGATAACAACTCAAGAGGTCCGAATGTATGTGTTTGAACCACTGGTTCTGGATCCTTCTTACAAGGTACAATGGGGGGTATTTATAGGGAAAAAGGCTTAAGGAATAGACCTATTTACCCTTATATTACAAATGACCTCCAGTATTATAAACAAGGTTATACACGGTAAAGTGCTGTAGGGTAGATGGATAAGCAGGGCATCCAATCAGTCACGTCTTCCTGCTTCGAAGCCTCCTCCTTCCCTTCGGAGGGTCCTTCGAGACTTCGCATCGTGACACCCTCCGACCGTGCTGACGTATGCTTCGAGCATTAGTCAGCCATCTTCGGGATCTTCTTGGAGCCCTCGGAGGGTTAACCTTTAAGTCCTGGAAATGAAGTAATTTCCCCCAACAGTAGCCCCTCGAATACGCCTTTCTGTAGATAACCTATTTTTTAGAAAGAAGGCAGTATACGAAAGGAACATTTTTAGTTTCTGAGGCTTAAAGGGAATGCGAAGATGTTATGATTTAGCCCAGAATATTGGGCCCAATATTTTAAAACATTCGTCTCCGAGTTTTGGCATAGTGGGAAAACTCCCTGGGAATAGCATGGTTTCGGAGCATGAGTGTTACGAAAGCGGTTACGGAGTGTGAACGTCGTGCAAGCGGTTACGAAGTGTCTTTCGTCGTGGCGACGGTTACGGAGTGTGAACGTCGTGGGGTACCGTCAATATGACCGTTACGGCGCAAATAGCCGTTACCCTCTGTAAAAAAGAAGTAACGGTCGATTTCTTCAGCGGTTGCACGCCGTTCCAATTACCAGCCCCACCTGTCGGCGACGGAAGCCGAACCTGCAGTGTGAAACTTCTCGAAGAGCAGTATAGGTTGTGCGGTTATAAAAGGGGGAAATAGGGATTACTGGAAGTTTTTTACCGCATTCACCAGTTCCTGCAATTCACCTTTCCCTTCAACCTTCCGCACCTTCGAGCATTTGAGCGCAATGGCGAGAACCAGCCACACAACTCCATTGGCGCCAACACTCTGGCGCAGCGGCAGGCGTGGGCCGCATCGGCAGCCACGGCAATGGCGGGGGGTCCGGGCGGTGCTTGGCCCAAGAACCCTCGAGCGCTCCTCCCACCCTCCAAGAAGAAGATGGCCCAAAGCTTTGTCATCGGCCAGTCTGTGAGCACCGCGGAGTCCATTGAAGAGGCAGTAGACGGAAGCTGGGAGCCGGCATGAGGACTCGAGTTCCCGGGACAGAGTCGACTCCACGGCCTCGGAGCGGAGAAGTGGTAGTCTTCGAGGCGTTCTTCGAAGCGGGTCTGGGGCTACCAGCCGTGGATTTTCTGGCAGAGGTACTGGACCTGTTCCACATAACCCTGCCTCAATTGTCCCCCAACGCAATCGTCCGCCTGGCCGTCTTCGAGTGGGCTCTTCGGGCGGAGGGGTGTGAAGGGCGCTCCGAGATCTTCGCAGCGACCCACGAGGCTATCTGCCAGCCGAAGCCTCAAGATGGGCCTGGAGACTCGAAGGTGACAGTGGCCTTCGGTAGTGTTAATTTCCAGCTACGGCGGGAGCACGCTCTTCATTTCCCTGCGAAGGCCATAAACGATCGATGGTATACAAATTGGATACTTCGGTGGTTTTACGCCGAAGTAGGAGAAGACTCCCCCCTTTCGGGCCCTCTTCAAGAAATCTGGTTCCGGAAGGAAGCGGACATCTCCCCGAACCCTAGCCTGCTCACGACGAGGCTAGGGTTGCTGGCTTCAGTGGCTCGTCGCATGAGTATGCGCGACCTGGCCGAAGAGTTCGTCGGCCTTCGGATCTCACCCCTCGGAGCCAGTTGGCCAATCTCCATCCCGCAAGCCTCGGAGGGGGACCTCCGAAACATAGGTATGTCTTTCTCCTGCGGCATCATTTTATATGAACACATTAATTATACTTATGCTTCTTATACCTTTTTCTTTTCAGCGGCACCTCTGGCCTTAGCTCCGGACGACATAGTCCTAGATACCGAACGAATTCTCGGAGCCCCTTCGGTGGCCGAGAGGCAGAGGAGGCTGGAGCTAGTGGGGAGTTGGGAGCGCTCGAACAGGGTGTGGAGAGCCCTCGGCATGGAGCCTCCGCAGCTTCCCGACTTCGCCCCAGCTGGAGCGGCGGCTCGCAAGAGGAAAGCAGCGGCCGAGCCCTCTAAAAAAGCTGGCAAGCAACCTCTTCAGAAGAAGGCGGCGAAGCAGCCTCCGCACTTGACGCCCGCTTCATCTTCTTCGTCACCGGATGAGCGGAGCCCGACTCCCGAAGAGGCAGAAGACTCCAGAGGTGCTACAGCGAAGGCCTTCGAAGACTACCTTTTGATTGATGAAGACACGGAGGAGGTCCCCCCAAACCTCTCCGGTAGGGAGGGTGTTAGTGTAACTCCGTTGGCTCCTCCTGCACCCGTCAACGTGCAAGTGGAGTCATACTCTACCTCCGACTTGCCTGCGCCCGAAGGGGTTCCCGCGGAGGTCGTGGCCCCGATGGAAGAAACCGAGGGTAGGACTTCGGGAGATGATTTTGACAATATCCTCCGGATGTACGAAGTCCTGGAGGATCCGGCGATCCTTCCTCCAGCGGCTCTTGGAGGTATTTTCCCGGAACTCTTTCTTTTTTCGTCGGCATTCGCTTGCTATCTGTAGAATATGTTAATTAATCTTGGTATTTGAAATAGGTACCTCTTCGGGTACCGAAGCCTTGGTGGCGCCCGACGTCCCCGCTTCTTCGGAGACGGTCACCCGAGCGGACCCTCCGGCTCCCCTGGGGGCTCCGAGCCCGGTGGTGGAGAACGTATCATTCGGAGCGGACGATGTGCTCCCTGGGATGGAATTGGCTCCGGCCGTGGCGACCTCGACTACTGAAGGCGCCTCCGACAACGTGGCTCCGACCGGAGATGTGGCGGCTGAGGGTCGGAATGTTCTTGCCTCTCCCCCTTTTGTGCCGGGGAGGGGTAAGAGTATTTCCAGCCTGGGCCTTCGGGTTGACCAAGCAGCGCCCTCCGTTGGCAACTCAGAGGACGAGGCTGCAGAGGACGACGCCCGGGCCTTGTCTTGGCTCCCTCTTCTGGCTCCTTTCTTGGAGCATCGGAGCGGCCTTCGAAGGCTCCTGGAGCCCCTGGCTGAGAAAAGCCAGGACATTGCCAATTCGGAGTTGATCTCCGCTTTGAGCGAAGTTAGGGCTTCGAGCCTCAACACGGCCCTCGAAAGGGCTGCCCTTCAGGTATGAAAAAGACACCACAGTTGCTGTATTTTAATGGTCAAAACTTCTTTAGCACTTACCTTGTTTTCCTTGCAGCAATTCGCCCTTGCTAGAGCGGCAGCGACTTCCAGCGAGGTCGAAATTAACCGACTTAACCGAAAGGTTACAGCCCTTCAAACAGCTCTTGATGACTCCACCGGGAGGTCTCTCAGGCTGAATGAAGAACTCTTGGAAGAACGGAAGGCTAAGGCAGCGTCTGACGAAGCCCTTGAAGCCCTCCGCTCTCATGCCGAAGAAGCCGAGGCTGAACGAGTGGTCCTCCGTGCGGAGGTCGAGAAGCTTCGCCAGGATGCGGCTGCTTCGAACGGACATCTGGTGGAACTTCAAGGGGCTCTTAGCGAGGCAATGGCTCAGAAGAGTTCCTTGATGCTTCGGGTGGCCGCGTTGGACGCAACTTGTTGCAAGCCTGGAAGTAGCAGATAGAAAGAATTCCAGTACTGCTGACCGTACCTTGGAAGCTCTTCAGGGTACGTTAGAGTACTTTGGCACCATGTGCCCTTCGACCTCTGCTGCAACCTCCGAGCCGCTCGACCGGAAGCTGACGAGGATCCACGTAGCTTCGTCGCTGATGAAGAATTCCGGAGTACGGTACGGAGAGATCTCCGGACAGTGCGCCGGCATCGGGGTTCTTCGCCACCTCGAATCTCTTCGGATTCCCTTCGATTCGGTTAGTGGTTCGTCTCCTGGAGGCTTCGCGGATGATGACCTGCTGCGGCCGTCTTCGGAGGTGGCTTCGGCTTGGGAAGCTTTCCGATCAGTATGGAAGGCAGATCATAAGGTTGCTGCTAAGGCTTGGATCGACGAGGCCCGCCGGCAAAAGCAAGCTCAAGCGAAGCCACCACTCCCGACTTCGCCAGCGCCTTCGGTCCCAGCTCCGACAACCGACCCGCAGGTCTAGCCGCTTAGGGTTGTTGTGTACCTGTGGTCTTGTAAACTTTGTTTAATTAATGAGAAAGTTATAAACAGTACTTGTCTTGGGTGCTCTGCTCTTTTTTAGGTTCTGTCATGCCCTTCGAGCCCTGACTTCGTACTTTTGGAACCGACTGCCGAGCTTCGAAAGGAGTGGGCAGTTCTTGAGAGTTTGAGACCTTAC
The DNA here is from genome assembly GCA_019279435.1 of Zizania palustris. Taxonomy (NCBI): domain Eukaryota; kingdom Viridiplantae; phylum Streptophyta; class Magnoliopsida; order Poales; family Poaceae; genus Zizania; species Zizania palustris. The sequence goes on along the minus strand of JAAALK010000282.1, from coordinate 39,953,174 downwards.
CGCCGCTCCCGCTTTTCTGTTCCTCGCGGAGTCGGGGGGGAGTTACCCTTGAAGTACGAAGGGACGTTCTGTCTTATATTAAAGAGGAAGAAAAGGAAGAGGGGTCTTCGTCTTCCGAGCCTGTCGACTGGTCTGACTCGGAGTATCAAGCCGAAAACCTTGCCGAGGCCGGCTCCGAAAGGCTCTTGACGTGGGCCGAACTTCAGGAGGAGCAGAAGAAACTGCGAGCCTCGAGGAAAAAGAGAAGTTCCCGGCCTAAAAAGACTTCAAGCTCCGAAGGGCAAAGTAGCCGCAGGGGTAGCTCTAGGGGTCGAAAGGGTCTCCGTTTTTATTTGGGTTTAGATAACAATTTTTCCTGATGTATGAGTATAATATTTTAATGTGGAATGCTTCGACAGTATGCTGTGTGACTCCTATCCTCCTACCCCCCTTGTGGGTGGCGGAGCTTTTATCATATATAAGGGTTCGCTAGGCACAATGATTGTCCGAACACCTGTATGCTTCGAATTTTGCACATGTCACCATCGATAAGTAGATAAAAAATTTAAAGTCCTTAGACTCTTCTACGGATCCTAACAAGCCGGAGCCTGGAATCCGTAGGTTGGCCACCTACGGCTCTTTTACAGATACTTCGCACCCGGAGGCTTGAAATTCTGTCTTGTTTAAAGTCCTTAGACTCTTCTACGGATCCTAACAAGCCGGAGCCTGGAATCCGTAGGTTGGCCACCTACGGCTCTTTTACAGATACTTCGCACCCGGAGGCTTGAAATTCTGTCTGTTTAAAGTCCTTAGACTCTTCTACGGATCCTAACAAGCCGGAGCCTGGAATCCGTAGGTTGGCCACCTACGGCTCTTTTACAGATACTTCGCACCCGAGGCTTGAAATTCTGTCTTGTTTAAAGTCCTTAGACTCTTCTACGGATCCTAACAAGCCGGAGCCTGGAATCCGTAGGTTGGCGGAGCCACTGAACCAATGGTTCGTAGCCAGCCCCTTGGGTTTTTTCGAAAAATGCTTGGCTCTGCTAGCATCACCGACCTTCGAATGCGTCCATCCGGAGGGTGGGATGTTCGAAGGGCAAAACAAATCTCAACCCTTAGCTTTATTTATAAAAGGAGTGTTACAAGTGATTACAAGGGAGCCTTAAGCGTAATATCTCTTAAGGTGCTCCGCATGCCACGCATGTTTCAACTCTTCTCCTTCTAAATTAGCTAATTTAAACGATCCGGGGCGTCCTGAGCGTAAGATAACATATGGTCCTTCCCATTTGTTTCCTAGCTTCCCGGAGCTATTACATTTCGCAATACTAGATGACCAGGGCTTTAACTCAGTTAACTTGACCTTCGGGTCATACCATGTCTTTGTGTGCTCTTGGTACTTCGTCAGGTTGGCGACAGCTCGAAGCCTTGTTTCTTCTGACAAGTCTATTGAAGCACTCCGATCATCTTCGTCTTCGTGTTGAATTACGCGAAGTGACTCCCCTTTGAGCTCCGTAGGGGTCATGGCTTCGTCTCCGAAGAGCAACCTGAATGGCGTGAAGCCGGTTGATCTAGTTTGCGTGGTTCGGATAGACCATAAAATTTAGGTAGCTCTTCGACCCATAGGCCCTTGGCCAATCCCACAATTCGGCGATTTAACCCGGAGAGGATATTCCCGTTGGCTCGTTCGACGGCTCCGTTGGATTGCGGGTGTCGCACTGCTGCGAAGCATAGCTTAATACCCAGTTCTTCACAGAATGTTTGGAAGGTATCAGCTTCGAACTGGGTTCCGTTATCCACCGTTAATTCTCTGGGACTCCGAACCTCCATATAATATTCTGCCAGAAGAACCTTTGCACGTTCTTCGATGTGATGGCTGTTAGCGGCTCTGCTTCCACCCATTTGAGAAGTATTCTATTGCTACGACCGCAAATTTCAAACCGCCCTTTGCTGGTGGAAAGGGCCTATGAGGTCCATGCCCCATCTAGCCATCGGCCATACCGGGGCAATAACTTGAAGTTGAGTTGGTGGGCGATGGCTCCTTCTGCCCATCCATTGGCAGCCTTGGCACGTTCGAACTAGGTCTTCGGCGTCTCTGACGATTGTCGGCCAATAAAAACCTTGCCGGAGCGTCTTGCCTGCTAGCGCTCTAGGAGCTAGATGACCTCCGCACAGCCCTTCGTGGATGCCTCGAAGTATGTCTTGTCCTTCAGGTTGAGAGATGCATCGAAGCAGTGGCGAGCATACTCCGGCCTTATACAGTATTTCCCCA